>VDFB02000002.1:198504985-198603438 GCA_007258455.2 Sequoia sempervirens | reverse complement strand
AAAGAAAAAAAGAAAAATGGGGACCCATTTTGTTCCAGAATAAAATGGGTTAGTTATGCAATGCATGACAGTATATTTGATTCCTTCATCATGGTTTTTGCTACTTCTTGAACTATCTTGTTCTTCCTCTCCACAACTCTATTCTATTGAGGAGTCATAGGAGCTAATAAATGAATCTTTATCCCATGATCTTCACAAAGGCTATTAAACTCATTGGAGGTGAACTCACCACCTTTGTCAAACCTCAAAAATTTAATTTTCAAATCCATTTCATTCTCAACCATAGAATTAAATGCTTTAACTTTTTCCAAGGCTTCTAATTTTTCTTTGATAAATGTTTCCCAAGTCATTCTAGAGTAATCATTTATCAACAACATAAAATACCTATCACCTTGAGATCTTCTTGTTCTGGTAGGTCCACATAGGTTTGTATGTACCAACTCCAAAGGTCCTATAGTAGAATATTCCAAGTAGTTATGAACCTCTTCTTTTTCTACTTTCCAAACTAACACTCCTTACAAAGTGTATTGATAGGCTTTGTAATCCTTGGAAGATCTCTCACAACATAAACAGAGCTAATCTTCACTAGGATACAAAATTGATGTGACCCATTTTTCTATGCCATGGCCAAATTTTGTTAATTTGAGACATAAAGCACTTAAAACCACCTCCTTTGAGTTGATAAACATTTCTTTCTATCCTTGTTCCAACTACAACTAATGTTCTAAAGCATCCTTTTCTGATTTCACAACTATCATCCTGAAACACAAAATTGTATCCTCTGCTACACATTTGTCCTGCATTGATAATATTATGCCAAAAACCCTTGACATAAAGAACATCATCTATTTTATTCTTTCCATCAAATCTCATTCAACCTTTTCCATATATCTTAGCAGATGGATCATCACCAAACTTAATAAGACCACCATCATACTTTTCAAGCTTAACAAAATTACTCTTATCACCTATCATGTGATTTGAGCATCCACTATCAATTATCCAGTAGTTTCTCTCCTCTCTTGCATGAAAAGTAATCAACATAGTTCCTTCAATATTGTGACCTATTTCTAGAGTAATTTCCTTCATACAACTTTCAGGGTCAGCAAAATTATTTCCAACTTTTAAAGCCATGAAAAAGAATTCATCACTTCCATTATCCGGATAGTCTGATTGCTCATGATCAGACACACCACTATCTTCTTTAACATAATAAAGTCTTCTTGAAAGATTTACCTTTATGAACTTTATGTTTGTCATTTGAAACTTTGATTGGACATTTAGAAGCATAATGACCTATCTTTCCACAATTGAAACATTTGAAGGGTAACTTGTACCTTTGTATTTTCAAGTGCTCTTTTTCAATATTCTTACAAAGTTTTCTTCCACCTCATCAAGATCATCCAGATCAAATTCATCATTCTCTTTATCACTAAATTTAAAAGAAGTTTCTTTTCTTGTAGTGTCTTGGTCAAACTCTCTTAATTCAAAAGTAGTTAAAGCACCAAAAAATTGATCTCTAGAATACTAATCCAAAATTTGAGCTTCCTCAATAGCATAAACTTTAACACTATAAGATTTAGGAAGATCTCTCAATACCTTTTCACAACTTCACTTTCCTCTAGTTTTCCACCAAGACCATTGATGACATTGACAATTTCATCCACTCGAAGCATGTAGCTAGCAATATATTCATCTTTTGACATCCTTCTAGGGTTTCAAATTTGGCTTTAAAATTCTACATCTTTGCTTGCTTGACCTTATCATCTCCTTCGTAAATGCTTTGCAACTTTTTTCGGATGTCTTTAGTAGTTTTGAGGCTTATCACCTTCACAAGTTTTGAATTAGAAAACCCACTCAAGATAGAATTCCTTGCTTTTCCAATATTCTCATAATCCTTGATCTCATCATCACTTGCTAGTGGAGTAGTAGGTATAGTATATCAAGTTTCAACTGACTTCCAAACACCAAATCCTAATGATACAATAAAGGATTTCATCCTAGCTTTCTATAAAGAATAATTTGATCCATTGAACATGGGGACATTGACACCATTCCTATGCACCATCAGATCTAGCTCAAGTGGTTAAGCTTCTTCCAAGGAACCATAGATCTGATACCAATTGTTAGACACACATGACAATTGAGAGGGGGGTGAATCAATTTTACTTTAAAATATTTAAACCTTCATTAGCCTTCAGACCCTTATTATGTACCATTATGAATGTAAGCAAGTGAAACATCAACACATTAACACATCAACAACCATATACAATAGAACACCAAATTTATGTGGAAAACCCTAATCACAGAAAAACCGCGATGAGGATTAACTCACGTATATATGAATAAAAACACCGAATACAATAGGCTCATTGCTAGAAGGGCTCACTACCTAGAAGAAATAATGGCTTATTGCTAAGATCCCACTACCCAAAGGACTCACTATTTGGAATAGAAAAAAATTAAAAAAGACTGTTACAAGGAGGTTCACTACCTTAGAGCAATAGGAAGATCCACCACAACAACTCTACACCATCCACAACCTTTGGCTCACTGCTTCCAACAACTCCAGGTACATTGAAAATGTAGACACCTTCTATGCACTACATCTGGTAGCCTTAGGTGTTTAATCTCATGCTTAGATCACCACAGTTGATCACATTCACATCTCACTTCATATCTCCAACATCTCCAACAATTGAACTTTCTTAGATATCCTTTGTGACCTCAAACAACCTTGTTTAGGCCAGTCTCAATGAAATGTATGCACCTCAAGAGTGCAACCAAAAAATAGGTCAATACTAAACACTTTCATGATGGAAAGAACTAAAGGAAGACCACACCAAGGGTTAACCATGACCCAAATCTACACTGGCATGCTTCACCACACTTCCACAAACCACAAAGCACATTCACAAGTAACATTATCACGCTAGGTTGGCCAAACCTATATTAACACTACCAAACAATCAATTCACTCTTAACCAGGCTCAGGAACATCTTATGGACCATGAAGAAACATCACAAAACATCCCAAAATATTCTAGCAACATCAAAATATTCAACAACACTACCAAAACCACTTGAAACTAAGAATACTCAACATCCTATGCAACCGACCACATTGCCATAGGCATCCAACTCACTAACCAACCTTGTGGAACAACTGAACACAAAAAACTCCAAGGGAAGGTAGATAGAAACAATATTAGAACATTCCTAAATGTGCAAGACAAGAAACCTCAACATAGAGAAATTTTGAGCAATTCCATTTCTCCCAGACAACCTTCTTCACAAACAACACACTATTAAACACAACTTCCACTGTTGCATGATCCAAAAATTGAAAATCTATATATAACACCTCTAAACACCTCTGATCATCTCATTCAAACTGCACAAGAACATCTTCAACCATGAAGAAATGTGGAGCACAATGCAAAACACAAAGTTTTCACCTTGTACACTCTATTCAAATTTTCTCAAAAGCACTTGGAAACCAAGTGAACTGACTGCATGATCAACATCTACTCAACACCACAAGCACCTTCAACAATCTCCCCATCTATAACATCACACTAGAGGTTGACATAGGTTGAAATCAATGACAACACTAAAGAAAACATAGTGCAGAAACCTCCAACAATCTCCCTGTTGACATCAATGACAATACTAATCTCCAACATTGCATAGATTGTTTGGGCATGCTACTGATCACTATCATACTTTAAAGAAGAAATTGGAAGATTTAGATCCTTAAAATGATATATTTGATAAGATAAATAGATTAAATAACTTTGGCTATTTTTCCTTGCTATGTGGTAGTTGTAGTATCAAATGACACTCATTATCATGTGTGGGGGAACGAGTTTATTTTTTTGCAATCATATCTTATCAAACAAGGATGAATGTGGCATCATTCATTTAGGCTCACCTTTATCCGTATACTTGGGGAAAAAGGCTAGTTAGCTTTTTATTAGGTTCTTTCCTTGATATAAGGGATCCCTTTATTATCTCCTTAAAATATTAGTGTAGCAAGTACACTAACATTTTAAGGGGAGGCAGATTACCCCTGCATATTAGAATTCTAGACAAGAATTACTCGGCATGTGGCTCTTTCTAGTGGTGACATTATATAACGATGTCTCTAGTATGTGGCCTTGTTTCTCACATAATGTCCCCCTTAGTAGTAATAGCATAAGATTTTCTCTAATGTGTGGAATCCTTGATCTATGCTAGTGTCCCTATTGTGGTGCTATCATGTACAATATGCCCTAAAGTGTGACCTATCATGTGTTGAATTATGTTTTTTAGATCATAATAATCTACTTTGTTGGAATGCTCCCTTTGTGTTGGTGCTATTTATAACACCCCGGGCTAAGGCATGTATTTTTGATCTTCATCCCCCATGATGTTAAAATTTATGCAGCCCTTGAGGTGATTTTTGTTAAAATTTTATGTACCCATTGAGGTTATTTTTGTTGAACTTTTAGGCACCCCTTGAGATGATTTTTGTTAAAAAATTTATGCACCCCCTAAGGTGATTTTTGTACACCCCCTGAGGTGATTTTTGTCCCCTATGATGTTAAATGGCCCCCCACAATGTTAGAATTTATATGCTCCTTGAGGCATGATTTGCAAGATAGTCCATGGATTTGGCATAACACAACTTACTGATTCATGAACTTGAACACCCCTTTTAACATGGCCACCTATCATAACAAAAATTTCTTACTAGTGAAGCCATGTGTTTCATAAGTCACCTAGAATAATGAAACTTTCTATCCTTTTGGAACCCACCATATTGCATGGAAACCTAGCATAACACAACTATTAGTGTAGGTTTTTTATTTTCCTTATGTTAGGGGTATTTATTTTTTCCTACACATTATTATTTGTATAGGAGTGAATTTGCACCCCTTATGCAAATTCCCCTTTTTCCCTTCTCCACTTTATAAAACCAAGTTCGAATGCTTAATTACACCTAAGCCTGCTGCTTTCATTCCACTTGGTGCCTATTTTGAGTGTTGGTGGGGGAATTTTTGTCAGGGTCGCCCGCACGATGCGTAGATGTCTGTGTGGTGCACTTACATCTCTGATAGATTCCTGCAGTTGAACTTGTAGAGGTGTTACACTTCTCATTGGAAGTTGAATTGTAACGCCCTCTTTAATTGACCAACCCAAATATGGCCATTTTCTTCACTCTCTCCTTCAAATTCACTATTCAATCTTTCATTTCATCTCCTAAGCATTTAGTTGAACTTCTTCCAAGCTCCTTCACACTCTTGCACTCACTTCTTGCATTCTCAAGTACTCCTAGCAGCACTTTTGCACCCCATAGCAGCAATAAATTTGCTCCATCACTTCAGTAGAGAAATTTTGGGACAACACCATTGCAACAGAGGATCGAGTACTCTCATTCACTCCCCCATTAGCCTTGAGTGCTTTTGGTTGAGGTGGTAAGCTTCCCATTCCTCTCCTTTATTACTTGGTTGAGTAAGCACATTTACTATTTTGTATTATTTTAGTGTTCTTCATTACATTACTTTCTTTATCATCCTCGCTTTCTTGGCTGTCTGTGGAGGTGGAAACACTTAAACGGGGGTCTAACTGAGGCAAGCCCCTATAAAACCACCCAACATTTTTCCTCCTCTTTGTGTGTAGGTGGACATGCTTTTGGGAGCTAGCTGGTGAACAAATTTATTTGTGAGATCATTCTTGCCACCCCAACTCTTGCATTTTTACTTTATCATATTAGAGAGTATTTTGTTTACTTAATAGCATTATTTTGGCCCTTTAGTGGTACTTAGCTGGGACATTCGCTTGTTTTCCTAGATTTGACCTTGTCTCTCTAGTTGTCTGGTCGTACGGACACCAATGCACTTGATAGACGCCAGTGTGCCGCGTTGTCATCCCAAGACTACGCTTTCATCCTTAGGCATAGAGCTTCTCGAGGCGAAGTGTTGAACCCAAAAAATTGGCTCGCTTAGCTCCGTTTTGTATTTCGGGTCTGTAGAGTGATCAAAGGACGTTATAGTCCTCATCATTCTCGTCCCACATTTCCTAACTCCCCATTAAGCTAAGGTAAGTTTGGATAGCCTTTCGCTCTTGGCCCTCCCTGACATGGGGCCTTGAACGTGATCGGTCCCCCTCTCTTACATTTTTGGTGAACCTGATGTGAACCAATGTCTGTTCATCTGTTGGTGTCGATGCTTCTCTCGTGTGCTTCACAATTTTTGTATTCCTAAGTGTTGTGAAGGTTTATGAGCATCAAAACCTAGTCCACAACTTTTGTGCATATTGTCAAGAGAAGCATGCAACACCTTTTTAAGGAAAGGTCGAAGGTCTCTAGTAGTTTCTCTACAAGCCTTTTCTCTGGTCCCGCCATTGGTCTGACTGCGCATGGATAGTTTTTAGGGAAAAAGATGGGATTCCTTGATGAGACCGATCATGTCCCTACTCCCCCTATGTCTCCTACACCATCTTCGATAGATGAGCATGAGGCCATTCAGATTCCTTCAGAATATATCTCCACCCTTTCTAAAGGACTAGGTGACTTAGAAAATCACTTGGAAAGAAACCCGAAGATGGCCAGGGCTGCTCAGGTCATTAGCAAGTTAAAACATGTGATGGGTAAAGATTGAATAGGCATAGAACTTCTGACTAGCCTCATTGGTCTGGTTGAAGTGTGTACTCCTTCGAACAATCTTACCTTTGTACAAGGAGTCACTTTCAAAGAGCGTGAGGGATAGTTAGGAGTATTGATGCCTCCCATGTTCGTTTACATGGACGATGCAGTCCCTTCTATCAACATCCCTTTTGTCTCCAAACAACCCAAAACTATCAAAGTAAACAAGGTCCCCTTGGGCTTTAGCTTCATGCCTCCTATCACCTCTAGTGGTAGAGGCTTTGGTGGGATGAGTGGTGGGGGCTTTGGTAGTGGTGGTGGATTTGGTAGTGAAGGTGGTGCTTGTGGAGGCAGTTTCGATGGAGGTCATGGTGGTGGCTCTAACGGGGGCCCTACTAGAGGCGGCAGCTCTGCTAGTGGTTCTGGCAGAGGTCACACTGGTGGCGGTTCTGGAGGTGGCTTTAGCGGTGGTTCTGGAGGAGGTTCCTCTGGCCCTCTATCTTCTAATGACCCTATTCTAAATACCCTTATTCAGAATATGGGTAAGATGTAGAGCTAGTTGGTGAACCTTTTCCAAGCCTTTGCCTAGCCTATCTTTCAACCCTTCTTCCAGCATAGCCCATTGTTTGTTGCGATCTTGAACACTCCCTTCCCCCAAGAAAGAGAGATCCCTAAATTTGAAAAGTATGGTGGTAAAGGGGACCCACAAACATGTGTCTGCCTTTAATGCCTTGTGCAAAAACTTCTTCCATCATGATGCCTTAATGGCGAAACTGTTTCCCCGATCACTCAAGGATACAACACTGGAATGGTATTGTTCCTTGCCTGATAATTCTATTTTCTCATTTGACCAACTTGTAAATCAATTCCTTAGACAATTTTAGGCTAATATTAGGCTGAAGATGACCTTTTTGGATCTCATCCGATGTAAACAAGGAGACAACAAAAAAATCATTGATTTCATAGCACGAGCTATTAAGTGCTCCTTTCACAAATCTTGTATCAGTTGCCTGATTTTGACGTACATAAGGTATTCATAGGGAACTTACAAAGGCCTTGGAAAGAGAAGTTTTCCCTTATGAAGTACCCTTCTTTCACGCATTTTTGTGCAGCCTTACGAGAGTACCAACAGATGGTTGTTCAGTTCAGGGGATCCTCCTCACACTCCTATTATGAGGGAAAGTCTATCATATCAATCTTTGGGAAAGGTAAGGCCATTACAAATGTAGTAGCCATTGTTGATGACAATAACCTCAGATGTAACCGAAAGTTCACAAAGTTGTCAAAATCTTATTCTTCTATCTAACGAAAGTTGTTGAAGGATAAGATCATAACCTTGCCGATTCTTAAGCCTCTTAAGGAGCCTTACCCTAATTGGTATGACGGGGACACATATTGTCAGTACCATCGGGTTAACGAACATGATATTGAATGCTGTATGTGGCTGCGTCATGAGATACAAGACTTCAATGAGGACTCTACCATTCATCTCGATGGGAGTAAATAAAATGCTAACAAATTAGTGGGAAAAGCTAATAGTGAATTGTAGATATACACAGACCCATTTTTGTCACATTTTGCTAACGTGATTATCGATCCCGCTGATTCTATTGCTCAACCCAAGGCCTATGTTAACATGGTCATGGTGACATCTACTGCTCTACCTGCACCTGGTTCGCTAGACATAACATTCACATCACAAGATTTTCCCTTAAACAACAAGCCCTCTCCCCTCTACATTCTTGCTCACCTCAATGGTAATATTGTGATAGGAGACTTGATGGACCCCGCGAGCTGTGTGAATGTTATCATGGAGGAGACATTGGTATTAAATTCATTATAGAGGGAAGAATATGAAGAAACAAAATCTACCATTCGTAAGCACGATGATATGTGTCTTAAATTGTACGACTCAATAACTTTTTCCATCCTAGTTGGACCTAGGGTCGTTGACACATTTTTTGACATTATTCCAAAGTTGGATTTATTCAGGTTGAAGCTAGGCATATCCTGGATAACTTCCATAAATGGAGTCACCTTCGTTGTTCACAAATGTTTAAAATTTTCCCATGAAGGTGTCATGCATGTAGTGCATGACATTGGATACTAGACCTTGGTGTGCCATGGTGGATATTCGTTGGATCACTTTTGGCCTGCCCTAGTCAGTCTGCTTCCTTCGAGAACAAACCTACTTTACAAGAATTATGTAAAGTATAAGACTGGGGGCAAGGGACAACCGAAACTGACCCTTCTTGTGATATAGTAGTCGGTTGCCTCCTCTTCCTGAGGGGAGAAGGAGAAGTTTGTGCTGACTACTCCCCCTTCCCAGAAGGGAAAGGAGAAGTCCATGCTGGCTCCCTCTCCTTCCCATAAAGGAAAAGAGAAGGTTTCCTTTTCTTAGACTACCTCATCCTCTCCCCTTTTTTGGGAAGAGTATTGGATGAGTCGGCCTGGTGGCTATCCGCTAAGTCTGATGATACCTCCTTGGTGCAGGCCCAAGCTTAGGATCTCAGATCTTCCTAATGAATACCTCAAACCATGGTATTATTTATATGGTGGAAAGAAAAGGTTCCCAAATGGAATTCGATCCACGACCTCCTACTGCTCATGCTCCTAAAGTAGTGAACAGGAAGAGGCCCACTACTGAGGCTCTTGAGCTAACACCCATCGCTACTCCTTGACCTGTTCCTCCTACTCCTGTTTAGGAATCTGTTCCTCCACCGGAAATGACTGTAGTGGACATTCCGATGGTTGAACAAGAGTTTCTGTACCTTCGCAGCCTTTGGCCTCCAACTCAAAGAGTCATAGAAATTTCCTTGCATGCAAGCGCAAGCGCCAGCGAAAGGCTCTTCTAGCTGAGTAGGCCACCTCACAAAGGAAGGAGGAAGAGACGACCGCCAGTGCTTTGGGTCCTCTTGCAGTGTCTTCCTTTCCCCTTCCTTTTGCTTCTCTTTAGTCTGGTTCCACGTTGCTTCCGACTTCTATTGCAAGTACGAATACGCCTAACCCCAAGGGGGTACAAGTGTTCATCACTCCTTCGGTGGAGCCAACTTTGTTGATGTCTATTCCAAATATCCAACCTTTCTCAAAATCCATGGATATGACTAATACCTCAGTTGTATCCACTGTAGCTCTTTCATCCTCCTCTTCCTCTGCACCTCTAGCCTCGTCTGTGGGGAGTTCGTATCCTTCAACAAAGAAAAGGTGGAGTGTGGTACTTCTAGCAGTGAAGGATGTAAGAGGAGTCCACCTTCTTCACAATGTGGTCTCATGCTGACTTGTTCTATCCTAGTGATGGAACCAATCTCGGCCTCTCCTAAGTTCGTCACCGCTCTCAAGTAATTTGGCGAGCCTAGTAGTGAATCTTAGGTGCATCCTACCCCATTCACTGAAGCTAAACACAACACTCTTATAGGATGCATGTTTAACTTCTGGCCTTGCCAGCTATCTTCATGAAATCACTAACCCTAGCTCCATAAGAGCTTGGTGAAGAAGACCTTACAGGGGCTTCTTCCTTATCCCTTGTTGCGGGAGGGCCGGATGCTCCTCCTCTTAACATCCCACCACTATAGGCTCGTCCTCCTTCCCCCTACGATGATCTAGAGTGGGAAGCAGATGACCTCTTGGTCGATCAATGTTAGGAGGAGGCCTCTTCTTGATCTCGTGTGTGTGTGTGTGTTTTGTGATGTGTTCCCCCATGATCATGCTATGTGTGCCTGGATGACCCTTGTCACCCATGTTGGTGCTTGGATACAAGCATGGTTTTATGTGTCGTAAACCTTCCTCTATTTGTATCATCATTCTTCCATGTTGCTTGATTTTCGGTAAATTGGGGACGATGCAAAGCGTTGGGGGCATTTAGGCTTCCCTTCCATGTTGATTCAATTTTTTATTTTTACTTTTTTTTTTCTGTGCATTCTTCGTGATCTGGTTGGAGATTGATGATATTTCGCCTTGCACCGTAGTTACCTATATTTATATGAGCATGGATAGATTTGATCCCGCTAAACCAGATCCCCTTGTGCTCTTTTTTTGTGTTTTCCCCTTTTCTTTCTCTTTATCTTTCTCTCATCTTTGCTTGAGTTGTCCCTCTCATGTGTGACAATGCCTTTCTTCAACATTCTAATTTTTAGAAAATGCATTCGTTGCCAATGAGTCTTTTCTCGAAGATCTTCACAAATCTTTCTTCAAAATTGTATTCTCAACTTGGAACCCTAACGAAACTTGTTTCCTTCATCATGGGTTCGTAAAGAAAGGACTTGAAAGCCTCCCTCCGAAGTAGGAACAACTTAGACCTTCCCCTCGTGTGGGGGCATATTCTTCCTTTCAAATTCCTTGATGATGAATCTCTCTGAGAAAGAAAATATCTAATTTTGAACTGTGCGTCCCTTGAGTGGACCCCTTCTTCACGACGAGTTCTTGAGGGACCCCTTTGAAAGTCTTCCAAATTATCGACGGTCTGCATGACTGTCCGCTTACTTTCCTACATGGCCACTTCCTGACTCTGCGAAGTCTGCTTTCCTAGGTTTCCTCCATGTGAGAGATCTTGGGGGGTACCTCCCTAGAGCTCTAAGAGCCTGTAGGGTGCTTCCTTTGAGCTTCCTCCATGCGAGAGATCTTGTGGGTGGCTCCCTTGCAGGTCTCTGAACCTGTAGGGCACTTTCCTTAGGTTTCCTCCATATGAGAGATCTTGGAGGTTACCTTCTCTACAGGTCTGCGGGTGTGTAGGGCACTTCCTTGGGTATTCTTCATGCGAGAGATCTTGAAGAATACCTTCCCTACAAGTTTTCGGGTCTGTAGGGAACTTTCCTGGCTTCCTCCATGTGAGAGATCTTGGGGGACGCTTCCCGAGTATCCTCCATGTAAGAGTTCTTGGGGGACACCTTCCTTGCAAGTTTGTGAGCCTGTAAGGCACTTACTTCACAGGGCTTCCTTCATGTGAGAGATCTTGGGGGTTTCCTCCTTGTAGGTCTATGGGCCTGTAAGATGCTTTCTTTCTTCAGCTTCATAGTTCTGAGAAGCTATGAAGTCTTTTGCTTGCCCTGCACCTTCAGGTTCATTAGATCATGGTCTGCTTCCTCGATGGTTCAGGTATACATTTCTAACCTTATTCATTCTTTGATCTACTTTATCGAAGCACTCAACAGTACTCGTGCTCGCTAAAGTGGGGGAAAAATGTATAGGAGTGAATTTGCACCCCTTATGTAAATTCCCATTTTGTCGTTCTCCACTTTAGAAAACCAAGTTTGGAGGCTTAATTACTCCTAAGCTTGCTGCTTTCATTCCACTTGGCACTTGTTTTGAGCGTTGGCGAGGGAATTTCTATCGGGGACGCTCGTGCAGTGTGTAGACATCTACTTGGTGCGCTTACGTCCCTAGCAAATTTTTGTGGTTGAACCTACAGAGGCGTTACACTTCTCATTAGTAGTCGACTTGTAACTCCCTCTTCAACTGACCAACCTGAATATGGCTATTTTCTTCACTCTCTCCTTCAAATTCACTATTCAATCTTTCATTTCATCTCCTAAGCATTTAGTTGAACTTCTTCCAAGCTCCTTCACACTCTTGCACTCACTTCTTGCATTCTCAAGCACTCCTAGCAACACTTTTGCACTTCATAGCAGCAACAACTTTACTCCATCACTTCAGTAGAGAAAGTTTGGGACAACACCATTACAACAGAGGCTCGAGTACTCTCATTCACTCCCCCATTTTCCTTGAGTGCTTTTGGTGGAGGTGGTAAGATTCCCATTCCTCTCCTCTATTACTTGGTTGAGTAAGCACATTTATTATTTTGTAGTGTTTTAGTGTTCTTCATTACATTACTTTCTTTATTATACTCACTTTCTTGGTTGTCTGTGGAGGTGGAAACACCTAAATGGGGGTCTGACTGAGGCAGGCCCATATACAACCACCCAACATTTTTCTTCCTCTTTGTGTGTAGGTGGACGTGCTTTTTGGAGTCAACTAACAAAAAAATTTCTTTGTGAGATCATTCTTGCCACCCTAACTCTTACATTTTTACTTTATCATATTAGAGATTATTTTGTTTACTTAATAGCGTTATTTTGGACCTTTAGTAGTACTTAGTTGGGCCATTAGCTTGTTTTCCTAGGTTTGACCTTTTCTCTTTGGTTGTCTAGTCATACAAATGCTAGCACACCACGCTGTCATCCCAGGACTGCACTTCTATCCTCAGGTAGATAGCTTCTTGAGGTGAAGTGTTGAACTTGCAAAACTAACTCACCTAGCCCCGTTCTATATTTCAAGTTTGTAGAGTGATCGAAGGACCTTATAGTCCTCATCATTCTTGTCCCACATTTCCTAACTCCCCATTAAGTTGAGGTAAGTTAGGGCAGCCTTCCGCTCTTGGCCCTCCATGACTTGGGGCCTTGAATGTGGTCGGTCCCCCTCTCTTACATTATTTAAGCTTGCTTAGGTTTATTAGATATGGTAATATGAGGACACATGGAAAAATACAATAACTACATGTGTCACTCTCTCCCCACACATGGTTAGTTGAGTTACACATCCTCTTTTGGCTTGTTGTGCCACTCTCATAACCACTATTCTATTTTTTTACATGAGTAGTTTATGGGGTAGTTAGGTTTCTCACGGTCCTCTTCTGGCTTTATGTGCCACCACTCTCTTGTCTTCACTTGAGGAGGTTATGCGACATGTCTTGTCATTTACCAAGTAGGTGATAACCTCCCACCTTTTATGGGCAGTAGGAGTTAATGCACCTCTTGGATGTGTTTTCCCTTATTCTTTTATATATTGAGCACTCTCCTCTCACCTTCACTAGTTCTGCTAGTTCGGTGATTGTTCAATGAGATTCACGAGAGTATTCTCAAAATTCTCTTGCTTTGTTTCCATTGTTCTCTCATTTCAGATTTTATCTTCATTTTGCTATTTTGATCTTTGATCATTTGCTGATTGGAGTTGCATGTGATCTATGACCAACATCGGATTTTGGCTAGATTCTCGCTTCTCGAAGAATCTAACATGGTATCAGATCCCTGTTTGTTTGGTTTAGTTCACTTTTATTATCTGATTTCTTAGAGAGATTTGAGACTAATCTAGAGCTAGCATTTTCCTCTAATGTGAACAGTTTAAAGGAAAAATAAGCATTTGTATAATCTACATTGCATATTTGGTTCTTGTGAGATCTGGGTGATTGTAGCTTTTTGGTAATCTTGGAGGTGTTTTTCAGCATTTCCATAGCATCCAGAACGCTTGAGAAAGTCAATATTGGCTTTCGTTTCACTGAAATCGAAGATCAGAGGAGCTAGTTGCAAAACAAGGGTTTCAGTGTGGTTCCTGGAGGTAGTCATCAAATCAAAGCACTTTCAGTCCAAGCGGACCTCACCATCACGCTCAAAAGTCCCAAGAACCTAAAGATCGACTACCCATTCGTCAAAATTAGAGAAAGTCATTTCTGAGGCAATTTTTTTTTACTTTGGGTTGTACGGCCCCTGCAACTCTGTACCGTACATTTTTTTTTTTAATAATATTTTATTTCATTGGAATTTTTTGAATTTTTTTGAAAATTAAAATTGGGAAAATTCATTTTTTAAAAAAATTGGTTTGAAAAAACAACCAAAAATATTCTAAAAAAAGCAAAGAAAGTCTACAAATTTTTTTGTAGAGTCGTACCCTGGGTAGGCTACATAGTACCCGCGGTAGGGTACTCCCTGTTGGCTTCACCCCGCTACAGTACCTTCCAGCTTCAATATACTAGCAACCCCTATTTAAAATCTAACAAACTCTACTTTCCACATGGCGACATCTCCTTGGCCGCGACATACCCCTCACCCACGTGGCAGACATTTTTTTAAAATCGGGCTTTGCAAATCAAAACCTGATGCTCATTTATAAAATCCGTCAGACTTCATTTATTTCGACATCTCCATTTTTTAAAAATCCGGCGGTCATTCATTGAAATCTGGTGGAAAATTCTAAATCAGGCGAATCCAATGAAGAATATTCCATTGTCATATTCTCTGAATATTCCTCCAGCCACGCAGACTTGTGATGGGCTCACGACTATCAAGTTTAAGCTTGGGAAATCAACATATTCCTACCAGAGGGGAATATTCCTTTTTTGACGTCCATATGAACATCAAATTTAACCCTTATGAATTTTGATGTCAACCTGTGTCATCAGTGACGTTAGCACCCTTAAGAAAATTTTGACCCGCTTTCGGTTGGAATTTTTGATTTTGAAGGCAAACTTCAAAAGGCCTGTTCTCAGCAATATGAAGGCCTTTTCAGGTGCATTTTTTTTTTTTTGGGTTATAATTTCATGCTCTACACAGTGGTGAAGTTGCTTTTCTGATTTGATACTCCAGGTTTTTAGAAATTGAAGATTCTCTCAAACTTTGTTGCATAGTTCTTGTTTTGTGACCTTCCAGGAGCCATAACTTGTGCAAACGGACTCCGTTTTTGGTGCCATTTTTTCCAAAGTTCATATTTTTCTATGTACTCCACATTTGTGCTCTCAATTTGATCTCATATTGTACTTGAATTGTAGATTTAGGTTCTTTCCCATTTTGGGCCTTGTAAGAGTCTGAAAGATATGATTTTTTGCATTGTAATCACACTAATTATAAAGTGCTAGCATTGTAATTTATGGGGGGGTTTCATTTTAGAAATTAGTGAAAAGGGGGGGTGTCTAGTGTTCTTCTTTTGTGCACTTTTCCTTCTATTTTGTAATCTTCTTTTCTGCACTCATAGATGCATCTACACTTCCAGTTTTAACTCCATATAACTACTTTGAATGGAAATCTAAGATGATAATATATCTGAAAAGACATGAATATCATTGTGTTAGAATGGGACTTGAAACTGAACCTAAAGATGATGTAGAAAAGATTAAATGGTTCAACAAATGTGATGAAGCCTTTGGTACTCTATGCATGTCAGTCTCTCTTGACCTTCTTTTTCATATTGAGTCTGCAAAAACACCAAATGATGTGTGGACTAAATTGGAAAGCCTCTTTGGTAAGCAGGATGAGTTAATGGGTCATCAATTGGGGAATGAACTCATAGGGTTAAGTCATAGCAGTTTTGACACTATACAAGACTTCTTCACAAAATTGAAAGCCATTAAATTGTAGTTAGAACAATGTGGAATCAAGAAGGATGATAAGCAACTGATCTTGAGTATTCTTTCTAAACTTGGTCCAAACTATTTTGTATTTGTTTCTACATTCTATGCTACAAAATGTGCCCTAGGTTCAACCTACAAAATGCCTTCTCTAGATGAATTTGCTATAGAGCTCACTAGGGAGTAGGAAAAATTGGTTCTAATAGGTACAATTAAGCCCTCTAAGTCACATGCTTTAGCTGTCAATCAGGGGACAAAAGAACATAAAGGGCCTAGCAAGAAGGATAAGAAACAAAAGAACCAGGGAGAGAAGAAGAAAGATCAGAAACCTATTGCTTCAAAGGTAGATAACCAAACCTCTTCATCAAAAGGTGATCAACCTAAGAAGGAGAAGGCCAAGTGTTCTTATTGTAAGAGGCCTAGTCATGATGAACATGTGTTTCAAGAAACAAATCAATCACCTTTCACATTTTCTAGAAAATAACAATATCAAGGTGCCTAATCAGTCAAATAGAGTTCATCAGAAGGGTCTTCTAAGGACACAGACAAAAGTAAGGGGAAAGGAAAGGGAAAGGCCTTAGTTGCTGTTGTTCCACAACCAGAGTCTTGTATCATTGACTCGGGTGCGTCGCACCACATGGCCTCATCAGAGGATATTTTTACCTCTTTGAAGCCATGTTCTATGTCTACCATATTAATGGGTGATGACACTCCTATTGAAGTGCATGGGAGAGGGTCCGTTGATGTGGGTGAATGGACACTTGAGGATGTTCTTTGTGTTCCATCTTTTTCAATTAATCTCCTATCTATTTATCAGATCACTCACACTGGTTCTAGCAAGTGAGTTGAGTTCACTCCAGATACAGTGGTAATCAGTGAAATACATAATGGGTCTATAGTTGCCATGGGAAAAGTAGATCATCAACCAAGACTATATCAATTTTCACACTTTTTTTTTGACTCTCCTTCGACAACCTTACTCACTCACGCAAATGAGGTGAGTTGTTTGTGGCATCAACGGTTTGGCCACTTGAACTACTATTACTTGCAACAACTCAGTCAACAAGATATGGTTATAGGGTTGCCTTCTATTCAATTTTCTAATGGTGTTTGCCAAGGATGCAGTCTTGGTAAGCATCCTGAGGAGAAATATGATAAAGGCAAAGCATGGAGGGCTACAAAGCTATTGGAGTTGGTACACAATGACTTGGCAGGACCATTTCCACAACCATATTTTAGTAGGTCTAGATATGTCTTGATATTTATTGATTACTTTTCCAGATACACTTGGGTTTACTTTCTAAAATAGAAGTCTGAGGTCTTTGAGCATTTTCAGGATTTCAAAGCTTTTGCAGAGAAACAGTCTGGGAAGGTCATCAAGATTCTTCATACAGATAATGGGGGTGAATATGTTAATCATCAATTTGGATAGTTTTATGCTTCAGAAGGTATCAACATGCAGCACATAATTCCATACAATCCTCAACAGAATGGTTTCGTAGAATGCAAGAATAGGTCCTTAAAAGAGATGGATACTTGTATGATTCACTCCAAATCTTTGGCACCTCTGGGCAGAGGCCATCAATTGTGTGTGTTACATCCAGAACAGAGTTCCTCACAAAGTTGTGAAGGGGGCAACTCCTTTTCAAGCTTGGACTGGTCAGAAACCCATAGTTAAGCACTTCAGAGTGTTTGGCTCTCTTGCATGGGCCCACATTCTAGCAAAGAAACACAAGGCTATGGATCCACAAAGTAAGCCTTGCATATTTGTTGGGTATACAGATGATGTCAAAGGCTATAGGCTTCTCCATCCTACCACTCATGAGTTGTTCATTGAGAGGAGTGTTCGTTTTGAGAAGAGCCCTTTGAGTTCTTCTCTTACCACTTCTCCCTCCACTATCAGATTGTAGCCTGAACATCATGATGACAGTTCTTTAGAGGATCTTAATCCTCCTAATCTTGATGAGGAGTCTTCTTCCTCCACTTCAGATGGTGACAATGATGATGTGCATTCACATTCTTCTCCTAGTCATCATTCAAAGGGAGATGATTCTCCTCCAGACTCTCCATCCCTTGCACCTCTTTGGGCTCTTCAGACATTGGAATCAACAGGTGATTGGGTTGGTGATCCATCAAATACTAGAAGAACCAGGTCATAGTTTTAGCGGGCTCCTCATCTCTTCATTGCTTCAGCTTTTGATCCACAGTATTCTTGAGAAGCTTTAGGTATTCCCGAGTGGGATGCTGCAATGCAAAAAGATTTCAATTCCTTAGAGAGGAATCGCACATGGCATCTAGTCCCTCTTCCTAAAGAAAGGAAACTTTTTCGATGCAAGTGGATCTATCGGAAAAAAATTGCAATAGATGGGTTGGTTGATAAGCATAAGGCTTGCTTGGTTGCAAAAGGATTCTCCCAGGTTCCTGGGATTGACTACTCTAAGAATTTTGCACTAGTTGCTAAGATGAATTCCATCTGATTTTTTCTTGCTATAGATGAGTCTCTCCATCCGTTGCACCTCCTTGGGCTCGTCAGACATTGGAATCAACAGGTGATTGGGTTGGTGATCCATCAAATACTAGAAGAACCAGGTCACAGTTTTAGCAGGCTCCTCATCTCTTCATTGCTTCAACTTTTGATCCACAGTATTCTTGAGAAGCTTTAGGTATTCCCGAGTGGGATGCTGCAATGCAAAAAGAGTTCAATTCCTTAGAGAGGAATCACACATGGGATCTAGTCCCTCTTCCTAAAGAAAGGAAACTTGTTCGATGCAAGTGGATCTATCGGAAAAAATTTGCAACAAATGGGTTGGTTGATAAGCATAAGGCTTGCTTGGTTGCAAAAGGATTCTCCCAGGTTCCTGGGATTGACTACTCTAAGACTTTTGCACTAGTTGCTAAGATGAATTCCATCTGATTTTTTCTTGCTATAGCTGCAACTCATCATTGGGAAGTTCATCAGATGGATACATGAAGA
The DNA here is from genome assembly GCA_007258455.2 of Sequoia sempervirens. NCBI lineage: Eukaryota > Viridiplantae > Streptophyta > Pinopsida > Cupressales > Cupressaceae > Sequoia > Sequoia sempervirens. The sequence continues at coordinate 198,584,724 of VDFB02000002.1, read as the reverse complement.
GTGCCTTTCTTCATGGTGACCTTCAAGAGGAAATCTACATGGAGCAACTACATGGGTTCATCTAGGATCCTTCACTTGTGTGTCATCTTTGGAAGTCTCTCTACGACCTTAAACAAGCTCCTCGAGCTTGGTATGCCAAGATGGACTCCTTCCTTCTGAAAGTTGGGTTCACTTGATTCCATTCTGATCTGAATGTCTACATTCTACATCAGGATGACACTCTCACATTTTTGGTTCTATATGTCGATGACTTGTTGATCACTGGGAGTCACTCATCCACCATCAATGAAGTGAAAACTGCTCTACATGATAGATTTTTGATGTCAAACTTGGGTCTTTTGCATTATTTCTTGGGGATTGAGATCACTTAGTCATCTTCAAGTATCTTCCTTGGACAACCCAAGTATGCACTTGACATGCTCTCCAGATTTCGCATGGCTGACTGTAAGCCTGCACCGACTCCATTTCTGTCAGGGGTCAAACTTGAGGCTAAGTGTTCTTCACCTTTGGTTGATGGCACTTTATACCAACAACTTGTTGGGAGTCTCATCTACTTGACTCAAACGAGACCCAAAATTTCATATGTTGTGGGAATGGTCTCTAGATTCATGTAGGAGCCACATGAGTTGCATTGGAAGGCAGCTAAGAGGATCCTCCACTATATTAAAGGTACTCACAGTTATGGGATTCACTATGCAACGAGTGTGGATATTGACTTGGTGGGACACAGATTCAAATTGGGAAGGCAATTCTCAGGATCACAAGTCTACTTCTGGTGCTTCTCTCAAGTAGTTCCGGTCCAGTTTGTTGGTTGAGCAAGAAGCAGTCTGCAATTGCTCTTTCATCTACAGAGGATGAGTATCGAGGAGCATTTAATGTTAGGTACCATTGAGGCTATTTGGCTTCAAAATATTCTCACTGAGTTTGGCATTCCATTCAGAAAGCCTACAGTCATCTTTTGTGATAATCAGAGTGCTATATAGATCTCAAGGAATCCAATTCATCACCAGAGGAAAAAACACATTGAGATACATATGCACTACATTTGAAAGCTAATTCAGGAAGGCATCATTGATCTTAAGTATTTTCTACATTAGAGTAGACTGCGGACATCTTCACCAAACCCTTCATAGAGAGCAAGTTCCTTCATCTGTGAGCTTTGCTTGGGGTACGATAGGTGTCTACTTTAGGAGGGGCTTCTTAGTCCTTCATTCTACTCTCTACTTTGGGGGGGTATTTTCTCTCTCTATTTAAGGTGGGGGCTATTCCTCTTATGGGGGGGATTCTTCTTTTGGCAGGGAAAATCTCTATCTACATGGGTACCTAACATGGCTCCATTTGTCGGGACCCATCTTTTCATCCACCTAAGCTATGCTTAAGGGGGGTGTTAGTGTAGGTTTTTTATTTTCCTTATGCTAGGGGTATTTATTTTTTCCTACACATTATTATTTAAGCTTGCTTAGGTTTATTAGATGCGGTAATATGAGGACACGTGGCAAAATACAACAGCTACATGTGTCACTCTCTCCCCACACATGGGTATTTGAGTTACACATCCTCTTTTGGCTTGTTGTGCCACCTCTCATAACCACTATTCTATTTTTACTTGAGTAGTTTATGGGGTAGTTGGGTTTCTCAACCTCTTCTAGCTTTATGTGTCACCTCTCTCTTGTCTTCACTTGAGGAGGTTATGCCACATGTCTTGTCATTTACGAAGTAGGTGATAACCTCCCACCTTTTATGAGTTGTAGGAGTTAATCCTCTTGGATGTATTTTCCCTTATTCTTTTATATATTGAGCACTCTCCTCTCACCTTCACTAGTTCGACTAGTTTGGTGATTGTTTGGTGAGAGTCACGAGAGTATTCTCAAAATTCTCTTGCTTTGTCTCCATTGTTCTCTCATTTCAGATTTTATCTTCATTCTACTATTTTTATTTTTGATCATTTGCTAATTGGAGTTGCATGTGATCTATGGACAATATCGGATTCTGGCTCGATTCTCTCTTCTTGAAGAGTCTAACAACTTTCTATCCAGTGGATCTATGTAGCTCATCAGTGATTTAACATAATGCACTTTGCTAGCCCTTATGAGAGCACTATCTAGACTAACATCATATTTGAGATATGAAATTTGGTATTTGAGACAAATTTAAAAGTGAGGTATCTTTTCCTTGCCGAATCGAATTCTTTTGGTACTAACCCTTGTGTCTGTGTTTTATGGCTCCTTCATGTTTGCATTGTGTTTATATTATGGTTGTTGGTATTTTTGTTGTCTTTATTTTATGTTGTGTGTCTTCTTCATGTATGCTTCATGTTTATCATGTTTCATTACACATCATACACCTATGTTCATTTGTCCTTACATTGTCTTGCCTTAGGGTCTTGAATCTTGGGGGCTTGTACACTCCCCCTAGATTCAGTGCCATCCTATCTCTTCAATATTTGGATTATTGAACCCCTCTCAAGTGACATATTCTTAATTTAGTGTGAGTCTGAGCATAAGTTCATAATCTCACTAAAGTGGGCTAAATGTGACATCATATATTGTCGCCCTTGACAATTTCACACTAGGTTGCTCCCCCTATGTGCTTGGACCTAAATATGCACCTAATTTCCTAATTATGTGTGTAGTGACCCATTTTAAAACATTCATCGAAAAATAAAACATGGGAAATCAAAGTAGGCATTTAATATTTTTTCCTTGACACTTTGGATCCTTGAAAAATAAGAATCTATTCTAGGGCATATGGCACCCTAGACAACCTATTTTGGCTCCAAATTTTAATATTTTGGTGTTGGTAATTTATTATTTGAAATTCAAATTTCAATTGTCAGCTATCAAGATTTAATTTTTAGGAAATTAGATTAATTGCATATAAATCCATAGTATTTTCACAATTTTAATTATGGATGAAGCTAAGGAAATTCACTAGCAATTATTATACTTCAAAAATAATTCAAGAACAATCAAGACCAAAATATTTAGATTTATTGCAGCATTTTATCATTCAAGCATCATGTCAAGTTTTATGAGAGTTTGTTCATGTTTTTTTTTTTTTTTTGAGCACTAACACTTGTAGGTATTCAAATCAAATCAAGTCAAGCAACAATTGATCCTTGAAGATGATGAGTGTGACTTCAGTCCATCAAGGAGATTAGATTTGAGTGATGAGTTGCAACAAATTGTCAATTCATTACTTGTTTATCAATTAATTTCTATTTCACAAAATGATAAGCTCTCTTTTATCATCAATTTTTCCATTGTGGAGGTAGAAATATCAACACAGGGTTTGAATGAGGCAAGTCCCTATATGGAACAACCCATCCTCTCCTTTTGTGTGTGCATGTTACAAATCTAAGGTAATTGAGGAAGATTAAAGACAATTTTCTCACTCATGCATCAAAATCCTACAAGTTGACAAGTCACATAATCTGTGTTTTCTCAACAATAGACAAAGATTCGATAACCAAACCTACAAGGAAGAAGCTATAGAATAGGTAACTCTGGCTTTTGAAATTAGTTCCAAGAAATAGTTCCTTAGTCTAGGGCATCCTTGTTCCCTAGACCACCTAGATTTTTCTCAAATTCAAGCTCCAGGTTCTTATGTGTCCACCTCTTGCATATTTGGATCCTAATTTTGTTTGTCTATTTCTAGTTTTTCATAATCATAATAGAACATTGCATTTTCATAATTTACCTAGTTACATGATTGCATCAATTTTTCAATCCATCAAACCCGCCACCTCCAACAACCTAACACACACAAAATAATCTAGATCTAGGGTTGGTTGATTCATCTTTTAGGTTGTAAGTCAATGCCATATCCTTGTTGATCTAGATTCCCCCACATGTTCTTAGAAAAGGTTGATTTCAGTGATCTACCCCTTAGACCTAGGATCTCCTTTTCCAATGAAACATTTTTTAGTTTGAATGTGTGAAGGAACAAGGAATTCATTTCCCAACATTGATTTCTAGTATAGTAAGATGATTTTGGTTTCATTTCTTTGGTTTATAAGCACATGTCGAGAAAAATGTTTACTTAGCCCATAATTTATTTTTGGTTGCATTATTTTGGTCAATAGTTGTCATTGATCAATATTTAATAACCATTCAATCAAAAATAAATTTTAGGTTGAGTAAACATTTTTCTTGACATTTGCTTTTAAACCCATAAAATGAAATTATAATTTTTTGATCAATAGGAAAATATAAAGTGTAAATTCATTCATATTTTATATTATTTTTATGGTGTGATTGTTTTAAAATATTTAGTCCACATGTGCTCCAACACCATCTCAAAAGTGGAGTTTTACTTGGCAAAGAAGGGTGCTACCCTTTTAGCGCCCACAATGCGCATTGTCGCTTGACCATGTTGGTGGCTCCTTCTCAAGGTCCTTTCTTTAGAATTACAAAAATCAAAAGAATACTTTAAGGGACTACATTGAACAACTATACAAATATTGTTGGACCTGTAATTTAGATACATTGACAAAAAATGAGGGCTTTATTGCCCTTAGCTTGTTTTCACTAGGACTCGCCAAGATTTTATATAGTTTTTTAGTAATATCTATAAATTCACAAGGAAAATAAATATTCTTACAAAAAGAAATAATTCGCCATGAAAATCAACGTAGTTAGCTAGGAGTTATGAGGGTTTTATGAAAAAATAAGAGATTTTTCTTAAAATTAATACTAAACAATACTGAAACACAATGATTACCTCCGAAAGAGGTAGGTCAACTAGGAGATACAAGGTCTCTACCAATCAAAACTTTTCTCAAAATGGCACACACTACAACACAAATGCATATCGACAAGGATGTGGGACTGCCATTTAGATGTAAAGATCACACACATACAATACTAGAGGGATAGAACTTGAAGTCTCACCCCATACACTCTAGGCTATCCATCCTAAAAATGAACATGATTCTCGACAAAAATAAATAAAAAACACCCAAAACACATATACTACCATGAAAACTTAGGTTCTAAGAAAGAAACTCTCTAAGATAAATCTCCATAGAGAAGATTTGAGAAATGTTCATTATTAAGGTTTGCTCATTTTTCTAATCACAATCACTTAAAAGATCTTAGGATAACTTGAAACAAGGTTGGGTCACCCAAAATAAGTTAGGTCACCCAATGGAAGATCTTAGGGTGGCTCGAGACAAGGTAGGGTCACCCAAAATAAGTTAGGTCACCGAATGGGATCACTCTTAGTAAGTAGGTGGGATGATCTAGAATAAGAATAAGACCTGCAAATACTTTTGCTAAAGTTGTTTGCTTCACTCATCGAAATGTTGCATGTGATGATAGGATAAACATCGCTGTCCACCATGAAATTACGTCCATGGAAATGTAGAAGCGTACCACTGAATTTTCCTCCACACACAAAAGTCTGTGAGAGGACATCTCAATAGACTAATTGAACTACTTCGAGTACTCCTCAAGTCGGTGAGTGGGATGTTTGTTTCAATCAAATAATACCAAGGAAATTGCGTCGCTGGAGACTTCTATTTCAGATAGCTTTGGTCATGTCAGTGAATTGGACATATGATAGACGGAATAGAAACATTTTCCCCAACAAAGTGATAGCTAATCTTCCTTAAATTTCATATCCTTGTGATCAAACCTGTCTGTTATCTTTTAACAACTATAAATTTTTAAGTACTCTTACGTCTCTATTTGTTTATTAACTAGTACTTTGCATCAGAGGGGTGCAATGGGTACGCCGATGGAGAAATATATGGAAGTAAAAATGTTAAGAAATGTATTTTTTAGTGTTTATATAGTTTGTAAGAAGATTTTGAAATACATAAATAAGATATTTGATTTGTAAATATTTGGAAGAAATAGATTTTTTTTTATGAATTACAATTTTTTTGTACAGCGAATAGAAAGAAAGGTTTGTAACAGTTTCAATTTTAAAATTTAACTTCAAAGAACTAAATTAATAAACAATATGCTATGATGGCATCAAAGATGATAGAGAATGTTGCTTTTATGTTGAAGATTATATGTAAAGAATTTTATCATGTAACCACTCTTACATTTTATAATATACAAAATTCTAAGACAATATTTGTATGTATATATTTTCATGTCATCTAACTTAGTGATTATTGGGTTTAGGGGAAGTATGGTGTAGTGAGAAAATGTGAAATTATGATAAATGATGATTGCATTTAAAGTGCACTACACTTGATTGACATTCTTGAACTTAACTGTGTGTTCTGCTATGTTTATTTGGTGTGTTGCACTTATCGAGTAGAAAGAGACATGCTTAAGCTTAATTGTGTGTTCTCCTATATTAAGCTGGCAAAGCATTTTAATAATACATATGAAAGCTAGAAGTTGAATCTTTTAAGCATTTTTTAGAAGTTAAACTTGGGACTGAACATAGTAACAAACAAAAACTTGTAAAAACTATATAGAACTACATTTGACATAAGAAAACTAATCCTTTCCTAAGTTGGGTGAAAACCCTTCTAGACATTAATGTTTTCTAGTAAGACAAATGCTATGTGATGACAAAAACAATGTAGCAACCAAAATCAGAATCTGATAAGATTGAACATAAGAAACGATATACCATATATGATTTATTTTTTATGTACAAATAATTATATTAGTTTTGTCTACTATTGATATTAAATTTTTTTAAATATTAAAAAAAAGTTGGGATATTCATACTAAAAGAAGCACCACTTTAATCAACTTAAAAATAATACTAATTATATTGTAAACAACTTTAATAAACTCTTACACAATCATATTGTACAAAGAACAACACCATTTATATGCTAAGAATTGTATTTCATTATATAGAAAGAACAGTGATACTCCCTTCAATGTTTAATTTATTTGATAGATTAAACATTATTATTTCACATATAAATCCCAGCTCATATTCGTAAGAAATAGTAAGAAACAGAGGTTGCTAGTTCAGAATTGAAACATATGATTTTTTTTTTTAAAGGTATGATTATTACTTTATTCTCTAATCAAAACATATGCCCAGTAAAATGATTTTATGAGCTTCAGTGTTTTCTTAATAAAAAATATTTAAGATAATTTGTTTCATAACTACTCTTAAAGGGATAAATTAATAATCATTTAAAAAACTCCCTTACATTATGTAGAAAGAACAACAATATTTTATTAAAAAATAAAATATAAAAAGAGCTTATAACAAGTGTTTCAGAATAGACTGTGTTCTTAGGAGGAAGATTTATTTTAGACAACTTGGTCTTTGCATAGGAGACTTCTCAATTGGCTCTTCAAATAGCACAAAATGCTCTTATCATTAAATTAGACTTTGATAAGGCTTATGATTGTATTTGTTGGCCCTTTATATTCAAAATGCTTAATTGGCTTGATTTTGGCCCTAAAATTTGTGACCAAATTAAAATGCTTTTCATGGATGCTAATGAAAGAGTTGTTGCTAATGGTGTCCATTCTTCTTTTCCCTTGCAAAGATCCATTCTCCAAGGCTGCCCACTTGCTCCATTCTTGTATGTCCTTGTTGATGCGCTTGAATATCTTTTTCAACATGCATTTACAAATAAAATTATTCATTGCATCACTCTCCCTGGAAATGCAACCACTCTCAATTCCCATTTTGTTGATGACATGTTTTTCATCAAAAATTCAGTAGAAGAAGTGGCTATCACACTGGATATTTTAGAGTTTTTTTGTTCTTTTTTAGGGTCTAAACTTGTCATGCATATAAAACATATTTTTTCATGACAAGGCCCAACCCTCAACCCCCTTGGATTTCGAGCGAGTGGAGAGAAGTTAAACATGGGGTTATTACTAGATACCTTGGAATTCTGTTTGGTAATGGAGTCTCGCAGAAAGATATGTGGATTTGGTTCTTGGCTAAAATTAAAAAAAAGAAACTTTTAAACTGGACAAACAAATTTCTCTCCATGGCTTGTAGAATACCAGTTGCTAATAAGATCTAGGTTATTGATAGCCATGTTTACATTTCTTCTTTTTAGTTTCCTTCCAAAACTTGCTACAATCAGTTGACTTAGCTAATTAGGAGCTTCGTTTGGGCTAAATGGGGTAACAAAAAGGACAACTTGTTATCTAATGGATCCATTGTATTCAACCAAAAGATAGAGGAAGTTTAGGAATCATTGACCCTTATACACAAGGAATTTTTCTTTCCACAAAGTGGATTGTGTGGGCCTTGGATGGTGATGCTCCTTGGAAACACTTGGTTTGACATGTATCGTATTCAAACAACTATTGCTAGTCGGTTGTGGGGATCTGTGAAATGGATGGACAAGATTTTAGTTGCTCCTTATTTCAAAACCCATGGTTTAGCCCCCTTCAATTCCATTTGGAAAGCTTGGAAAATTATTTCTAACAAACTTTCTTGGTATGCCCAATCCTTGAGCCACGTGTTTAAGTCTTTCCTCCTCAATATGGTGGAATCATCTTGTTCAGTTGGACAATGCCCCGCTTTCTTTCAATAAACTCCTTAAAGCTAATCATTTCTTTAACAAAGGCATTCAAGTTTTTAGAGACCTCTGGGATTCAGTTAGATTTAACTAAAAAACATGGCACCAAATTAAGGCACAATTCAAGCTTGCCTCCAATGACAAGCTCCCAATCCTTCATATTCAAAGTCTTGTTCCACATGATCCATTATATTTGTTGTCTACACCTTGCCATGCCAACTTCCCCACAGATTGGAAATGGCCTAACAATCATCACCTTCATGTATTCCGCCTTAAAATCCTTTATAGAAAAATCCTCCCTATTGTTTCATTGGTTGTCTGTCTTAACTATAAATGGCACTGTAGATTTCGATGAACCAAATGGAATAAGTTGACTACTCTTATATGGAAATCAAAAGCTGAAGCTCAAGCCCAATTGGTTGCATGAAAAATTCTACATGTTAAAGTACTTGTTGGAGACCATATTTCATTCATCTCACCAACGCCATCATGCCCCTTTTGTTCTAAAAAGGAGACTATCAAGCACACTTTCTGGTTTTGTGCCCATGCCCAACACCTATGGAACTATCCTTTTGTCAATATTTCGACTCTTTCTCCTCAAGCCTGGTCATGGAAAAATTCTCTCCTTGACATTGCTTCACACCTCAATATCATTTCTTAGACCTTCAAACACAACATTTTGAAAAAAAATTAGAAACTTCGCTACCTCGCCACCTTTTCTCACACTTTTTATACCATTCAAATGGAAACTCAGATCATCTATGTCAATCTTTCCCCCAAAATTTCCCTTCTGTATTCCTCTCTCCAATTCAAAACTAACCTACATGCTACCCTAAGAGAGTTACAATTGCAGTTTGAGGCTTTTGAGGCCAAAACTACTGGAATTGATTACAAGTTTAAAGAGGAAACTTGATTTTCTAGTGTGTTTGGAAGGTTTGAGACTCTTTGTTTCAGTTGGGATGTTTACTATAGAGTAACTATTTTCCTAAGATGATTGACCTCTTCTTAGACTCGGGTAAAGTTTGGGGTACATTTGTTTTTCAAATGCTTTGGAGTTTTGGTTTGAGGTCTTAATTTGGTTTATAAAAGCTTTTCGGGCTGCATTCTCAGTAATAATCCATAGGATTTTCTAGACTTGCTTGTATAGTTAGGTGTAAGCAACTCCTATAAAGCTTATGATTGCTCAAGGAAGAGGCCTTCAATAATTACTTTGCAGCAAATTTCTTGGTCACCGGAGATAAGTGATATTGCACATGTTTATTTTTATATATTTTCATGTCATGTCTCCCGTCAAATGATTGTAGCATTTGTATCTTGGATTTTTCTTCTGTGGAAATCAAGAATGCATTGAAGGGTTTGTATAAAGAAAATTTTAATCATCTTGGATGATGATTTGTAGAGATTTAAAGACTATTAGCTACTTTATCCTTCATTTCATTTGGTCCTATTGTGGGCAGTTTATGGTTTTCAATTGTTGTCCTATATTTTAGTTATTTTCCCTATTCTCTGATATGCTCTGTACAATAGATTGTATGTTGAATTCTTGGGTCTTTGTTTATGCAAATGTATGTTGATTGTAACTTTTAAGCTAATCCAATAAAAAAAGTGTTTCAGAACATTAAATGTATGATAAAACACCTAAATTTCATGACTTATTTAAATATTGATTAGGTAAACTCAGTTTATAATAAACAACCTAATTGAAGGAAAAATAATACAACAATTGTGATCTACTAATCACAACACAAACAATTACAAAATGCCCCAAATTTCCTTAAAATGAAATGAGAGGCATGACATCTATTATATAGATATGGGTGAAGCCACAATAGTGGTTTACAATTGAAGTAAGGAAGGAAAACTCATAGAAAATGAATGTATGGAAAAAATATTGATTTTAGGGGTTCGCTAGAACCTAGGTTAGGGCGAACCCTCCTAATACTTTCCCACCAAAAAAGCCATCAAAACCTCTTATAGAAGGGGGGTTCGAATGAACCCTGGTTCGAGTGAACCCCCAGGGGTTCACTCGAACCCCCTTTATTGCTCATCCCCTCCCTGAGACACAAAAAAACCTAAATTTTGGCACTTCGGAGCTTGGGTTGAGGATGAAAATGGAGGAATCTTCACAAACCCAACTTGAATCAGGTAGTCCTCAGAACAAGCTATCCAATGAATATAATTTTAATATGTTTTGGTTTTATTATGTATTTGTTTTTTTAGTTTTATTAAACATAGGTTTTTCATCGAAAATGAAGGTCTCTGTTTTGCACATGTGGAAAAATAGCAGATTATCAAAAAAAAAAATATTGAAAAATATGAGTGCACTAGATATTGAAGTCCTTGATCCAACAAAAATAAATAAATTGAATTTCAATATATACAAAATAAGTTATGCGTTATACGGTCGTGCTATGTCTGAATTGTAATTGGTTTGACTTCAAAACTTGATTAAAGAAAAAATATTCAATAAAAAACTATCTAACCAAGTGGAAGCACTAGATATCAGAGTTACAAATCTAAATTCAAAAGAATTAGAATTTTATCTTTCATGGAAAAAAATTTATGCGTTATATGGTGTGCGTCACTTTTTAAAAATGTTATTTTTTGAAAAAAACCAGTTATCGTGGGAGATGGAAAAAGAAGTGCAATCTGATTCCAATTTTTTTGAAAAAAGCATTTTTAGAATCTACAGACAAAATGTGACGAGACTCTAGTTTTCATCATCTTCAAATTCTTCATGGTTTAGCCGCTATAGGTGCCTGAATGTGAAGATTTAGTTTTAAAAAATAATTTCAGTGTCCAGTTTGGCCAAAAATTGTAAACCACTATTATGGGATCACCCATATCCAGAAAGGAGGTTATGCTATGGTACACAACCATATTCATCAATAACCCAACTAGAATATTTACTATGCACAACAAAATTATTTATGATAGACACTAAAGTCAAGAAAGGCTACTCCAATGGACATTATTGTTGTTATTCTCCCCCATAATGACCATTAGGAAGATCATGAAGTAGATCTTTGAGTTTTTGGAACCTTTCACAAGCTAGAGACTTTGTGAAAATATCTGCTATCTGATCTTCTATACTATAGTATACAATCTCAATCAATCCCTGTTGAACCAATTCTCTAATATAGTGGTTTTGAATCTCAATATGTTTGGTCTTTCTATGAAATACTAGATTCTTTGTCATTTGTATAACACTCTTGTTGTCACAATACAACAATGTAGGTCCATTTTTTATTTGGTGTAAATTCTCTAGTAATCTTCTCAACCACACAGTTTGGCAAGCTACTGATGTTGCAAATTTATACTCAGCCTCTGCTATAGAAAGTGGGACCATTGGTTGTTTCTTAGACTTCCAAGAAAATACCACTCAACCAAGACTAAAAGCATACCCAAAAGTGGACATTTGGTCATCTATGGAGCCTGCCCAATTTGAATCTATATAGCCAACCAACTTGCTATCCTCTGAATGATGAAATTTGGGACCATAACTCAATGTTCCTTTGATATATCGAAGAATCCTCTTAGTTGCACTCCAATGTGTTTGCTTAGGCTTTGACATGAACCTAGATACCAAGCTCACTACATATGTGATGTCTAGTCGAGTAGTAGTTAAATAGATCAAACTCCCAATCAACTGTCTGTATAGAGTGGGATCCACTAGATTTGACACATCGAAGCTAGACAACTTAAGTTCAACTTCAATAGGTGTTGCAACTGGTTTGTAACTCTTCATATGAAACTTTTGTAGGATACCTGATGTATATTTTCTTTGATACACGAATATTTCATCTTTATTTTGCCATACTTCTATACCAAGCAAGTAGTGCATTTGTCCCAAATCTTTCATTTCAAGTTCAACAATCATGGCTACTCTAAACTCTGCAAATAAAGCTGAATTGTTTCCAATATAGATAAGATCATCAATATAAAGAACTAAGATAAAAATATCCTTAGCTGAGCTCCTAATATAAAGATTTGGATCTGACCGACTTCTTAGAAAACCTTTTTGTTGTAGATATGAATCTATCCTTGAATACCGTTCTCTTGGTGCTTGCTTAAGACCATACAAGGCCTTCTTTAATCTGTAAACATAATGTTCTTTAGATTATATTTCAAAACCTTTAGGTTGTGAAACATACACTTCCTCATCAATATATCCATTAAAAAAAGCACTCTTTACATCCATTTGATAAATTGTCCAACTTTGTTGAGCTACCAAAGCCAAAACCAATTTGATAGTATGCATGCGTGCTACAGGTGTAAATGTTTCAGTCTAATCAATACCTTCTTGTTGAATGTACCCTTTTGCTACTAATCTAGCCTTATGCTTATCAATGTTTCCATCAGATTTATACTTAGTTTTGTACACCCACCTTGTACCAATAATTTCCTTACCATGAGGTAGTGGAACTAAATCCCATGTGTCATTCCTTTCAATTGTTTCTATTTCACTATTCATTACTTCAATCCACTCTTCTTTTTCTTGAGCTTGTTCAAATGTTTGTGGCTCATTATTTTCCATAATCCGATTCATCAATGCATAATTCACTTTTGCTTGTGACCTTGTTGTCATTTTCTAAAAAAATGAATCTAACATAAGAGTTGATGGATGATTCTTTTATGTCCTTTGATATTTTTGATATTGTCTTATTCTTGCATTAGATGATTCAGGTTCACTGTCTTCTTCTACCTCCTCTTTAGCTTCATCAATCACTGTCTCTTTTCCCTTTGTTTCATTTTCTTTGGTATATTTTGCTGCTTCATTAAATACCACATCTCTACTTATCACAAGCTTTTTCCCAACTGGATCGTATAATCTGTATGCTTTATTTTCAAATCCATGCTTGTTCAGGAGTCATTCCTTTAACTACTTTTATAGGACTAGTATTTAGAAGATACTCTATTGTGCATACTACTTCTGCCCAATAACTTTTATGTAAATTTGTCTCTTTCATCATACTCCTTTCCATTTCAACAATTTTCCTATTCTTCCTTTCAACAACTCCATTTTGTTGTGGAGTGTAGAAAGTAGTGAACTCTCTCTTGATTCCATGAATTTGACAAAAATCTAGAAACTAATTTGATTTATATTCACCTCCATTGTCTAACCTTATCACTTTGATGTACTTATCACTTTGTTTCTCAACCAACTTCTTGAATTCTACAAATTTGTCAAACATTTCTGATTTTGTATCCAAAGAATATACCCAAGTTTTTCTTGAGTAATCACCAATGAAGTTTAGAAAATACTTAGATTTATTCAAAGAAGGTGTTTCCATAGTACCACACAAATCAGTATGGATTATCTCAAGATGACGCTTAAAGCTCTACTAGATTTTCCAATTGGAAAGCTAGCCGTGTGTTGTTTGCCAACAACACATTCTTCACAAACTTGTTTTGTATTTTCAATGAAAGGTAGACCTTCAACCATTTTTAATCTCTTAAGTAGGATTAACCCACTAAAACTAAGGTGACCATATCTTTGGTGCCAAATTTTACTTTCATTCATTTCACTAGACCTCAATGCTTGATTTCCATGAGTGAAATGAAGAGGAAACATCCTATCACCTATCATCTTTGCTCTTGCAACAACTGCATTCCTTTTTAACTTGTCTTTTATTATGCACTCATTCTCATCAAAAGTCACTTGATAATTTTTTTCTAACATTTTTCCAAAGGACAAAAAAATATTTTTTAGTGTTGGGAACAATAATGTTTCATTGATATGTTTAACTTCACCATATTCTGTTGTAACTGCAATAATACCTTTACCTTTGCTTCCATGAGACTGATTATCTCCTAGTACCACTGTACTTCAATGTTTTTCATCCAAATTGACAAATAAATGCTCATTAGATGTCATATGTGAAGAACATCTAGAATTAGTATACCATACATTATTTTCATTGGTATTTGCACTAAAGCAAGAAATAAACAAATTTTGTTTATTTTCAACAGTACTATGAGTATTTCTTTTTCCTGTTTCACCTTGTTTAATCCAACATTCTGATGCATAGTGTCCAAAATTATTGCAATGAAAGCATTGGACATTCTTTTTATCATAGTCTCCCCCATTGTTTCTACCTCTTCCTTTCTAGTACCTCTGAAGTTGCTACTTCTTCCTCTAAAATTATTACCTCTTCCTCTAAAATTACTGGATTCACCTTTGTATTCAACTTTATTATGATTTCTGAAGAATGTGTTTCTTTTTCTTCTTATATTTGCTTTAGAGGAAAATGCTTGTTCCGAGATTTCTTCATTACTTTTCATTCTTTCTTCAACAGTTAATAAAATTCCACTTAGTTCATCTATTTGCATACCTGTAAGATCTTTAGAAATCTCAACTGTAGAGACCACACCATCAAATTTAGGAATCAAGCTTCTTAGGATTTTCTCAATGACATGCTTGTCATCTACATCTTCCCCTAAAACTTTCATTTGACTCACTAGACCTTCTACCTTTGTTAAAAATTCATTCACAAATTCACTAGTAGTCATCTTTACATTTTCAAAAGTTTTCCTAGTTGTCTGTATTTTGTAGTTTGTGCACCTTGATATGCATTATTCAGTATTTTCCATGCTTGTTGAGAATGACTAGCTCCACTTATCCTAGGGAAAATTGCTTGATTAATTGCACCTTGAATGAGAAATAGGGCCTCATTGTCTTTCTTGATATTAGCTTTATACTCCCTTTTCTATTGATCATTTAATGCATTAAACACATTTATATTTGCTAGCTCTACATACCCATGTTGAACAATATCCCACAAATCTTTGGATTTGAGTAGGGTTTGCATTCTAGTACACCAATATGTAAAATTGTCTCCTTCAAAGACATGAATTAGCATGCCAGACATTACATTTCCTACCATGTTTGCCATAAAAAAATGTGCACAATGACCCAAAATTTCAACACAATTTTCAGAGAGATCTTTGCAAATAGATACTCCCATAGTCCCTTCAAATGGGACCCACACACAAAATGATCTTTACATTATTTATTTTTTTGAAAAATAAGTGTCGGTTTCAACCGATAATGCACTTAGTTACAAAATATTCACTTTAGATAAAAGGAACACTTCCATAACCCTTTAAAGAAAATTCTTATTCCTTAATACATCACTTTCTCATATAACCTCTTTGTTATGATTTAAAGACAAATCTTAATATTCAATAAAAATATTTAAGATAATGCTTTAAACTACTTATGATCTCTTCTTTGTAAAGAAAAAATAAAACTACTTTCCATGCAGCTTTTTAGAGTTTAAGACTTTATCCTTCTTAAAATAAAAAATAAGCTTTTATAAAGTTTTTAAGAAATGAGCTTCCGCGTGGATGTGAAGTTTCAATTCCTAAAAAATCTTTTAAACTTTTGGACGAAAATCAAAATGAAAGAAGATTTTACACGCAAGTTTCTCCTTCTCCAACAGTCTGCAGCCTTCATGTCTCTTCACATGAAGAGATTTTGAATGTTGCTTCTTTCAAACAATCGTTCCTTACAACAGAAATCAATCCATGATTCAGGTGCCTCTTCACATAGTAGTTCTAATTTTTTGAGGCTGCACATCTCCTTCACACAGACTTTCTTTTTAGGCACCTTCTTTCAACCTGCACACAACACAAAAAACATACAACTTCTTTTCACTAGGTGAATATCTATTGAAGGACTGCAATCTTCAATCAACACTCTTTGAACTTTAGTCCAACTATCTTTCTCAACCGAAATAAATTGCACTTTGATCTCTTTTGGATCTCCTATAGCGACTGGTGAATTTCTCTCGAACTGGCTCTGATACCAGATGAAAGAAAAATAATACAACAATGGTGATCTGCTGATCACAACACAAGCAATTACACAAAAGCCCCAAATTGCCTTAATGAAATTAGAGGCAGGGCATCTATTATATAGAGATCCAAAAATGAGGTTACATTATGGCACACAACCATATTCACCAATAACCCAGCTACAATATTTACTATGCACAACATTATTTATGCTAGACACTAAAGTCAAGAAAGGCTACTCCAATAGACATTATTGTTGTCAAGAATAAAATATATAATTAGCGGGACCCACAGGAAGCAGACACCTGATAGATGCATGGCTTCCACTTTTTGCTCAGCATTATGGTCCATGTTCGTTTTTATTTTTCTCATCGCCATACACTGTTATACGGCATTTAGTTCCTCCTCTAGGGAATCCTAATATGTTTTTTAGTTTATTTTGCAAATACCTGCAGTTAACGAGTGTCATATCTTTAACAACTACTGTAAGTTTTGAATAACAACAGTCCCATTTTAAATAAATTGTAGCACAAACTATACGTGAGAACTTTACACATTGTATGAGATGTGGCAGAAAAAGCGCATTTCTTGACTGTCTACCAAGAGTGTTGCAAGCCAAACCAGCGATTTTTCGTGTGATTCTTCATTTTAATCATGACAGACACAATATGTGTGGTCGTTGAGTTAATATTTCATATAGAGAAATGACATCTTAGTGTGTGGTTTATGCAGTTACGGTCGAGAGATCAAGTTTTGTGGAGAGGAAAACTAAAGTGAGGAAGACTGTGATAGAGTTTGCAATGGCCCGAGATTCCACTGCAGCGGGATGGCTTTCCTCTCCCACTCCAAGGGATCTTTGCAACAAATTTTTCCTTCCCTTTAATTTTCTTCACTCCTCTATAATGCTTCTCTCCCTCTTTATACAACGTCACTGCTTCTGCCCCTTTTTCCTTTTCTATAGATAGACTAACTAATTTCCAATCGCTGTTTGCAGCTTCCTCCAATGTCTTATTACTGTCAATTGACACATGTTTGTGGCCAAAAACAGTAGAATGTGAGTCGGCATTCAAAGGATGAACGAATCGGGGAGAAATGGAAGAAATATTCTTCATGTACTGGAATTGCAGAGAATTGTTTCTCCTACGATGAAATTACAGTGGTTGTATTTACAGAGGGAGGTGAAGAGGAGTCATCATCCCCAAGCAAAAACTGGGAAATTATTTCCAGCATTCTTGCAGTCTTCGCTGGTTCGTTACGCATCTCCTCTACTAGTTTTGTTCACTCCGAGATATATTATAGACGTCCTTGTTACTTAGAAATTTTGAGGTCTGGCCATGGAAGTCTGTAGAGATTGAAAGAGAGGAAGGGACAATGACTACATTATGAAAATGCTTCCTCTATCATCCTCGAAATTTCCTTCGCTATACTAATTTTACCAGTTATATATCTCTCTATCTCTCCTTCTCTCTATTCATATCTCTCCCCTTCTCTCTCTATTACTCTTTCTTTCTATATCTCTCAACTTCTCTATTCTCTCTCTATTTTTCTCCCTTCTCTCCCTCCCTCTCTATCTATTTATATATATCTCCTTCTCTATATCTATCTCAATATCTCTCTCACTCATAAACATACATTCCTTCTTTCTTCTTCCCTATCTCTACCTATATATATCTTTCACTCACACACACTTGCACCCTCATTGTTTATCCCCCCCTGTCTCTATCTCTCTCCCTCTCTTTATTAATTGGCTATATCACCTCCTTTATCTCACTCTTTCCCCCTCTATTTCTATCTTCCCATCTCTCCCTCTCTTATATACTCCATCTCTCCCTCCATCTCTCATACTCTCTCTTTATATATATTCATCTCTCTACTTCTATATATCACCTCCTATATCTTTATATTTCTCTCTCTATCCCCCCTCTTTCACTGTCTCCCCTTTCTATCTCTATCTCTCCATCTCCCTCTTCCTTTCTCTTTCCATCTTTCCCTTTATATATTTGTCTCTCTCTATCTCTCTCACCCTCTTTATCTTTTCCAAGTTATACTTATTTCTCTATCTCTCCTTTATATCCCTATCTCTCCTTCTCTCCCTCACCCTATCACTTCTTTTTTCTATATCTCTCTAATTCTTTCCTATCTTTATTACTCTCCCTCGATCTACCTCCCTCTTTATCTATTTATACATATATATCTCTCTCTCTATCTCTCTCCATATCTCTCTCTTACTCATACACTCATGCACTCCCTTTTTCTTCCTCCCTATCTCTATCTCTATCTCTATATTTAAATTTTTACATATCTCTCTCTATCTCTATCTCATTATGCATTCATCTCTCTCTACCCCTATATCTTTCCCTCTCTTTACCTCTCTTTATTTATCACTTCCTATCTCTATATATTTTTATCTCTCCCTCTCTCATTCTCTCCCTCTTTCCCCCTTTCTATATATTTATCTCTTCCATCTCTATCTACCGCTTTGTCCTCTCTTTATCTTTCTCTCTCCTCTCCATATCCAGGTCTCCTCCACCTCCATCTCTATTTCCAT
The DNA here is from genome assembly GCA_007258455.2 of Sequoia sempervirens. NCBI lineage: Eukaryota > Viridiplantae > Streptophyta > Pinopsida > Cupressales > Cupressaceae > Sequoia > Sequoia sempervirens. The sequence continues at coordinate 198,565,900 of VDFB02000002.1, read as the reverse complement.
CTCCATCTCCATCTCTAACTTCCTCTCTATCTCCTTACCTCTCTCTCTATCTCTCTCTCTACCCCCTATATCTCTCCCTCTCTCTCTCCCTTTCTCCCTATTCCAAACATAACATGAGCCTATTGGTAATGGAGCCTTATTATCTTCCTAATTCAAGAGGTTTTGTTTTAGTTGTGTTCAGATCCCTATAAGTGGATGCATAGTTGATTTGAAGCTATCACTTTTCCATTGAAACCTTTGTTGGACAAACAACATCATTTTCTAAATTGTCTATCAGTTGACCTCATGTACATACTACACAAATGTATGTAAAAAATAGACCAAAAAATTCCCTAATTGACTATCCACACTTCTTTTGGGTACCCATTGTACACCAAGATGCCCTTACTAGTATACATAATTTCTTTCAAATAAAATATACTTAAATAACATACATTTTAAAATTACTTTTAAAAAAAAAAATGTTCTCATATCTTAATAAATATATATTTCATTCAATTAAAAATATTTTCCACAATTACATTAAAATTTTAAATCATTTAAGAACTTCTTCAATATTAAAACTTAATAACTTATAGTCTTCATTGTCTTAATGACAAAACAAAGCGATCCATAAATTTATATATCTTTCTTCTGTATTTTCTTCCAAGCTGTATAAGGCTAACCGAATGGCTTATAGATAAAACAGATGACAGATTGACTGTTTTCTAAAACTATTAAAGCCGAGTTACTACAAACATACTAAGAAAGAAGGAATTCATTATCAAACAAACAATATGTAACTTAACATTCACTTAATATATTTTCAAAATGACTACGAGCGGGAAAACTGTGCCGGTTGGGGAGTCGTCTGTTCTGGGCCGGAATACTGGGCTGACAGGGGAGTTTTCTATTTCTGGTGAGGCTCTCAGGGGTGTTGGCATTGGGGCTGGGGCTGGTGTTGGCGTCGGGGTTGGTTCTGGTGCTGGCGCTGGGGTTGGCTCTGGTGCTGGCGTCGGGACTGGATCTGGTAAGGGTATCAAGGGTGCTGACTCATCTGTGCGTGCACCTAGATCATATATGAATATTAAGCAGAGTTTTGATGGTTTCATCCCTATGAAAAACCCCATCACAGTGAAGATTAAGAATGAGTTAGCAGAAGAAATAAATGATAGTGTAGCAGAGCTTTCTGCTCAAGGGGTGATCTGTCGGTTTAGGGGCTTTTGGCCAAGCCTTCCTCAGCTGCACTCTTGGATCACCAATAAATGGGAGCCCCTCATCACTGGTAAAGTTCAAATCTTCCCTATGGCCAAAGGTTTTTTTGTTGCTAAGTTCGAAAACACTTTAGATAGAGACAAAATCTTGTATGAAAATTTCTTTTGCTGGGAGGACAAATACCATCTGATGGTTAAACCTTGGCACACCAACTTTAACCCAGCTTCTGAAACCTTCAATAAATTCCCGATTTGGGTCTGGTTGCCTAATCTCCCTCTTCACCTTTGGAGTGACTCTCTCTTGGAGGAGGTTGGGGAAGCCCTAGGTGATTTTTTAACTGTGGACAATGAATTTTATAATCTTTATCACTCTACCTTTGCCCGAATACTTGTTGAAATTGATGTCTCAAAAGGACTGCCTGTTGAGGTTCTCTTAAAATCTTCTAGGGGGTCTTGGATCCAATCGTTGGATTATGAGGGGGTCCCTTTCGCTGTAGAAGATGCTTCAAAACAGGACATGCTGTTGCTCAATGTGGATTTGAGAAGAAGTCTAAGACAACTACTTGGTGGAATGGCGCTTCACAACAACATTACACGGTGGAGAAGAAATCTGATCCGCTTCGGAGCTTCTCTGAGGTGGTGGCTTCTGATTCACATGCTACTGGGGTTTTTGACTCACAGGCTGCTGGGGTTTTTGATTCACTTGCTGCTGGGGCTTCTGATTCACAGGTTGCTGGGGTTTCGTCTACTGGGGTTTCTCCTTCCTCCGCTGGGGAAGCTACCATGATAAATCATATTGAGAATACTACTAGACCGGTTTCTGTCTCTACTGATGGTGCTTTTTTTCCACCTCTGATTGCTCTCTGGTTATTTCCACACCTATTCAGGCGAACTCTGATCTTACCTCCTGGGTTGCGGATTTTCATCCTTAGGAAATTAATGGGCTGGCTTGGCAGGCTAAGGCAGCACAAGTTGAAGAAGGCTGGACTACTGTTACTGGAAAAGAATCTAAACCCTCTGGGCCTTCTTTCGATATGACTCTTCACTCCAACAAACAAAACTCTAATTGTAAAACTTAATAGTGTTTGTTTGTGAGCTGGTTTTTTGTTGACTGCAGGCTGTCTTTTCTGTAGTCTGGTTTTTTTGGCTTGTTTAAGCTGTTTGGCTTTTGGTTGTATTGGGTTCCGGATCCCATCAAAATTTGTTTTCCCCAATTTCAAAAACAATAAAAAACCAGATGTAATGCCCATTATATCTGGAAATGTGTTGTTTAGAATGAAAGATTTTTGTCGAGCCTATACACACTCCAATCCACACCACAATCAAACCCACGAGCGCACCAGATACCTCCCTAGAACGCATTCCAAATGTACTTATAAATACAATTTCCATGGAAATAATTATTAAGAGTGTCCAGAGGTGATACTCATCTTCTCTGAAGATGTATCTCTTAGAACAAAAAATCATTATCCTTATGCATATTGCAATAATGCTCACCATACCCAACACCGTCATCGCTACAGCTTCAAATTTTGGTACCACCACCTCATAAATTCCCGCCCCGAATACGAGCAATAGAGATATCAAAGCTATCCATAATCCAGTGATAGAGGGGTTGAGAAGAAGGGGGTCTTCTTGTTTTCCATAAAGTGCATACATGAGCAGAACTGCTGATGAAATTGAACTGCAGAATGCTAGTGCATTACATATTTGTTGGAGAAGAGAGATTTACGGGGGATTTGTTTCTATCTGTGGATTGTTGGTTACTTGAGCTATTTATGGAGAGTGCATAATTTGTGAGATTCTCCTTAATATGTAAGGCTGATGTATCTCTATATATAGAGCTGTTGTAATCTCCATTCTCACTACTATGAATAATAACACCCTCTCTCCCTTCTCCAATGGATGTAGGCTATGGCCAAACCACATACATCTGTGTGTTATGTGACTGGTTTCTACATGGTATCAGAGCGGATCTGATCCGTTCTTTTATTCTGCTTGTGTATTTGTTCTTTTTTGAGAATCCTGTGATAGAGGGTTTGTTTGCTTCCTTGCCGTGAGATCACCGGCCTTGCCCCGTGATCTGCCCTGTTCAATACCGTGCCTGCTCTTTCTACTAGTTCATGCGGAGTTCTTTTATCCTCTTCATTAGAAATCTGGTGTGTTCTGAATCTGCTGCGGAGACTTTCATTGTAAGTGTCTTTCACAATTCCTTTTTTGTCTGCTCTTTTCATGGCCGAGTTCGATTCGAATCCTAGTTGGAGACTTTCATCAGTTTCATTAAGTGGTATTAATTATGTAGCATGGTCTAGAGCTGTTACTTTGTCGCTTGGTGGCAAGAAAAAATTTGGTTTCGTTAATGGTGATAAAAAGTGTCCTCAAAATACTGAATCGGGATATGACGATTGGATATCCAATGATCAGCTTGTTTGATCATGGTTACTCAATTCGATGGAAACTCATATTGCCGAAATTTTCACTTTTTCTAATTCGGCAAAAGAACTGTGGGATTCAATCGCTGAATTATATGGGAACCAAAATAATGCTGCCTGTATTTTTGAACTCACTCTTGAGATTGTTGCAGCCCAACAAGGTGAAAAAACCTTTAGTGAACACCTTGGGAATCTACAAAAATTGTGGGACGAATTGAACCTGTATCATCCACATACCACTGATGCCAAAACTCTTTTGAAACGAGCTGAGGAGGATAAAATTTTCTCACTACTTAGTAGCTTGAAGCCTGAGTATGAATACATAAGGAGCAACCTTCTGATGGATGCCACATTACCCACCCTTGTTGGTGTTTGTGCTACTATTCAGTGAGAGGAAACTCGGAGAAATACTATGAGCTCAGAATCCAAAACTTCAACTGAGAAGATTGAATTTAATGTCCTTTTGGCTGAAAAGGATGATAAAAGAAAGCCTCATTTTTTTGACAAAAACAGGAATGTTTCTCACTACAAGGGTAAGAAGGAACTCTATCAATGTGATCACTACAAGAAAATTAAGCATACCAAGGATTGTTGCTGGGAATTACATCCACATCTCAAATCTGAATATAAGGGTCGGAAGGATCATGCTGCTGTAGCCGAGACACCTTTTTCAATCAATCAGTTGGGTCATCTTCTTCAACAACTTAGTAAGACTATCTCTTCTGGCAACAGTCAGTCCACTTCCACTCATGTGTCAGGTAAAATTCATGCTTATCTTACTTCCCATTCCAAAATTAATTCTTGGATTATTGATTCCGGAGCTACTTATCATATGGCCAATAGTCCTTCTTCAGTAATCAATTTTATTCTGAAAACTGATAAGCATGACATTTCTGTTGCAAATGGAACTACTGTTCTTGCCTTAGGAAGTGGTAAAATTAGTTTCTTTTCTCATAGTGCCTCATCTAATGCTCTGGTTGTTCCATCCTTTCCTGTTCAACTTATGTCTGTTGGAAAAATTACTAATTCTTTAAATTATGATGTCATTTTTTCTCCAAAATCTGTCATCTTTCAAGATTGAAAGTCGAAGAAGACGATTGGTAAAGGAACATACTCACATGGACTTTATTTTATAAACTCCCTCAATAAGGCGTGTCATGCCAGTGGTGTAATTGAAAGTCACACTTTACATAAATGGCTTGGACATCCATCCAACCGTATCTTGTCAAGACTTTGTCCCTCTACTTCTGTTGATTTTGATGTTTGTGACGTTTGTCAGTTTTCTAAACAAACACGTTTACCTTTTGTTAATTCATCTTCTATGTCTACTGAGTTGTTTGAATTAGTTCACTCCGACTTGTGGGGACCTGCACCTATTGATTCTTATAATGGATATAAATATTTTGTGTTGTTCATTGATGATTTTTCTTGTGCTACCTGGTTATACTTGTTAAAATAAAAAACTGAAGTGACTTCTGTCTTCAAAGATTTTCATACTATGGTGTTTAATCAGTTTGGTGCTAAAATCAAGACTTTTAGGTCTGATAATGGTACCGAATATGCTAAAGGATATTTTTCAGAATATCTTCGAAGCCAAGGCATTATTCATCAAACAAGTTGTGTCGGAACTCCACAACAAAATGGGGTAGCCGAAAGAAAGAATCGACACATCCTGGAAACCGCACGGGCCCTTATGTTTCAAACGAAGGTTCCAAAACAATATTGGTCTCATGGTGTATTGACCACTGCATATTTGATCAACCAAATTCCCAGCCGAGTTATTGAGTTCAAGTCACCATTGGAGATACTAAAAAATCGGACACCTGACATCTCACACTTGAGGGTATTCGGATGTGTTTGTTATGTGCACCAGCAAGCAATACACATAGATAAGTTAGAAGCTCACTCTACTCGGTGTGTATTTTTTGGGTATTCTTCCACTAAGAAAGGGTACATCTGTTATGATCCAGTCACTCGTAAAATTGTTGTTTCACGTGATGTACATTTTGTGGAGTCTGAATCTTTTTTTCAAGCTTGTGTTGAATCTAGGAGTCGGTCATAGGGGGAGTCTTTGTCTGACCCGGTCTCGCATCATACAGTTACCAATGAGGATGTTGCTACTGATCAAGATGCAGAAGTTACTGAAGCAACCCCAATCCCCACATCACCTCAAGCTACTCGACGATCGAGTAGAGAAACTCGCCCTCCAGAGAGAATGAAAGATTTCTTCACTTATCATGCTGCATCTTATCCTATGCAGGAATGCCTGTCTTATAATAATATTTCTCAGTCTCACCCAAATTTCTTGAGTACTGTTGCTCATAATCAAGAACCTAAGACTTTTCGAGAAGCTAACTCCATTACAGTTTGGAGGAAGTCCGTGCAAGACGAGCTACAAGCTCTAGATGAAAATAAAACATGGGAGATTGTTAAGCTGCCTCCAGGAAGGAAAACCGTCAGATGTCATTGGGTGTACAAAAATAAATACAATAGTGATGGTTCCTTAGAACGACATAAGGCCAGACTTGTTGCTAGAGGATTCACACAAACATATGGAGTAGATTACCAGGAAACTTTTGTGCCTGTTGCAAAGATGAACACATTCCGGGTCCTCATTTCTCTTGCAGTAAATCAAGACTGGAAATTGTTTCAAATGGATGTCAAAAATGCATTCTTGCAAGGTGATCTTAAAGAAGAATTTTACATGAGGGCATCCGCAAGAGGCCAAGTTTGGTTTAGTGTGTAAGTTAAAAAAGGTAATCTACGGGCTTAAACAATCTCCACGGGCCTGGTATGCTAAGCTTAGTTCTGTCCTTATGATGAATGGGCTGAAACGGAGTAATGCAGATCCTTCTCTGTTTGTTAAAAGAGGTAACTCTGGTATTGTTGTTGTTTTGATTTATGTTGATGATATAGTCATTACTGGTGATGATCAAAATGCAATTTCTAGGCTTAAGATTCTGCTACACAATAGATTTGCCATTAAAGATTTGGGAACTTTGAAGTACTTTCTAGGATTAGAAATTGCCTACTCAAAAAGCAACATCTTTCTTAATCAATGAAAGTATGTGTTGGATCTGTTACAAGAAACAAGTAAATTTGGAATCAAACCATCATATATGCCAACGGATAGCGGAGGAAAACTGGATGATACTGGTGCATTGTTTTCTGATATTGGTCAGTTTCAGAGGTTGGTCGGTAGGTTAATCTATTTGACCATTACTCGGCCTGACATTTCTTATGCAGTTAGTTTGGTAAGTCGTTTCATGCATGCTCCCAAGGCTCAACATATGCATGCCGTTACCAGAATTTTACAGTATCTAAAAGTGTCACCAGGCAGAGGTATATGGATGCGTAAGACTGGTCATAATTCTATTACTGCCTATACTGATGCTGATTGGGCAAGATGTCCCATTGATCGAAGGTCTACAATTGGATATTGTACTTTTGTTGGAGGTAACTTGGTCACATGGAAAAGTAAAAAATAGAGTGTTGTTGCTCGTTCAAGTGCTGAAGCAGAATATAGAGCAATGGCATCAACTACCAGTGAAATTATATGGCTTCAAGCTCTGTTGCAAGACCTTGGTTATGGTTCATCTCTACAAACTCAATTATTCTATGATAATCAGGCTACTATGCATATTGCTTCAAATCCAGTGTTTCATGAGCGAAATAAACATATTGAAGTCGACTGCCATTTTGTTAGAGAGAATGCGCAAGCCAATGTCATCTGCACAACCTTTGTCCGTACAACTCAGCGATTGGCGGATATATTTACAAAAGGTCTTCCAGCTCTCAAGTTTCAAGAAATGTTGTCCAAGTTGGGCTCCATTGACATTTTCGCACCAACTTGAGGGGGAGTGTTGGAGAAGAGAGATTTACGGGGGATTTGTTTCTATCTGTGGATTGCTGGTTACTTGAGCTATTTATGGAGAGTGCATAATTTGTGGGATTCTCCTTAATCTGTAAGGCTGTTGTAATCTCCATTCTCACTACTATGAATAATAACACCCTCTCCCTTCTCCAGTGGATGTAGGCTACGGCCGAACCACATACATCTGTGTGTTATGTGACTAGTTTCTACAATATTACTGTAATTTGATAGAAAACAACATTGTTGGGGTTGGGAGAGTGAAAGATGTTGCAAACGCTACGCTTGCGATCAACACTGCATTTACTGAAATAATTTGGACTGTCCACGTTGATATTTCAGTTGCTAATGGGAGCTCTTTTATTTCCTCCATCATCTTCGGAGTTCTCCTAGCACCATTTATTTCTAGAAACCTTTTAATCTGCACATTTTAAATAAAAAAGTTTTAAACAAACTTAAAAAATCTAATAATTAAAACCTTTTAATCTATTATTTAGTATTGTGTTTAGTTTTGGTTTCTCTTCGATGAGCATAGATGAGGAGAAATGGTTTGTTTGAGTTATGTTGTTATGTTTCCCACTTCTTGATTGATAGAAAGAAATTAGGCCTTAATGATTATTCAGCAAGTGATTTTATTCATTTGACAAGTGTTAACTATACCAGAGAATTAGACGTAAAGTGGACTAAGTGAATGTGTGGCTAAGTAATTGGTAACTAGTTGAGGATAAATGGTCATTATAGTTAGGTAATGATGAATCTTGTTCACACTACATGTGGTATAAATGGTTAGAGGCATGTTTATAAGTGGTGAATTTTAACATGATTATGCTAGAGTTAGCATCAAAAATAGGTAATGGATCTTTAGAATATAAGAGATAGTGGTATAGGACACTAGATGTATAGGATTGACAAATATTGCTCATACATGAATGTGAAGAAAAGGGCCATGAATTAGGAGGATGCATATAGGTGATGCAACAAGCTAATTAGTATTAAGAGATAGGAGACTAATTTTACAAAGCAACAAGATGAGTCAAATTGATGGATTCTCCAAATCATCTATTTTTTTTCCTTTGGATCAAGGGGGGTTTGTAAGGTTTACATGATTTGAAGGGTTATCGTGTTCTATGCTATTTTTTGTTTCCCATTTATGTCAAGGGGGATTTGATAGATGTTGTATAAGTTTAATATGTAGTAAAGTTAAGTGTTGACAAATTTTTGAATGGGGTTGGATAGTTTTTAAGTATTTGTTTTATGGTTATTTTTAGCTATCCAAGTGGCTGAAAATAGATGGCTTTACACACATATATTTGAAATTATAAAGTCAACATAGATATAATCGATTTTTGTGTGTACATTTGTATCACTTGAAAATATAATTATCTATTATTTTTCCAATCTATTTGATCCTAGATCCTACAACATGATCATATAACATATATACATGCAATGTAGAGTTATACATTTAAATAATAACTTGCATGAATGAGGGTGCTTGTGACTAGGGATAATACTCCACTTTGTGATATGTACTAGTTAGATGATTATATTAATTAATGTTCGAATAATCAATGCTTTCATATAACTGAGATGTAGTAGTCCATACCCCTATAGGGTTGTCTAATGATGTACCTACATAGTGATAGTTAGATCTAAACATTTGTGAAGACATAATTATACAAAACTACATGCCTAATGAATAAAAATGATTGCTCTATTTGAACTAAAAATACACATCATATGCGATTTATCTTAGTTCTTTTATTTGCTTCATGAATTGTGTCAATTCTTGTAATGCATTTTGTGCCACAAAACATTCAAGAAAAATCATTGCATACATTGGATGAATATTCTTTGAGATAAGATAATGAAAATTTTACATGGTAATATGATTGTGGATTATGGCCAAATTGTGTTCAATATGTACTTGATGAATTGATGAACATAAAAAAAATCTCCAATTTATAAGAAAGGAATAACTTGTTGGGATAAACCCAAAAAATAGGTACATCCAAGAGTTATATGATTCATTAAATAAAATACTTATAAAAAACATCTTATCAATGGTTCATTATATGATTATAAAAGTAATGAATATTTTATTTTATATCTAGCTTCCATTATAAATTTGTATTACTAACAAGTTCTATGTTTATTTCAACAACCTAAAAGGCTTCAAACTAATATGTAAATACAACTTTGACTAGTTTCTAACACCTCAAATCCTTATGTGTATTTAAAAATATCCATATGCATGTTGAAATCAATTATAGATTTCAATTCACACTTCAAGAAAATATTGAATGTTCAAATAGTCAACAAAATTCATAACTTGTGTGGGCTTAATTTTGACAAACACATGTTGAGAAAGACAACAAATATTAGTGTAGGACCATCTTATGGTTGAAAGTAATTTATATCACTGAAAAATAATTTTCTTTATTTTGTTGTATTTTTGTTTAAAGTATGAGTGAATATTGGTGTGTAGTTTGGTCAAAGTGTGTTTCTTTGAACTTATGAGTATTATACAATGTTAACATGAATGCCTTTATTTATAAAGTTGGTCCTACATAGAGAAATGAGATAAAACAATTATTTTGTTGGTAAACACAAAGTGATTCCTTGTAAACACACAACTCATTGAGGTTTTATCCTACTCTAAATTATCTAGAAATTTCAATAGATTGTTGTTCCAAATGATGATGGACTAACTATTACACTTTTGAAAATTGATGTCATGAATTAACCGTCACTATAGAAAAATGAAGATTCTAAATTTAGAAGTTTCATAATATTACCTATGATTTTTGGTATAACAGAAAATCAACAAATTATATATAAATAAATATACAAATATATTAAAATCACACACATACATATATGATTCTAAATATATTTAATAGCATTATTTTTATTTAAATATTCAAATAATATTTTAAGATACAAAATGGACTATTAATATCAATAGCTACTATGGTTGATAAACAAGTTAAAAAAAACCTAAATGAATCACTTACCCCATAGAAAAGACGTTCGTCATTGCCCATGTTGTCTATCGCTATGTCTAATGGTGTTTTGCCAAGCTTGTCAGGTTTGTTAATCAGCCTCTTTGATATTACCAACAATACCAAATTTTTTATCCGTCTCGAAATTCTATCAAACGTCCGCACTGCATTTTCAACAGCCAAGTGCAGAGCAGTTCTCCCTTCATTATCCACAATTTCTATGCAATCTCCACCATAATTTAATATCTCGCTGACTAAATCCAAGTTCCCTTCTTTCACTGCTATATGAAATGCTGTTTGTTGATTGTTGTCAACTTTATAACACAAAGAGCTATGTTTCTCTAAAATAATCTTAGCAATATGTGATATGCCATGAAGATAGGCAGCGTTATGCAATGGTACTCTGCCTAAATTGTCAACTTGTTGAAGGAGCTCTGAATTAGCAGCTATAAGTATTTTAAGCACACCTACACAACTTGAAAGATATTAATAATTATAAAGAGCTAGTGTTTGGAAGAATCTATTTAATAGATTATTATTTTTTTGGAAAGAAGAAGAGATGTTTTGAAGATACCTTCGTGTGTGTTGTCGACGGCACACTGGAGAAGAGTTTGGCCATCAGATGTCCTCCTATCATAGGGGGAAGATGTGAGAGGCAAAAGTTTCTTAACGATTTTCTTATGACCTTCCTCTGTGGCTTTGAACAGCGCAGTCTCACCGGCGTGATTGATGATATCCACCAGATTAGTGTGATGCTCCAATAATAACTCCACGACCTTATAATGTCCTCCGATGGCTGCTTCATGCAAGACGGTGTAACCGCTTGAAGAACGTTGAGTCCCTTACCTAGCAAACTGGTAAGGGCCTCCACGTTGCCTGATGTAACTGCTTTGTATAACTTTCTTTCCATTCCTTTACAATATCTGAAGTTTAAGATTACTTGCCAAACAAGGGAGAGATTTCCAGATGAAGCAATGCGTGAGGCTGCTTCATGGACCTGCAAATACTTTATTTAATGGTGTTTGCTTGACTCGTCGAAATAAATTAGTAACACCGAAACTATCGCATCTGACGTCTAGACTCTACTGTCGATCACGAAACGACGTCCACGGAAAGTTGGGTATTTACGTGTGATCCGCCTGCGGTCATCGTGTATACAGTTAAAGTTGTTTGTTAGACTATTGAAACGACAGAGAAGCAGCTAGGAAATTACGTTCATACACACACAAGTAGACTAATTAAATGAGTTCGAGTAATTATCAGGTCGGTGAGTGGGATGTTTCAAATAATAATACCAAGGAAATTGGGTCGCTCGAGACTTTGAAAAGGAAGAAGTATTGGCTGCTAGTCATGTCGGTGAATTGGACATCTAATACAATGATTAGAAACATTTTTCCCTATAAGTGATATTTAATTATGGTTTTTTTTTTTAAATAAGTGTATAATTATTTATAAAATAGTTTTAGACATATTTTTTAAAAGTGGATAGAAATATTTATATAATTAAAGTTTATATGGAGCAACAACTCTAAGCATAACATAAACATAGATATAAAGTGGTGAGTAGTAGTAGTGAGTATAGGAGGAGGATCGTAGAGTCATTTAGTTTATCTTATACATAAAGGGGGTTTAGAGTGTTCACAAGAGGGTCCCATTCGTCAATATATATATTTTTCATCTTCTTCTTCAATAGAATGAAAAAAATAGCAAGCCTATTACCTGAAGGAATTTATTGGAATCAAACCAAATAGTAGCACATCCCACTAGACACCAAGAAGTTCCTCCTATAAGTAGTGAAGAGGCAAAGTACTGAAAAGTAGGTTGCGACCAACCCCATTGACCACAATCTCTTCTCATACCTAAGGGAGAAGCCTATAAGCGATTCTCCTAGTTACCTCCATTTGAGAGGCTACATCCATGATGATACTCATGAGAAGGGGAGTGACCTTGGGAGGAAGACAAAGATAAAGGAAATCTGGAGCAATAATATAAGGGGTATTATCACATTGTCAAGAAGCACCTATAGGTGAGCCACGTCAAGTACAAATTTATTAGCTTCACTTGGATCTATAGTAAAAAATTACAATAAATCATTTTAGTATAAAGAAAACATGATATTCCACAAAACAATTAGCAAAAATAGTCAAATTTCTATCTTTCTATATGGTGAACATAATATCCACCCTAAGAGCATGTCAAATCTGAGTGAATTTGTGAGGGATGCAAGACCGGCCCCTTAAAAGAACCATATTCCATGAAAAGGTTTTGGTTTGAAATGCTTGAAAAAGTCATATATCGAGGTCCAAACATTTTGAGATCTAGGAAAAAACTAGAAGAGGTGTTTGAGAGAATCCTGTTGCCCACAAAAGGGGCATTGAGAACTTTAGGGAATCCCAAATGGGACAACCTAAGGCCTTCGAAAATAATACACCAAGAAAAGTGAGCCAATTCTGGTTCTAAAAGTATTGATTAGATGGTATGAAATCATTTCCAAACAAAAATGGGTGAGCCACATTAGTATATAATAAAAATTTACAACAAATCACAACTTTAGTATAAAGTAAGACATGATGATCCAAAAAATAATTAGCAAAAATAGTCAAATTTCTATCTTTCTATATGTTGAACATAATATCCACCCTAAGAGCATGTCAAATTTGATTGAATTTGTTTGAATGGTTTTGGTTTGAATGGCTTGAAAAATTCATGTATTGAGGTCCAAACTTTTTAAGCTCTAGGCCAAAACTAGAAGAGGTGTTTGAGAGACTCTTGTTGCCCACAAAAGGGACATTGAGAGTTAGGAAATCCTAAATGGGATTTAACCTAGAGCCAATGGGAAGGCCTTTAAAAGGAATACACCAAGAAAAGTGAGCCAATTTTGGTTCTAAGACTATTGATCAGATGGTGTGAAATTTATGTTTCCAAACAAAAATGGGCGAGTCACATCAAGTGCAACTTTATTAGCTTGCACTTGGATCTATAGTAAAAAATTACAACAAATCACAACTTTAGTATTTAAAGTAAGACATGATCCAAAAAATAATTAGCAAAAATAATCAAATTTCTATCTTTCTATATGTTGAACATAATATTCAGCCTAAGAACATGTCAAATTTGAGTGAATTTTTGAGGGATGCAAGACTAACCCCCTAAATGAACCATATGCCATGAAAATGATTTTGGTTTGAAAGGCTTGAAAAATTCATATATTGAGGTCCAAATATTTTAAGCTCTAGGACAAAGCTAGAAGAGGTGTTTGCAAGATTCTTGTTGCCCACAAAAGGGACATTGAGAGTTAGGGAATCCCACATGGGATATCCTAGAGCCAATGGTAAGGCCTTTGAAAAGAATACACCAAGAAAAGTGAGCCAATTTTGGTTCTAAAACTATTAATTTTATGGTGTGAAATCTATGCTGCCAAATAAAAAAGGGTGAGCCACATCAAGTGCAACTTTATTAGCTTTCACTTTGATCTATAGTAAACAATTGCAACAAATCACAACTTTAGTATAACTTGCAAGACATGATGATCCACAAAATATTTAGCAAAAATAGTCAAATTTCTATCTTTCTATATGTTGAACATAATATCCACCCTAAGAGCATGTCAAATTTGAGTGAATTTATGAGGGGTGCAGGGCCAACCCCCTAAAATAACTATATTCCATGAAAAAGGTTCTGGTTTGAAAGGCACGAAAAAGTCATTTATTAAGGTCCAAACATTTTAAGCTCTAGATAAAACTAGAAGAGGTGTTAGAGAGATTCATGTTTCCCACAAAAGGGACACTGAGAGTTAGGGAATCCTAAATCAGATAACCTAAAGCCAATTGGAAGGCATTTGAAAAGAATACACCAAGAAAAGTGAACCGATTTTGATTCTAAAAATATTGTTCAAATGGTGTGAAATCTATGTTGCCAAACAAAAACGGTTGATTGTAAATGCCACCATTGATTCAAGGTAGGAACCATGGGAAAATGAGAACAAAGCCAATGATATCATTTTTATGGTTTATAATTATGGAAAAGGTGTCTTGACACTACTTCCAATATCTTCACCATGGTTTACAAGAATTGATACCACTTTTTCAAAAATCATATCAATTGGAATGGTCCCTATAACTATGTCAAAAGTTTCATGATCTTGATTAGAAAGTTGAAACTTGGATTTAGCTTCATTCTATGAAAGAGACTTATGGAGAACCTAAGAAAAATGTCTTAAGTAGTTTTAATTCCTTTTCTTTTAAGTCCTACTTGGTATGAACCCAAGGAATCTTGGCCAAGGATGGTCATTGCCTTGAAAGTGGGGGACTCCTAAATATTTTTTTATTTATGGAAAGATTGTTATAGAAACCAAAACCATTCCAAAGAAGCCAATGCTTCATGGCTTTCCAAGCACTCCAAATTCTTTTTATCACAAAAATCCCTTAGATTTGAACATACTCTTTTATGATACGAAGGGTATGAAGCCCTTGATCTCCTTCTAAGTGGGTTTCTCAATAGGATGACTAGAAGAGATACTAAAAAATATCAAACTTCATTCTCTTGAAGGGTTCAAATAATCCACCTAGGGAAAATAGACAATCATTGATGTTGAGTGGATAATAACTCCAATCCTCCAAACTCCCTAGGGAGGCATCAAAATTCCCATGTCACTCAATGAAATCCCTTATGGTTATCTAAATATGCTCAAAGAAAATCATGATGAATTTTTTCCAATCTCATGTAGGAGGCATTAGAAGGAATCAAATATGAAGAGAAATAAACATGAGTGGCCCCAAGAATCTTAGAACAAACTTGAAATTTCTCTACTAGGGATAAAGGTTTTGTGACCATTAAGTCAATTTATTTTTAATTTTGGCAAGAACATATTACAAAGATGCCTGGGATGCTTGGAAAGAAAAGGGAATACCCAAAAATCTAAAAAATTCTCCATAATCAATAAATTTCCAACCATAGGAGTTAAGTCGAGAAGGCATGAGGAGGAATGATTATTTGTAATAGTAATTTTATGCCACTAAATACAACCAAAGGATTTACTAATAATATCTAGGAAATGAAAGGCATTTTGATATTTTGTTCCTCTTCTAAGAGATTGAGGAAAAAGTTATCTACAAGATGAAGTTTAACAAGATGAGGAATTGGGTAGAGATACTTTTATCAGTCCTTGACAAATAAAATGAACTAGAAGGTAACCAAACCCTTCAGTGAAAATCACATATAGAGCTAATGTTAGTCAACAAACTTATCAAATAGACCTAAAAATTCAAAAGACACTAGATTTTTGACAAATGATAGTTAATGCAAACTAAGAAAATTATAAAAGGCATACCAATGATCTTATAGGAGACATTAAGCAAGGTAATGGGCCACCCATTACAAATATCCTCTGAGTCTCTAGATTTAGGTACGAGTTTAATATCCCCTTTAAAGATATATTTTTTCAAAGATTTGGAATGGAAGGATTCAATATATAATTTATGTAGGTTATCATCAACACAATCCTAAGGGGTCTTATAAAATTTATAATGGAAACCATCACAACTAGGAGCCTTGCCATTGACAATATTATGGAAAGCTTCTTTGAGGTCAACAATGGAGAGTGTTGAAAATAAGGTGAAGCTAAGATGCAATATTAATTTATGTATGTGAATTCAAATCTGAAAATAAGATTACCAAATTATATTATATGTATGTCATTGCAAATTTGAACCATAATAGAAAAATCAGTAAACAAATATGACACCATATTTACATGGAAAAACCCTTTTGAGAAAAAACTCCGTGACATGAGAAAAGAGGAAAAGTATATTATTTATCTTCACTATAGAGATACACTACAATACACTTCCTTGATAATATCCTACAACTAAGATGCTTCCATACACCTACAAAATAACACAAGATGAAACTACCATCTCATGGCTCCAATTTATAGTTCACTTGTGGGAGGAAAAACCACAATGGTAAACCAAAACAAGAGGTGCCAAAAACTTGCGAAAAACCCACGCCCCTTTCTTGGAAGACCAGGAGTCATGATAAAATATTTAATAAAATAGATAAGACTTCAACATGGGTGCCTAAACTATAGCCTCTTCAACTTTAGGCATTCAAGATACTCTGGTAACTATTCAACTTCCAAATGGAGAACTAATGGAAAACTATTTCCCTCTAAACTTGGGAGACCCACTCAAGACCCTTCACATTCCCAATCCGGACATCTAGGAGGGATAATTTTTCCTCCAATAATGTGTAACCTCCATCAACATTATTTTTCCTCTTGAAAATATAATTACAATATGCCAATAATAAATGAATTTCCCTAATATCCCCTAGGACACATTCCAAGAAATAAAGAGACATAAAAAATGACAGGTTTTCAAATTTAATGTCACCTAACTTAACATTCTCCCACTTGGAATTATACATTTTTATTACATCCAAGATATACAAATAATAAATAAAGTATAGTGATCAATTCCCATGGCCTTCTTGCACCAAGAGAAGTTATCTTAGGTCATTGGCTTCATAAGAGAATCCACAACATTATCCAAAGTGTCAACCTTATCAATAAAGACCTTACCATTCTCAACCAAAAAAAGTTATAATGAACATCAACATGTTTAGTATGAGCATGATACATAGGATTTTTGGCCAAAAAAATAGCACTTTGACTGTCGCATCCAATCTTGGCTGTCTTACAATCAAACCCAATACAATTACCAAGTCGAGCCTTAACCATACCACCTTTTTAGAGACATGTGTAGTATTCATATACTCTACTTCAATGGCGAAAAAAGGAACTATATGTGGAGGCTTTGTGCCAATAATGTTGTCAATATTCTTGGCATGATTTTTTTTTTAAATGCTTCCTTCATGGAAAATAGGTAGTGATATATATTTGTAGTTGCGTGGATAGAATAAGGGTTTTATAGTTTTAAAGTAGGCATAAGTGTTAGTGAAGGGAGATGTGAGTGTTTGTATCAGTGCAGGGAGAAAAAGATAGAGCTTTTTGGAAAGATTGTAGTGTTTGTGGTGTTATTGATGCCATGAATGTAGTAGACTATGCATAGGGAATTGAACTTGCAAAGGAAGGATAACATTTTCTAGGCATGCTATTATCTATTTTATCTTTTTATTTATTGGTAACCATTTTTTTTTATTAGATTAAAAAAAGAAGGGCCTATACCCATTACAAAATGTTTTTACTTTCTTGGTAAAAAAATGTTATGCATAGAAAAAGAAAGTTTATAATTATAAATATATGCTTACAGTGCAAGAGAAAATTAACTTGGCTAAGTATACTTGTGAATAAAATCATTTAAAATATTTATTTCTTCTACATTAGACAACAAAGAAAATAAGTTTTTATATATGTATCATTATTATGTTGACAATCATATTATTGTGCTAGTTTTACATTATGTCACAATTAAGGGAATGGACTTCAAGTTTAGGGAGAAACAACTATATATGATTTTATTGAATCATTTAATTTGTTGGTTTAAAATGAATAAAAATATTCTTATTTATTTATAAAAATAAATTATATATGATCGATATATACATACATACATACATACATGTACATACATATAGATATACAAGCATGTGTAGTCTATTTTAGATACATTATTAAATACTTATGAAAAGCTTGATGCTTAGACTAGTTATCTACATATATATGTATACATACATATATATATATATACATATACATATACATATATATATATATATATATATATATATATATATATATATATATATATATATATATATACAAGCATGTGTAGTCTATTTTAGATACATTATTAAATATGTATGAAAAGCTTGATGCTTAGATTGGTTATTATGGTAGTGAGTAATTACATTTTACTTGAAGAAATTTTAATATGATATAAATTTCATATATATATATATATATATATGAACAAAAGGGAAATGGCGTAGGGGTTCCACCTTTTAGGAGATGGAATTGAACCTATTTCACACTTTAGTTCATTAGGAAACCTAGATGCCTCAACCAAGTGACTTGATTGATGGATGGTTAGGGGGTTCCTAGTGTAATTGAATGGGATTCACCATTAAACAATGCCTTAAAGGAAGAAATTGAATGCACTATACAAAATCACTATATGACCTAGGAATTTGAAATCATGAAACAAGATTGATAAACTGGAATCAAATAGTAAAGTAACTAGTAGAATGATGGAGTCAAAACAAGGTCTGTAACTTAAAAAAATCTGTGTTTTGAAGTATATTGGGACTAATACGCTAGGTTGGGCATATGATTCTTACTACAAGGTTTTTGGACAGAATCTAGAATCTTCTAATGAGTGATCAAGATCTACAAAAAGATGGAAAAAATGGGTATACTGGGACTAATACACCAGGTTGGGTGTATGAGTTTTATTGCTAGGGTTTGACAGATACTTCTATAGCCTCTAGTGATCTTCAATAGCTTCCTTCATGTCTAATCGCCAGGTTTGAAAGTCTCAATTCTATCCTGTACGTGAGTTTTTGTGAAGATGAAAAATTCTTGACAACTTTTGCAACTTTTCCTTCAAAGGATCTTCAAGCTCAAATTCACCTAGATCTGCAAACACACATCAAGAGAGAAAAATGTTGTTTTGTTAGGGAATAGGGGTTTGCCTTGGTCAAACCCCATTTTGGTCATTAAACCTTGAAATGAAATAGAAAAGAATGAAAGAATGATGAATGAACGAATTCAATGATGCAACTCACCAAACCCTTGAAATGAAGGTTGCAAACTTGTGTGAAATGGATGTGGATCTTGACTCTTGATTGAATGCTTGAAACTTTGTCCTAAATGCTTGCTTGAATCATGAAACCTACATCACAAATGTTATCTCACAAACACACATGATGCATGAAAAATTTGACATGATGTTTGAATCTTGAATGTAGCTCCAAATAATTGATGTTTTACTCTTGAATGCTCTTGATCTCATAAACTTTCCTTAAGAATGCTCTCTTGAAAATCTTAAATGACTTGAAAAATTGCTAAGAGAAATTATGTGAAATAACCTTGTATTTATGCTTGTTTATCCCTAATTTCCCAAAATTAGAACACTACAAGCCAAAATTCAGAAATTGAATCTAAGGATAATTAAATCTCGCCAAATTAAAATAGGCCCTAGGTTAAAGCAGGACTCATATGCCAGGTTGGGCGTACGCGAGTCCCAAAGGCTTAAAGATGGGATGTAGATTTCAAGAAGTGTTATGTTCAATGTGACATTTAAAATTAGGGCCTGAGACCTAGGGAGGACCCATACGCCAAAATGGGCATATGGGTCCTAGATCCCTAAATTTGGAACACAGCCAAAAACATTAAATTATGATAAATGCCATTTATTAAATGTCAGGATTATTCTTAGAAAAATGCATTTAACTAGGCTAGTGGATGCAAAATAGGACCAATTAAGGCATAAATAAGATAGATTGTAACAAGGAGCACCAAAAAAAGTGTGAAAATGTGAAGGGATACATTTTTCTACACTACATTTAGCCCCCACTTTAGTGAGAGGATGACCTTGTGTCAAACTCACACTAAATTAGAAAAAAATTGCATCGAGAGGGGTCCAAGTGTATCAATGCTAGTGAGATAGGATGGGAATGATCAAGAGGGATGATCAAGCCCCGACCAGGATTGCGATCTTATGGAAAACCGATATAGGCACAAAAGAACATGCATGTGAATGATGTATGAAGCAACAATAAGATACCAACATACACTGTCAAAGACATAAAGAAGAAAGAAAAGGAAAAAGATAGTGGATCAAGCTTTGATAGTTTGTCCAACATGATATGGACCAGGTCTAAGTTGTTTGTCCAAAAAAATGTTTAAAAGTGGAACACAATGTCCACTATGCAAACAAAATACACACTTACATAGGCTAGTGGAATCTGATATCCCCTAGATGATCCCCTAGAAAGGTGAGACACACACGTATGCGGCTAGTATGCACCCACACAAACATGCAAGTGGCTATGTGAAAGTCATGCCTATGGTCGGCTCCCATACGTACTAATCATACTAAAGCTATACCTCCTGATAACTTTGATAAGATTCCAAACAACATGAACAACATGATTCATGAGGAGAGAAAAACTTTGTATGCTAACACCCATGAACAAACAAGATGGCTCATTAGGAAAGCAAAGTGTGTTATTCAAGGTGGCCATATAATGGTTATTATAAATGAAAAATAGTGTAAGGTACATTCAAGGGGGTTTTGCTTAGTTTATGTAAGGTCTTGACCTAGGGAACATTGTGCCTAATGTCTCCAAGAGAGTACCAATCAAAGAATAGAAGATTCATGACTTAGGGAATGCACTCCGCTTTGAACACATTTCCACTAAGAGGAATATAATATGCTAAGAGAGATCGTGCTCTTGAAGGGCATCATGCCCAATGTCATCACCAAGAGAAAGACACATCACACGAAGTAAGAAGACCACATAATGAAACATAAGTTGTAGTTAAAAATGCAAAAGAATAATGCCAATGTATGCCCCCACTTTAAAGAAATTGCTAAACACCATGTTGTGAGAAATTAATTTAAAGTATCAAATGATAAATACTAACAATAAAGAGGACATGAGAGCTTATTTGGAAGGCCCCTATGCCACATCATGTGTTTTTAAATGAATCTATGTCATGAAAAGGGGTTGCCCCCAAAATGAAATCCCAAAATCACATAAGGGATCCAAGAATTTGGGGTCAGTATGTCTTTGATACAATGTTTTTAGAGAGCTCAGAAACATCATCATCCCCCTTGAGATATTCATGGAATGGGAGGAATGACAGAAAGAGAGTGTAAACAAAGAAAAGATTTTGGGTCAACATGAAAGAGACCTAAATGTCTTGATGCCTTGCATCATCCCCAAAAGATAACACAAGACAAATAAAATATAAAGGATAATCTTTTGGGTCAACATGGAAGAGACCTAAACATCTCGATGCCTTGCGTCATCCCCAAAAGGAAAACAAAAGAAAAAGAAAAGATAAAGGATAATATTTTGGGTCAACATGGAAAAGACCTAAATGTCTTAACACCTTGCATCATCCCCAAAAGGAAAACAAAAGACAAAGAAAATATAAAGGTTTAAATGACATATAAAAGAATGTAGATACAAATAGAGGAATTCCACAAAGAGAGAGATGCGTCAAATAGAATGGTACGAGAGATCACATTACGTACATGCAATGACACACATGAAAAAAAGAAAACAAAGACAAGAATAGTAAGGCACATGCAAGTCAAATTATAGCAGGTCGTCTGCATCCCAATCTTGTTCATCATATGTTGAAGTTAGACAACTAGCCAAAGGGACAATAGTGAGTGTGGTGCTAGGAGCATCACCAAGTTCAACATGTGGTGAGTCACTCTTTTTAGGAGGATCATCATGGTTGTTATCGTCTAAGCTCATAGGAGAAGAAAACAATATATTCAATTCATTATGCACTTCCTCATCAATTTTAGCAATCTCATCATCATCATCCATGTTAATCACAACTGGAGATCAAATGATAATGTCTAAAGAAGGTGCTAGTCCTTGTTGTGGTTGTGATATAGGATTTTTTTTGTTGTGTTGAAGAGGGAAACTCATCCTTTAGTGCTTCAATTGAGTTTGGATGTTGATTTTGTTTTTTTTTCTCTTCGTTTAACATTTGATAAATAGAATGACATCTACACCTACACTCTAGAATTTCTTTTTCTTTTGGTATGATTTTTAAGTTACATTTGTGTAGGTGCGGGTTTATCAATCATAGGTTTCTTCCCTTCCCTTAGAGGATGAATGGAAGGAACCATGGGAGACTATTCAACCACTTTCTCTTTAGCTTTGCAAAATTGTTTTATCTTAGGAGGCACAACAAAATTATTTTGGTTGTCTTTTGGTCATTTGCAGGAGATAGGAAAATGATTTATCTTGGGTTGGTATTGGTTACTTGGAAGGGATTTTGGTTCAATCATGGTTTTGTCAAGGATAGGAGGCTCAATCATGGGTTGAGGCATGTTTCAAAGGGATAAGTCAACTATGAATTTTTCCTTAAAATTTTTATAGGATTTGGAAAATAAATCTTCATTAATAAATTGGTTTTCTTTATGCTTTAATTATCCTTATTTTGCATCCACAAGCCTTAATTAATGCATCTTCTTGAGGATCATCCTAACATGAACCAACATCTAATCGTAGTTCATGTCTTTTTGGATTGTATGGCCTAGATTTAGTGATCTAGGGCTCATATGCTACCTTGGGTGTATGGGTCCCACCTATGTTTCAAGGCCCCGATTTGGATTTCACATGAATCCAAGAATTTCTTGAAAAATGTGTCCCACAACCTAGCCTAATGGGACTCATATTCCAATTCTAGTGTATGAGTCCCATGTGCCTTAAAATTAAATTAAATTCAAATTCTTGGAGGGATTTTATCCTCCTAGATCTGATGTTGGCTTGTAGTGTTGTAATTTCGAGGAATTAGGTATAAGCAAGTATAAATACATGGTTATTTCACTCATTTTTCACCTAGCAACTTGAATATTCATGCATTAAATAGAAAATTGGAGTTTACAAGATCATTCAATAGCATTCAAGAGTTTACAAAAGCATTCAAGGGTTGATTATCAAGTGCTTAAGAGAATCATTCAAGTATCAGGCATCATGTCAAAGTCATCATGCATCATGTTTGTTTTTGAGCTAACAAATTTGTGTTGTATGTTTTCATTATTCAAGTAAGTATTTAATTCAATATCTATTACATTCAAGCAAGAGTCAAGATCTACATCCATTGGAGCCATCTCATACATGTTTACAACACTTTATTCCTAGGGTCTAGTGAGTTTCAACATCACATATTATTCATTCATCATTCCTTCTTTTCATTTGATTTCATTACAAGGTTTGATTACCAAAATGGGGTTTGACCAAGGCAAACCCCTTTCTACTAACATAACAACATTTTTCCCTCTCTTTAGTGTGTGATTTACAAATCTAGGATAAAAACCCTCTAAGGAGAAAGATTGGAAAAAAGTTATCAAGTGTTCAAAGCTGTCAAAGTTGTCACATCATCTATGAGATCATTGAAAGACATCTACAAAGCAAAATTGATCATTTTAGATCCAAAAACTAGGTTGAGAAGATAGAGCAGAGGTTGAAGAGTAGATTTAGATCCTAATCCTCTAAAAATTCCAAGTAGGACTGATATGCCACTTCTGGCATATGAGTCCTAGTACAATGAAATTTGTTATTTTTTAAGAATTCCAAACTTGTCTTTGCTTGATTTTTGTTCCTTCGAAGAAACCCTAATTTGGGACTAAATCACCCAGATTGGAATGAGTCCCAATAGACATTAAATTCAACATTTTTAGCATTTTAGGTCTTCAATCAAGTTGCTACCTGGGTTTTTAGGTGCCCCTCTTTGCTTCTTTTTCTTTCTATTCTATTTTGCATCTATTTCTAGGTCATTTAGTGGAGCTTTGCATATCCGTAGGTATTGTAATTAAATATTGCATGGAATTATTCTTTCCAAGCCCTAGCTTGGTGGTGAACCCCTCTTTAGTCATTAATCATACCCTAGAACTTCCCTATTGTAGATCTCTTTCCTTCATCTCATCCTTAGCTTGAGATCTCTAAGGTTTCTTTGAGTTTAATGTTAGCAAAATAGGAGGATCTCATCTCCCTTGTTCCATATCTCAAAAAGGTGGAACCCTATTTCCAACATAACATTTTGTTGAACCTACATTTAGGACATCTTTATTCTGATTTGGAGTGCATCATCATCCTAGATCTAGCTTTCATTGATTTTGCATTAGGTTTTACATTAGTTGATTTGCATCTAGGGTTTTAAAATATTGCATTAGTGAAAGTGCATATAGGTTGCATTTTTACATATTGCATCATTGAATTTCATTTGAAATCTATATTTTCACTTAGTTTAGACATCATACAAACAAAAAGCATAAATTTCACTTAGAATTTTCTGAAATCATTGCAAAAACCCTAAATTAGGACTCATACACCCCTCTGGGCGATTTAGTCCTAGTATAGGTGATTTTTATTGATTTTTGGTTATTTTGTGGTTATTGTTATTCAAAATTTAAACCTCTGAAAAACCCTAATTGGGACTCATATGCCCCTTCTGGGTGATTTAGTCCCATTTCATATTTTAAACTACATTTTATAACATTAAATTCTCTATTTATGTGATTCTGTTTGCTACTATTAGTTTTTTGTTTCAGTTTGCAAAGTTTTTGTTTTCTTCAATTCATTGCATTTAAATTAATTTGGTTCATTTCATGCATTACCTTATTTCAAATTTGCATCTAAACACTTCATTCTAGGTTATGACATCATTTTCACAATGAATATGTACTTTGGTAAGCTTTGGATGTCTTTAAAATCATTAGTGGATGTGTCAAGTTCTGCTTTTGGAAATGACCCTAATGAAATCGAACTTACTCATGCTCACTCAACTCCTAATGTATGTCCTCCTCATGATGTTGACATCATTGGAGAAGATGATGGCAACATGAATAAATTCTTAAACGATTTCCTTAACAACCTTGAAACTAATGCATCCTTTTATCCATCCATGAAACAACCAACAACCCCTATCATCCCACCACTTAAGATGTTTGGTTATTTACACCCTAAAATTGAGACACAAGTTGAGCCTAAGTTCCCTACAATAGGTAACCCTAGTTCCTCTAATCAAGCAAACATTCAACCATTCTACGTTAAAAACATAACTAACATTGGAAATCAATCTAGAAGAGACATATGGAAAAGGATTCATGATTTTAAGTAAACAAGGATGTGATAGAACAAGTGAACATGAAATTCATAAAATCTTAGAGAAAATACCAACTAAAAATACAAAAGGGATGGGATATCAAGATCCTCCTCGTGACATAAGTATTCTCCTTCCTTAAGAACAACCAATGTCTCGTAACAACGATAAAGAAGACAAGATCATTTCGGGTCCTCTTTCTCTATATCCACCTAGATAAATTTTTTGAATCTAGCAATTGAAGAAGGCATTACAAACTAAAGAAACTATAATTCCCTTACCCACCAACTGAAATTGAAAAGAACTTATAGATAATTCTACACCGAGGACTTATTATATTACCACCCATAAGAGAAGATCGATCTCCAAATCCCAAGAATACATACACATCAAATTGTCAATATCATAGAGTTCTTGGACATAGTACTGATGAGTGTTGTGCTTTACAAAAAATATTTAAAAAGGTGGATATCATAGAAATAGTTCCTTGAAGTATATTCGTCCATTCCTTGCCATGTAATAGTTGTAGGGTATTCCTATTCTCACTATTACATGTTATACACTTATTGCAAATCATTTCAAAATTCAAGGAGCTATTTCTCTTCACCTATCTCAACTCATCCTCGTCTTGCACTTAGTGGGGGCATGGGTTAGTTAGCCTTGTCCTAGTTTTGGTTCATATCATTGTCCCTTTGGCTAGTTGTTTACCTTTCATATATGAGGAACATGATTGGGATGCAAACGACTTACTATAGGTTGACTCACATCATGTTCCTTACTAGTATTTTGCATTATTTATTCTTCATTTTTCTTTATGTGATTGCATGTGTGTAATGTGATCCCTAGTATTGTTCTATTTGATGTATCTCTCTCTCTCTCTTTGTGATATTCCTCTTTATGTTGTAAGAATTTTATCTTTTCTTTGTCTTGTGTTTTCCTTTTGGGGATGACGCAAGGTGTCGAGACATTCATGTCTATTCCATGTTGACCCAAAATATTTTCCCTTTATCTTTTCTTTGTCTTGTGTTTTCCTTTTGGGGATGACGCAAGGCATCGAGACATTCATGTCTCTTCCATGTTGACCCAAAATATTTTCCCTTTATCTTTTATTTGTCTTTTTTTTTCCCTTTTGGGGATGATGTAAGACATCGGGACATTCATGTCTCTTCCATGTTGACCCGAAAGGTTTTTCTTTGTTTTTGCTCTCTTTGTGTCATTCTTCCTATTTCATGAGTATTTTGGGAATGATGATAGTTTTGAGCTCTTTAAAAACATTCTAACAAGAACATAATGACCCAAAATCCATGGATCCCTCATGTGTTTGGAGTTTAATTTTGGGGGTAATACCTCTCTTTCTTTTTCATGATGTATCTTTATTTGGAAACATATGACTTGGCATAGGGATTTCCAAATAAGCTCTTATGTCCTTTTTATTGTTAGCATTTATCATTCACTACTTTAAATTTATTGCTCACAACATGGTGTTTAGCAATTTATTTAAAGTTCAGGCATACATTGTCATTATTGTTTTGCATTTTACAATTCATGTTTCATGGTGTAGTCTTCTTACTTCATGTGATACATCTTTCACTTTTTGGTGACATTGGGTGTGATGTCCTTCAAGAGTGTGATCTCTCTTAGCATATTATATTCCTCTTAGTAGCTTGATGTGATACACTGCATCCCCTAAGTTGTGAATCTTTTATTCTTCGATTAGTCCTCTCTTGGAGACATTTGGCACAATGTTCCCTAAGTTAAGACCTTACATGAACTAATCAAGACTCCTTCAAACATTCCTTACACTATTTTTTGTATTTACAATTTCGATTATATGGCCACCTTGCATAATACACTTTGCTCGGCTATGGTTCCATCTTATTTGTTCATGGGTGTCAACCATATGAAATTATGCTTGCCTCGTGAATCTAGAATTTTATTGTTGTGTGGTGCCTTATCAAATTTATCAAGAGGTATAACTTTGGTCTGGTTGGACAGAAAGCCGAGCTGAGGCATGAATTTCCCATAGCCACTTGCTTGTTTGTGTGGGTGCATACCAACTGCGTGCATATGCGTTTCACTAGGGGATCACCTAGTGGATGGCTCGAGGTGTTGTAATGTGTTTAACACATTCACATTATGTCTTGGGCCCCTTTAAACTAAATGGACTTAATGATACCATATTTTTGGTGTTGTAAAGTGTTGTACCACACTTTCATGCTAATCTAGAGTTTCATTAATAAATTGGTCTTCTTTATGCTTTAATTGGCCTTATTTTGCATGCACAAGCCTTAATTAATGCATCTTTTCGAGGATAATAATGACATGAACCAACATAAAATTATAATTCATATCTTTTTGGATTATATGGCCTAGATTTAATCATCTAGGGCTCATACGCTACCTTGGGTGTATGGGTCCCACCTATGTTTCGAGGCCCCAATCTGGATTTCACATGAATCTAAGCATTTCTTGAAAAATGTGTCCCAAAGCCTAGCCTAATGGGACTCACACACCACTTCTAGCGTATGAGTTCCATGTGGCTTAAAATTAAATTAAATTCAAATTTTTGGCGACATTTTATCCTCCTAGTTTTGATGTTCGCTAATACTATTGTATTTTCAAGGAATTAGGCATAAACAAGTATAAATACAAGGTTATTTCACTCATTTTTCACCTAACAACTCGAGTATTCATGCATTATATCAAATTGGAGTTTACAAGAGCATTCAAGAGAATTCAATAGTTTAAAGAGCATTTAAGGGCTGATTATCAAGTTTTTTAGAGCATCATTCAAGTATTAAGCATCATGTCAAAGTCATCATACATCATGTTTGTTTTTGAGCTAACATTTGTGTTGTAAGGTTTCATGATTCAAGAAAGTATTCAACTCAAGATCTATTACATTCAAGCAAGAGTCAAGATCTACATCCATTAGAGCCATCTAATACATGTTTGTAGCAAGTTATTCCTAGGGTTTGGTGAGTTGCAACATTACATATTATCCATTCATCAATCCTTCTTTCATTTTATTTCATTACAAGGTTTGATTACCAAAATGATGTTTTACCAAGGAAAACCCTTTTCTACTAACAAAACAACATTTTCCCCTCTCTTTAGTGTGTGATTTGTCAATCTAGGTTGAAGACCCTCTAAGGAGCAAGATTGGAAAAAAGTTGTCAAGTGTTCAAAGTTGTCAAAGTTGTCACATCATCTATAGAGAAAAAATCAACATTTTAGATCCGAAAACTAGGTTGAGAAGATATAGTAGAGTTTGAAGAGAATATTCAGATCCTAATCTTCCAAAAAATCCAAGCAGGACTGGTACACCACTTCTGGCATATGAGTCCCATTATAGTGAAATTTGTAGTTTTCAGGAGTTCCAGACTTGTCTTTGCCAGATTTTTGTTCCTACTCAGAAACCCTAATCTAGGACTAAATCACCCAGACTATCATATGAGTCCTAGTAGACACTAAATCCAACATTTTTCAACATTTAAGGTCTTCAATCAAGTTTCTACAGGTTTTTCAGGTTCCCCTCTTTACTTCTTTTGCTTTCTATTCTATTTTGTATCCATTTCTAGGTCATTTAGTGGAGCTTTGCATATCATTAGGTATTGTAATTAAATATTTCATGTAATTAGTCTTTTCAATCCCTAGCTTGGTGGTGAACCCCTCTTTAGTCATTAATCATACCCTAGAACATCCCTATTGTAGATCTCTTTCCCTAATTTCATCCCTAGCTTGAGATCTCTAGGGTTTCTTTGAGTGTAATGTTAGCAAAATAGGAGGATCTCATCTCCCTTTTTCCATCTCCCAAAAAGGTGGAATCCTATTTCCAACATAACATATATGTAAACAGTAGTATGAATTTCTTCTCTTATGTTGACCTCTGGTGGATTTTCCTCCTTGATCATAGTCCTAACAACTTTTTGAATAGTCTAGTTTTTCTTCTCAACCACTCCATTTTGCTGAGGATTCCTCAGGGTAGACAAGTGTCTCTTTATTCCATGAACTTCACAAAACATGTTAAACTCATTGGAGGTGAATTCTCTGCATTTTTTCAAACCTCAAACATTTGATTTTCAAATCCATTTCATTCTCAACCATAGATTTAAATACCTTGAATTTATCTAGTGCATCATATTTTTCTCTAAAAAAAGAAACCCATGCCATCCTAGAATAATCATCAATTAAAAGCATAAAATACCTATCACCTTGAAGGCTTCTCACCCTTGTAGGGCCACAAAGATATGTATGTATTAATTCTAGTAGTTCGATGGCATATTGTTCCTTTCCTTTGAAACTACTCCTTACTTGCTTTCCAAACTGGAAATTCTTGTAAACACAATTGATAGGCTTTGTGATTCTTGGTAAATTTCTCACTGAATGAACTAAACTAATTCTCACCAAATTATCAAAATTCATGTGACACATCCTTCGGTTCCAGAACCAACTATCATTAATCTGAGACATAAAGCAATGACCATCGATTCCCTTCAATTGATAGATGTTCCCATCAATCCTTTTACCAACAACAATCACATTTGCAATCCCTTTTTTGATCTCACATCTTTCACCCTTAAACACAATATTATATTCTTTGCTACACATTTTTCCAACACTCAAAATATTATGCCTTAAACTCTTAACATAGTAAACATCCTTAGTATTATTTTTGTCATCAAAACTAATTGAACCTATTCCACAAATCTTAGCTCTTGATTCATCTCCAAATTTAAGTAATCCACCATCATACTTTTCAAGTTTAAAAAAAATAGTTTTATCTTCGGTCATGTGATTAGAGCAACAACTATCAACAACCCAGTAATTCTTATCTTCTTTAACATGAAAAGAGGATACCAAACTACCTTCAATCTTATCCTTCTTCTCCAGAACACTTTAATTCACACAACTTTCAGAGTTAGCAGAAATAAATTCTTCTTTTATAACCAAGAATAAGCATTCATTATCATCAAAATCTCCATAATAAGATTCATCATCAGAAATACCAACATCTTCTTCAACATAGTAGCCTTTTTTAATCATTTTTCTTTATTCTCCTTATTCTTATTGTTCACATCTCTATTTGGACATCTAGAAGCATAATGACCTATATTTCCACAGCTAAAACATTTGAAAGGTAGTTTACCTTTGTAATTACCAGTGCCATTTTTCATCATTCTTACAAAGTTGGCCTCCACATCATCAAGATCTTCATCTGAATCTTCAATATTTTCTAATTTTATAGCCTCAAAAGAAGTCTCCGCTTTTGTACCATTTTTCAAACCAAGCAGTTCATCAACTCGCTGCATGTAGGTTGAAATTGTTTCATCTTCAGACATTTCACATAGTCTCAAAGGGTGCCTTCAGATTCTGTAACTTTTCTTGCTTGACCTTGTCATCTCCTTCATAAATACTCTCAAGCTTATCCCAAACATCTTTAGTAGTCTTAAGACTCATAAATTTAACCAATTTTCAAAATTTGAAAGACTGTTCATCAGAATAAATCTTGCCTTACCATTTACTTCATGTGCCTTGATCTCATCACTTGTGCTTGAACGATTCAGAGGTGCAACATATTGATTCCTTATTACCTTTTCAAATTCAAATCCATGACCTGATAGATATCCTTTCATATTTTTCTTCTAGAATGCATAGTCTGGTCCATCGAATCTAGGGAAATCAATTTGCTTGAAACCATCCTAGATCTACCTTAAGTGATTAAACTCTTCTCCAAGGAACCTTGCTCTGATACAAATTGTTGAATGAACACAAAAATTGAGATGGGGGTGAATCAATTGTAGCAAATTAAAACATCAAAACCCTCAATAGTAATCAAATTCACATGCATTCATTAAACCCTTATTTTGTTAAAGTGATTAATCATGAAATGTAGATAACAAAAACTAAGTTAACAATACCATACACAAGAGAACACTAGATTTATGTGGGAAAACCAATGATGGAAAAAGCATGGTGAGGATTAGCTCACAATATAAGTAATTGCAAAATCAGTACAAGGGGTCACTACTAGAATAGGACACACTATCCAAAAAGGCTCATAGCCAGGGATCACTACCATAGTAAGAAATACAAGAAGATAGAAGAGAAATGTTACACAAAGAACAACTTCTCAATGCAATAAGAAAACACCACAAATTCTCCAACACTTTCACAACTTTGTTTGAAATATTGCAAATGCCTTCAGCTCATTGCATTAAGAAGTCCAACACTTTGAAGTTCGCATTGCTCTACTCAAATTCACATCACACACATCACCTGTGTCGATATTGCATCTATCTTGATTCTCTATTCACAACAACACAACAAGAAATTAGCACCGAATTTGGCACTGGATTTTAGTGTATTTTGAGCACATCAGTTGGACAATTTGGCTGGTGTTAAACTCGGTGCAAACATGCATGGTCAGTTTGGTGTCCATTTTTGCGTCGACTTTCTTGCCGTTTGTAGCATCGAAAAATCATGGCACCTCCATTAGCGCCTAAAATAGCGTTGGGAAGTAACGACATAAATGGCACTGAAATTGGCACCCAATTTGGCTTTCGGTTTTGCTTCCGTGTCTACTCCCATTTTTGCTTGTAGTTTTGCTTCCAATTTTGCATCCAATTTTGCTTCCAGTTTTGCCTTCAGTTTTTCTTCCAAGTTTGCTTCCAATTTTGCTTTTGGTTTTGCTTCTGGTTTTGCTTCCAGTTTTGCTTCTGGTTTTGTTTCCACGTTTGCTTCTGGTTTTGCTTCTAGTTTTGCTTCCAGTTTTGCTTCTAGTTTTGTTTCCAAGTTTTCTTTCGATTTTGCTTCTGATTTTTCTTTCACTTTTGCTTCCAGTTTTGCTTCCGATTTTGCTTCCAAGTTTGCTTCCAAGTTTTCTTTCGATTTTGATTCTAGTTTTGCTTACAGTTTTGCTTCCAATTTTGCTTCCAAATTTACTTCTAGTTTTGCTTCCAGTTTTTCTTCTGGTTTTGCTTCCAATTTTGCTTTCAAGATTGCTTGTAGTTTGCTTGTAGTTTGACTTCCATTGTTGCTTCCTTTTTTTCTTCTAAAAATGCTTCTTGTTTTGCTTCCATTTATTAATTTAATATGTTTTATTTCAATTTAATTAGTTATATATATTGTGCCTCTTAAATAACTCATATGATTATAGAGTAAGTAATTTAATTATTTAACTCATATGATTAAATAACAATATAATTATTGTAACATGATCATCATCTATAATTAAAACAAGTGAATCAAATATCTATAATTTAATTGAATTTGACAACATCCATCCTAAGTAGTAAATTAAAATCATCATACTTAATAAATATCCATCCAAAAATCATCGACCACTTTTAATATATATAAATTGACAAGTCAATACTAATAAGATCATCATCATATATAACTAAAACAAGTGAAAGCCAAATATTCCAGTACATCAAAAACATGTCAAAATGATACATGTCCAACAGTCGACATATGTGAAAATGATACATGTACAAATGATATAAATAAAATTGATAAATTATGTAACTCAAATTGATACAATTCAAGATGATACATGTCCAAATGATATAGTGAAAATGATACATGTCAATATGATACAACTCAACAATATAGTATAGTAGGCCATGAAAATGATACATATGATAGTAATCATGAAAAGAGTCATCATAACATGATATATCAGCAATGATCCATGATGTAGTCTATATGATCATGAATGTCACTGGTTACTATCACCAACTAGCTCATCATCATCATCACCATCCTGATCATCATCATCATCATCGTCGTCGTCGTTGTTGTCATCATTGTCATCGGCCTCATTGTCTTCTGTATCTGCGTCATCATCATCCTTTTCCATGTGATCTGTATCAGTAGAACCAATATTTTGTGGATCTATATCATGTTGAGGATTATCTCAATCTTTTGGAAGACCCGTGTTCTGAAAAAAAAAAACTTTTAAAATGAAAAGTTATTATTTATTTCATGCAATAATTTATTTTTCTGTTATATATCTAATATTACAACATATGAGATAAAACCATAATCATATTACATCCTATCAAAGTGCACATACCATAATAAAATTTCAAAAAAGTTACAACTAATACTGGTGAGTCAAGACAAACTTTAGCTTTCAAAAACAAAGCCAATTAGGCTGGCAAACTTATGGATCGGGCCAACATTTGGTGGAAGAGGAAGAAAGATGGCTGGAACTTTGGAGGCCCACCATAATGGATTTCATTATTCAACCATGAGAGAAAAAGAGAGAGTTGATATCATGTATCAAAACATTAAGCATGCATTCTTCCATCCAGCGAAGAAGGAGACGATTACTTTGCTTCATTTTCATTTGCATAACCATATCATGGCGTGGGAACCAAGAAGACCAAGGATGTTCAAATTATGTGGAGGTAATGGATGTGGTCCAAACTTTAGGAGGGGCAAGAAGGTCAATGTATGATCCTGATGAAATTGAGGAAGAACAACAAGAGAGGGATATGAAAAATTAAATCAATACAGACTTTCAAGGATTTGTCAAGTGAGTAAGAGAGCTATGGGAGTAGCCTCATCTAAAATATTTTGAACTAGAGTTTGATATACCATTTAGAGAGCTTGGTTTTCATGGAGTTCCTTTCAAAGCCTTTGTTTTTATTGTTCCTACGGTAAACTATTTGGTAGAGTTGGTGGAATTACCTTTCTTAGTAATCATTATTAATGAGATTGAGATTATTAACCTTGAGAGAGTACGACTTGGGAAAAAGGAATTTGATATGGCTATTGTTTTCAAAGACTTCAAGTGGGATGTACTCCGCATTGATGATTCCTCAATCTTCATTTGATGGCATCAAGGAATGGATAAACTCCATGGATATAAAGTATTATGAAAGCATAATGAACTTGAACTGGTGATTTTGAAGAGTATTACTGATGATCTAGATAAATTTATTGAAGACGGTGGTTGGAAATTTTTGAATATGGAAGCTAGTGATTCTGATTCCGATAATTCAGAAGAGTCAGATCAAGGATATGAACCCTCTGATGTAGAAGAGGAATCAAAATCATATTTCATGTAGCCACCATCAAGAGTGTTACAAGCCAACAAGATGGAGGGAATTCTTATATAAGGATAATTTTCAATGTTGCAGGTACCGCTTTAATGCCAACTACAATGGCAACATTGAAATTCCCTAGCAATATTTATGTTAAGGAAATTTCCTTTAGATGTAAGGATTCAAAGCACATCAACCATGTGGTACAAATGATTAAATCCCAAAGACAATATGTAGCAATGAAAGAGTCTAAAAAGGTAGCTTCAGCTTTCAAAACAAAGCCAATTAGGTGATAGACGTGTGGATCAGGCCAACATTTGGTGGAAGAGGATGAAAGATGACTGGAACTCTGGAGGCCCACCATAATGGATTTTGATATTCAACCATGAGAGTAGAAGAGAGAGCTGATATCATGTATCAAAACATTAAGCATGCATTCTTCTAGCCAAAGAGAAGGAGATGATTACTTTGCTTCATTTTCATTTGCATAACCATACCATGGCGTGGGAACCAAGAAGACCAAGGATGTCTAGTTTTATGTGGAGGTAATGGATGTGGTCCAAACTTTAGGAGGGGAGATCTTGATATATTCCAAGAGGCATAAAGTCAGATGAATTAAGTTCACCTACATGTCTGCCAAAGTTTACTTCCAATTTTTATGACTGTTTTTCTTGACTGTCAGAGTTTACTTACAAATTTGAAATTTCTTTCTAGTCATTTTGATGAGAATATATTCAGCCAATGTGTAAGCACCTTAGTTTTGTATCACAAGCATCTGTACATTGTAAGAATTATAATTATCTATGGTCTACAACTATGATGTATCACTTATTGGATCTTCTATTTCAATGTTTTCTATGGCCTTCTTTGTTTGAGGTAGCACCTGATAGTCCTACCTCCTTTCCTTAGCTAAGAAGTGGATTTGAATTTGGAAATACTGCACTTTAAAACTAGCTATGGTTTAAGGAGAGCTATTCTAGCTTTGTTGTTGACACCCTCAATCTTCAACAAGGACTTAGATGCAAGCTTTCAAACTTAGATTTGAATGTGCATAATTTGATTGATTATGGTTTTCACAGGTAGTTGTCTTTACATGACTATTCTGGATTGTCAATATGTGTAATAGAGACTGCATCCTTATCAAGTTTGGCTACCCTTATTAAGAATTCCTTGGCCTTTGGACTCGATACAAAGTTGTGCATTTTTATTCCATATTTGTAACATGTAGGACATTTAAGGGGTATAACATATAGAAATTCAGTACTGTCATCCAAGGAAAACTTACATATGGTGTATCAAGAACAACAAAAAATTCTTTTATTAGGGTTAATGTTTTCTTCCCCCACACTGCTGATATTTTCCCCAAAACATGTTTTTTTTAATTATTTCAACATATCTCAAAATTCAATGTATTGATTAACATTTGTTATGCATTTCAACTATTTATGCAAATGATGCATAAATGTTAACTCGATGAATGTTGTTACTTCGGTAGTTTGAATTCTATGACAACCAACCATTACACATTTCATCTACATCCTTCTACTATTTATTCATGCACATAAATGATCATCTTGTAATCATAAGATTTGAGCTCTATTTACTCATCCTACGCATGTATAAACAACTCAACACAAGAGATGTAAATTGACATATTAACACAACAATATCCAACTAAGTTATTGAAACTCAATTATTGATACCTCGTTCTCCATCCAGAGTACAAAATCATTCCACTTTTTTGTTTTGTAACATATTATTTTCAAATTTCTTTGGATGGCAGTCATATTTCTCCTCCTGTCAAAACATGGCACATGGACTACTTAAACTAATTAATATGCAATCATTTACTTTTTCCAAGGAAATAAAAATAAAATCATTTAACATATTGAATATACTTACAAATGTACAGATCAAGGCATGTAAACCTTTCTGGCCACTACGATGCGTGGCATGAAGTTTCTCAAGCCTAGCCTTGGAGGCCTTGTCCTGAAACATATACTAATTCAATTTAACTATGCACAAATAAAATTTAAATATTGTTTAATAAATTTGATATAATCTTATGAGAAAATTCAAATACCTACGTACTCTCCTCATAGAACTTTCTCCGTGCATCGGACTTCTCATATGCTTTTACAAGCTCTTTCCATACTTTCACACTTACATCAATTGGCCTTCTTTTCTACCTTAGCTTAGGAGGGATTTTTTTTATCTTCTTTGTTTGGTTGCACCGAAATCTCTTGCAATTTTGAGACATATGTACCTTTATCTTCTTTACAGACCAACCTATGCCAAAATTAGTCTCCATGTCATGGATAATTGCTTTTTTTAGTTGCATGGGCATCTGTCAGAATGGAAAATGTAGATGGTCTTTGAACCGTTGAAGGCATGATTCCTTCAACCTATTCACAAATGTTTTCCCAGCATCCGTCATTAAGACTTCCCCTGAAACCACCTCGTATTCTATCTTCGTATTGTAGCTACCAATGCAAGATTGATAACATGGTGTGGTGGAAGAAGTTTGTGTCCTAGGAGTGGCTGGGACATTGGAAGTCTCTGCTCCATGTTCCAAATTCTTAGAGTTTAATGTAACTGATTTCCTCTTGGATATTTTGTTCGATCCAAGACTGGTTGGGGAATCAATTGATTCCCTTTGACACAATTGATTCGTTTGCAATGTTTGAGGGGTATTACCAGATTGTTTTTGTATTTATCTAGCAAGCATTGTCCAATCCGCATTGACCAATTTGTTCACTGCCTCTACCCCCAATATGGAAGCCAATTCCTCTTTATCTTTTTCAGTCTCATGTCCCTATATATATATTTAAATTATATTTCTTCTTTTAAATTTTTAAATAAAAAACTAAAAAGTAAAATTCAAAGAAACAATGGAAACATTTACAAATCTATAAATTGACAATGAATTACCTCATTGTGGCCAGATTCTGCTGACAATTCTCGCTTCCTTCTATTGCTTGACATTTGGAGGTGACCTAGGGAAAATTATTTTTATCTAGTCTATGGAGGAAAATGAAGTACACACTGTCAAGTATGAAATTTTTTGTCCATTTTATGGTATGAAAGTTTTGTTTTGTGGGAAAATATGTTCGCTGGGTTTTCTTAGTGTTGATAACCTAGGGAAAATATGTTCGTTGGGTTTACTTAGTGTTGATAACCTTATCATGAAACCTCTTTCATAATGAAATATTGCACGAATTTGTCATGACATCAGTGACTATGGTGTGACTAGGCAAAACCAAGCAGTTTCTGCATTTATTTTCAATAGTTTCTCAACAGTGGCATGTTCGTTGGGTTTGCTTAGTGTTGATAACTTAGGGAAAATATGTTTGTTGGGTTTGCTTATAGTGTTGATAACCTTATCATGAAAACTCTTTCATAATGCTATCTTGCATGAATTTTTCATGGCATTGGTGACTATGGCACAACTAGGCAAAACCAAGCAGTTTTTGTGTTTATTTTCATCAGTTGCTCAGCAGTGACTAACCCAATTCCAAAATTTGCTAGAAAATTCACTATTTCCTTGATACCCAGGTTAGGGAAAGAATACATAGGCATCCTAGCTTTGTGCTATAATATTTTGAGCCAGAGCTCAAATGGGTAGGGTAAATTTTTTTGTTGGTTTCTTAAAGGTTTTACAATTTATAATGATGGGATAATTTAGAGGTTGTCTGGATAGGTTAGGCCATGAACCAGTAAACAATCACAAATTCAAATGCAATACAAAGAGCAGTAAATAATCATGAATTCAATGAAGAAAAAAAAAATTGTAACCTTACCTATGGTGTCGCAAACTAAATCAAATTTCTCATCAGTTGCTGGTAGCACCCTACTCTCTTCCTTCGTGTGCCATTTTTCCCTTTTTTGTCATCCGATTTCTTCCTTCACACGAGAAATTTTTAAATTTACGATTTTGATTCAGTAGTTGGTGCTTTAGTCGGTGTTAGTTAATGCCAACTTTAGCACCGACTTTTGGCCATTAGTGCAATCTATTTGGGTTGCCTAAGGCAGTGCCAAGTGTACCTAACTGAGTGCCTATCATTCTTGTATAGTGACTATTTTCATTGTTGTGTATCATAGGTCCAAAGTGTTGGAAACAATTCCAACTCCTGCCTTGTTTTTGTGACTACCGATGTCCCATGGCTCCTTCATCAACTTGGTGTAGTAGAGCGACTTTTACTGTGGTCCTGCAAGGTGCTTCATCCTTCTCGGCGGTAGTGCGGTGAAAGCTTTTGTGGTGGCACGTGAGTCTTCCTTTTGTTCCTGGCGGTGTTGTGGTGACTCCCACAAGTCTTCTATAATTGGCCTACAATAGTGTGGTGACGACCACTATCCCATGACTCCTCCATCAGCTCGGTACAATAGAGCGGTTTTTACCGCGGTCCCAAAAGTTGCTTCTTCCTTCTCAGTGGTAGTGCGGTGAAATCTTTTGTGGCAACATTTTTATTCATAGAGGAGACCATGGAGAGAGGATGTGGACGGCGTAGAAATACTAAATCGTTGAGAGGAAAGTGGGTGGAAATAGATGAGACAACGAAATCTGCAAATACAATAGAGGTAAGAAGAGAAAGAAACCTCAACCAAAGGAGGAAGGTGTTTATGAATTCACAAATGCTACAACATAGAGGAGATATCAATATGTCAAATATATGACTAAAGTGAGGTTTTTTGTTAGATAGCATACTCATTGTAATGATATAATTGGTGTACTAAACATTATTTACTATGTTGCATATTATAGGGCCAAGACAAGGCCATAGCAACAAATCGTGTCATATCAAATGAGGACACAATGGATGAAGTGGGACATTAGGTACTCAAATTTTGACTTAACTTAAGAAAAAATGATTTGATGGCATTTTGTGATACGTCCATCTTTTTTCACAATATTATTGAAATTTATAATGTATTATCCAATCCGGACATAAATTAATGCATACTGTTGATTATTTTAGATGGAGATTGGAGCAAATGTAGAGCCTAAGCGCTCAACTAGCAAAAGAAGAAGATATGTACATGGACGTGGACCTAAAACTGTTAAATCACATAGACGACAGTGGGTGGAAGAGGATATGACAATGGATACTGCAGAAACAACAAATGATTGCATTGAAGAAGAGGTAGGTATATATGTTCATACAATTTATATTTTTATTTTTA
Source organism: Sequoia sempervirens (assembly GCA_007258455.2). Classification (NCBI taxonomy): domain Eukaryota; kingdom Viridiplantae; phylum Streptophyta; class Pinopsida; order Cupressales; family Cupressaceae; genus Sequoia; species Sequoia sempervirens. Next base: position 198,526,347 of record VDFB02000002.1, on the reverse strand, counting down.
AGCCATATTTGATTATATTTCTTTGAAATTGATACATTTATGATTTATCCAATTGTTTCCAAACATTTAATAATGCTTGTGTTTGTTGATAGGTAGAAGATTTTGATGAAACACATACTAATACCTAAGATCCAACTGGTTTATTAAGATTTGGATGGGATGATCCAAACCATCCTTTAAACCATACTAGGGCGACTAGAGAAAGATTGAAGAGAACACTACCACCTGAGAAATTTGAAGAGCTGATAAGAGTCACATACACTAATGACATGCCACCTAGCCTTAATGATGATGATCATGATAGTGAAAATGTAGTGAAGAAGGATTGAATGAAATGCTTACAGGTTTCTTTGGGGATGGAAACAATTATGACAATAATGATGATATGGTTGACAATAATGATGGTATTAGGGGTAATTAACCCCAACATAATATCGATGATAACAACATCAAAGAATCCATCAAGCAAGCAACAAAGACACCCGTGTTCAAATCAGGTGCAAGTAGAACCTCAAAACTAGCATGCACATTAATGTTATTAGAAATCAAGTCACTATTTGGTTGGTCAGACAAAGGATTCACTACCCCACTAAAGTGAGTTGAAATCTATTTATTACTTTGCATTGTCAATTGGTGTACATAATTCGTAAACATTCATCAACTTTGTTTATATTTCTTTAAGGGGATTTTAAAACCATATATTGTATGTAAACAATCCTAGTATAGATTGACATTTCAACATGTTCATCATAAGTCAAAAATTCAACTGATTTAATCTCTATAAATCTTATAGGGCACTAAAAACTAAAATATTCTTTGAAGAGAATATGTTTCCATCAACTTGCAAAGAGGCGCGTCTATTTTTGGTTGAGTTTTGGATTGAATATAATCAAATTCATTCATGTAAAAATGATTTCATTTTATACAGAGATGAATATGAAAACAATGTAGAATGCCCTATATGCAAAGAGAAGAGATATCATACAGATGTACAAGGTCCTATAGTTCTAAAAAAGGTTTTACGTCACATTCCAATTATACCTAGACTTCAATGAATGTTTTATTGCAATTCACTAGCACAATTGATGGACTGGCATGCAAAGAACAAGAGTAAAGATGGATTCATGCGAATTTCCAGCCGACACCAAAGCAATGAAACACATAGAGGAAAAATGACCAACAAAATTCAAAGATGAACCCCAGGTGGGTGCATGAAGTTGGGTAGCAATTTGTCGCCACTTTCTAATTTTTTTTGAAAATGCTATAACATGAGCATGTTATAACACACATGCGTTATAGCACGTTAAAAGAAAAAAGACTGAAAGTATTCATTTTCACTTCGATTGTTTTCTTCTTCTTGTTGTGGCCAAAACCCCCAAATTTCGTGCTCGTGTTCTAGGATGAGGCATTGGGCACAAATATTCAACAAGATTTGCTATTTATTTGCAAGGATTGCGCCATGACGATGAAGAGGTGGGAGAGGTAAGTATTGTTTGTTGTTTGTTTTGAATTTCTTAGTTTTAGGTTGATTTTGTTAGTTTTGGGTTAAATTTGATATATAATTTTTGAATTTGTAGGAGATGCAAATGAACCTGCAAACCCAAAAAATGCTCAATAAGAAGAGCAACCAAATCCTGAAGAACAAAATCCTCAACAAGAAAATCAACCTCAACAACAACCTCCACCAATCCCTCAACACCCTCTTGGCACTCAACAAAATTTAATGAGTGAGATTGAGAACAACAAAAAATAGATTGAGGATTTTATTAGTAGGTTGAGTGATCCAAATGGTTCAACCACAGAAAGAATGACCCTTACAAATTCATTGAAAGATATGTTAAAAAATGTAGATTCAATTAGCAAACAAAAAATTGGATGGTAGGATAGGAGGTAGGCAGCTAGGGCATATTATGTAGATAAACTATCATATAAACAAGTAAAGGATTTAAAAATTACAAAAGGTGATTTGTGCTCATTATTCACTGACCCACACACAAATCAAAATATTAGCCTCAATGTGAAGAGGTTTCCTATTAATTGGTGCCACCACCAAGAGATTAGGAACCATTTTTATGATAGGTGGTACATGGTCTTTGATGACCAACCGTGCAACAATTGTGAAGTCCCCTAGTATTTTATTAGGAAACTATACAGTGATTTCATATTGAACAAAATCCAAAATTATTTTGATATGAGGGACTTCCAGGGGAGAGGTGGGGGTCAACTCAGGATAGGCCCAATGTACAGCTGGATCCTATGCAACAAGGGAGAGAAGATCTTGCTAGGCCGCCTCGTGATCACATTATTATGCCTATCGTCGCGAAGGAGAGTGTCGATGTAGAGACATTGTAGGCGATCAACACTTTGACCCAGAGTGTCATCCATCATACTAGCCTTATTCTAAAACACCATCTAGGGGAGTCTTCGAGTGGTGGCCTTCGAACCCATGTGTGTCAATCTTGCGGGGTGACTTGTTCATATGACCCCACCGGCACTCAAGAGGCTGTTGCAGATGATCCTTATGTAGCTACGAAGATGGAGAGGGTGGTTGACATTTTGCATGATGTGTATGGAATTGATACTTAGGTAGAAGTTAGCATGTTCATTGAATTTAATTTATTAAATTTTTATTTTGAAATGCAAGATTAACTAATTTAGTTTTATGATTTTAATAAAATTGTAGGGTCACAGTGTTGAGACTGGATAAACCAGCCCTCCACCTACTTATTTCTACAGTACACCTATCGGCAGGGTATGTAACTAGTAAAAAAATATAAATTTATTACATGTTAATAGCATTGTTTTATGAATGGTATTTTAATATGTGATTTTGGATGTTGAACAAGTTAATATTGGAGGTTTCGAGGGAACACACTCCCAGTGTCAGTGGATTTACTCAAACCTTCATACAGGTAATAGAATAAAGAGTTTAACTAATGAATTTTACTTAATAAATATGTGTAGTTTATATTCATATCGTTGGTTATGTTGCATTGCACATCATTCAAACTCAAAGCATTACTTCACATTCCATAGCTAATAACTAGATGTTGATAGATGACAAAATTTCAACTACAATATAGTTGTTTAGAAAGTCAACATAAAAAGTGATGCAATTTCTTCACATGGAGGCATGTGCTTGCAAAGGTGCACCTGCACGACAAACTAATGCTTGGAAAAAATCTATGAAACCATAATAGTAAGCAATAGCATATATAAGGAAGTTAGTAGTTTCAAAAAATGCCTAGAAGAAATGCAGTCTCATGGTGATGGAATTCCATTCCATCACTATGAGACCACATTTATTTGATGAATTTCTTCAAAATTCTCACCACCTTTTCTATGATACCACATTTTTCATACATGTGCACCAAAGCATTTTATCAAACTACTCGTGCTTCCTTGCTGCTATGGCTAAAAGCCTAAAATAGGTGTTTTCCAACAAACTATGGATGCTTGGAAAAATATCTATCAAAGCATAATAGTAAGCAATAATACCATAGAGAAGGTAATGAACTTTTTGAAAAAAATCTTGAAAGAAATGCATTCTTATGGGGTGAAGCCACAATAGTGGTTTACAATTGAAGTGAGGAAGGAAAACTCACAAAAAATGAATGCATGGCAAAAAACTTTATTTTAGGGGTTTGTACGAACCTATTGGTTCGACCGAACCAATTAGGGGTTCGATAGAACCTAGGTTTGGCCGAACCCTCTTAATACTTTCCCACCAAAAAAGCCATCAAAACCCCTTATAGAAGGGGGGTTCCAATGAACCAGGGTTCGAATGAACCCTGGTTTGAGCAAACCCCTAGTGGTTCACTCGAACCCCTAGGGGTTCGTTCCCCTTTATCCCTCATCCCTAAGACAGAAAAAAATGAATTTTGGCACTTCGAGCTCGGTTTGAGGATGAAAATGGAGGAATATTCACAAACCCAACTGGAATCAGTAGTCCTAATATGCATCCAACAATATATTTTTTTATGTTTTTTTTATTTATTGAAAATGAAAATTCTACACATGTGGAAAATAGCAGATTATCAAAAAAAAAAAAAAAAAATATGAGTGCACCAGATATTGAAGTCCTTGATCCAATAGAATTTTTTGAATTTCGATATATACAAAAAAGTTATGCTATACGGTCGTGCTATGTCTGAATTGTAATTGGTTTGAATTTGAAACTTGATTAAAGAAAAAATATTCAATAAAAACTATCTAACCAAGTGGAAGCACTAGATATCAGAGTTACAAATCTAAATTCAAAAGAATTAGAATTTTTCCTTCATGGAAAAAAAGTTATGCGTTATACGGTGTGCATCACTTTTTAAAAATGCTATTTTTGAAAAAAACCATTTTTCGTGGGAGATGGAAAAAGAAGTTTAATCTGATTCCAAAAATTTTGAAAAAAATATTTTTAGAATCTACAGACAAAATGTGACGAGACTCTAGTTTTCATTATCTTCAAATTCTTCACGGTTTAGCTGCTATAGGTGCCCGAATGTGAAGATTTAGTTTTAAAAAATAATTTCAGTGTCCAATTTGGCCAAAAATTGTAAACCACTATTGTGGGATCACCCTATGGTGATGGAATTCCATGACGTGCATTTGTTTGTAATGGCATTCCATCACCACGAGATCCCATTTCTTTTAAGACATTTTGTCAAACAATTCACTGCCTTCTCTATGCCACCACAGGTATTGTACATGTCTATGAAAGCATTTAATCAAATGATTCAACAAATTGCTACTATGGGTAAAATCCTAAAAACATGTCCTTTCAAACAAGATATGGATAGGGAAAATAGTAAGCATCATAATTAGATATATATAGTTTAATAAGTACTCAAAATTTTGTTCATTAGATCTCATACACTATAAGTCATGATGTGTCCATTACTATTGTAACTTTTTTGTGATTAAATAAATTTTTGTTGTTTTATTCTCAAATGTTGGTTGTGGAAACACCTCCAAATGTTATTTGGGAAATGGATATCGGTGTTTCATCCGCTATATAATCCTCGATGGCTCTGATAGGGGAGGTATGAGGCAAATTACTAAATTTCAATTTACATTCGTTGTTATAGATGTTAGTTCGAGTGAAAAATCAAACCAAATTATTGATTCATAGTCTAATCTCTATTTGGATGGTTTATACAGGGCTTGAGCACACCTCAACATTGGTGTGCGAATATTTCCCTCAAGGAGAGTGATCGTGAGATGGCCGTAAGTGATTATTTTTTTAAATATATCATTTTTTATAATGTAATTTCTATATATTAATGTCTTTACTTCTTATTGTAATAGTTAAAACTTCACCAAGAACTTAACAGTAGTAGGAGGAGCAGTAGGAGCACTCCTCGAGTGCAACAGAAATGAGTGATAGACCTATCGCCATCCGATCGACTAGCAAAGGGAAATAGTTTATTTTGAGAGCCTGGAGAGCAATGCCTTTTGATTCCAGAGCCCTTTGTTGTATGCCTACATGGCAGCTTTGTACATATTTTGTATTGGATATATTTGACATTGTATGCCTATATGGCATTCTCGTAAGCCTATATGACTATTTTGTACCTATATTTTATACTTATATCAACATATATTGATGTATGCGTACATGGCTATTTGGTTAATACAAATCTTTTTTATTGATGGTGTCCACATTTGCATGTTATAAATTCATGGTTCAATAGATATGAGTTACGTGTATTCAAGTGTATACTTTACAACGTATGTGTATACTTTGTGACTTATGTGTGTTCCAATGTATACTTTGTGACTTACACATTTCCATGCATATACCTTGTATTCGTGCATATAATTTTTCTTAAGTTGTGTATACTTCAAGGTATATGTGTTTGTGACTACTTGTGCTTCCCTTATTCACATGTACATGCTTGACTTATTCACGTGTATACTTATTAATTGGTTAGCCATAGCATTGATCATTGCTATCCTTCATGGTTTTTCTTGAATAAATTAATTGATTGATGGTAAACAACTTTATCTAAAAGAAAAAAACATGTTTTCAATTGGTATTCTATGAAATGATTGATAAAAATATTCCAATATATTTAATCCTTTGATTGGAACAACTCAATTAAGTAAAGGATACATAAGACTTTTCCTTTTAGATTAGCAATGCGTGGAAGTTTCAAAAAGTATCCTTGATATTACAAAAATATATGTGTTTAGACACTTCAATTGTGCACTCACCCTTTGGTTCTTTGAAAGAAAAATCTTCCTATGCCATTGTTACACTGCACAAGTAAACCAAATTTTGTATTGTGGAGCTATATTAAGCTACCACTCTTAAGACCAATGTAGCAATGATACAAAATAATGTTTGAGACTACAAGAAGACACCAAAATGGCTAGTGTACTAAACAAATTCTTATGATTTATGAAGAACACTAATAACTCTACTCAGTTGGCTTCTTTTTTCAAAATCACACAAATTGAACCCTAGCATCAATAGACTCTGTATATCAAGCTACCACAATTCAAGTTTCAACGATGAATATTTATCATGCATGTTTTAAATGACATTCAAGTTTATGGTGGTTTTGTTTTTTATATGATGTTATGTGATATTCTAATCCTAATGCATGCTTCTAGGCTACATATATATTTATATTTTGTTTCTACATGATTTTTGTACCAACGAACCCAAAATGAACCGAACCCCCCTCCAAAAAAATTTGGCCTAACCGGCGAACCAAACCCCCAAACCCGAACTTGAACTTGAACCTCAAAACCTATTCCAACACTCTTCATTCTGCCTACAAAAACTTAATTGACTACCAAATTATGCTACCTCTTCACTTTACCCACTTTTACTCCCTCAAACATCTTTTTTTCATTCAAAACCCCTGTTTTCCCAACTAGGGAATCATTCCATAACATAATTTTGAATTCCCCTATCCTTGCAAATCTTTTGAACACATCAAAATCCACAACCTCACCCTATTTCCAACCTATTCTAACTTATTTTCAAGCAATTTCTTCTTTTCACCTCTTCTAGCCTTGCTTTTAAGGGGCCTCAATTTTGAATTTTGAACAGGGGCAGCATTAGTAATCTCTTCCAATGCCTTTACCAATGCTATTTTCTTATTCCTACTCCCTATCCTACTTACATTAGGCCCATATCACTGAAACACAACCTGGACAATAGGTGGAATGACCTATTTCAACATATTACACTTGAACTCTTAAGGGATTGATTCGACTGAACGTAGCTCAAACCGTTTCCGTGTGTTTGGGTACAAAAGAGGACCATTCCTAGCATAAAAATTCCTATTCAGATGCATTGGAACAGTCTGTTTGGTCACACGAGTTGCAAAATGAAAGTTGCACCAGTTTGCAACTTTCCACTGCTTGCATTTGACACTTTTTCCATCAACTAAAAATTGGACACCATGGGAAAACCACTTTGAGATAACAAAAACTGAGAGAGGTTATTGTAGAGGGTTCCAACATGATCCCATAGGATTAAACATGAATTTTATAAGCATCATGGTATCCAAGTTACAACATGTTGAAGTTTGCAGCCATTTTGCACTTTGGACCCTTAAGGGATCGATCCGGTTGAACGTAGCTTAGAGCAATTCCATGTGTTTGGGTGCAAAAGAGGACTATTCATAACATAAAATACCTATTCAAATGCATTGGAACATTTTTTTTGGTTACATGAGTTGCAGAACGAAAGTTGGACCACTTTGCAACTTTCCACTACTTGCATTTGACACTTTTTCCATCAACTGAAAACTGGACACCATAGGAAAACCACTATGAAATAGAAAAAACTAAGAGAGGTTATTGCAGAGGGGACCAACAAAATCCCATATGATCAGATGAGAAGTTTCTAAGCATCATGGTATCTGAGTAACAACATGCTAAAGTTTGAAGCCATTTTGCACTTTGGACCCTTAAGGGATCCATCCGGTTGAACATAGCTCAGAGCGATTCCGCGTATTTGGGTGAAAAAGAGGACCATGCCTAGCATAAAAATACCTATTCATACATGTTGGAATAGTTCGTTTGGTCACACAAGTTGCAAAACGAAAGTTGTACCATTTTGCAACTTTTCACTGCTTCCATTTGACATTTTTTCCATCAACTGAAAACTAGACACCACAAGAAAACCACTTAGAGATAAAAAAAACTAAGAGAGGTTATTGTAGAGGGGCTCAACGTGACCCCATATGATCAGATGAGAAGTTTCTAAGCATCACGGTATTTGAGTAACATCATATTGAAGTTTGTAGCCATTTTGCACTTTGGACCCTTAAGGGATCGATCCGGTTGAACGTAGCTCATAGTGATTCCATGTGTTTGGGTGTGAAAGTGGACCATTCCTAGTGTAAAAATACCTATTTGGACGTGTTGGAATAGTTTGTTTGGTCACACGATTTGCAGAACAAAAGTTGCACCACTTTGCAACTTTCCACTACTTGCATTTGACACTTTTTCCATCAACTGAAAACTGGACACCACGGGAAAAAAACTCTGACATAAAAAAATCTAAGAGAGGTTATTTTATAGGGGCCTAACACAATCCCATAGGATTAGATGAGAAGTTTCTAAGTGTCACGGTATTTGAGTAACAACATGTTGAAGTTTACAGCCATTTTGCACTTTGGACCCTTAAGGAATCGATCTGGTTGAACATAGCTCAGAGTGATTCCACATGTTTGGGTGTGAAAGAGGACCATACCTATTCAAATATGTTGGAATAGTTCATTTGGTCACACGAGTTGCAGAATGAAAGTTGCACCACTTTGCAACTTTCCACTACTTGCATTTGACACTTTTTCCATTAACTAAAAACTGGACACCATAGGAAAACCACTCTGAGATAACAAAAAATGAGAGAGGTTATTATAGAGGGGCCCAACACGATAGCATAGGATCAGAAGATAAGTTTCTAAGCATCACGATATCCAAGTAACAACATGTTGAAGTTTGCAACCATTTTGCACATTGGACCCTTAAGGGATCGATTTGGTTGAACGTAGCTCAGAGTGATTCCATGTGTTTGGGTACAAAAGAGGACCATGCCTAGTGTTAGAACTATACAATTTTGGAAATTTTATAGTTGATTGTATTCATGAGTCTCCAAAATAAGCCTCACCATAAGCATAAAATTCTCTCTTCATAACATTTTACCCATATTTCGTCATATGGTCCAGTAAAATCCATCTAGTCCTAAATATTTCATTGCATAACCCATATTGGAAAGAGAGGGTGAAGGTCTCCCCGGTCCATATGGAATCCTTACTAATGTGTGTCTTTTGTAGTCTATCGGCGGGAGTGCAGGAATGTCATACCGAATGTTCATAAACACGTATCGGCAAGATACAATTTATTGTCTTGGTGACAAAAGGATCATATTGACAAGAGAATCATTATCGGGATGAGTCATAACGAACTCATATGTGTCTCACCAACCAACGCATGGAAAATCATTTTGGCCAAACTAATGTTATCAGAGTAAAGTCTTACCAAAGGCAACGGGTCTTGCCAATAAAGTACAAAGGGATTCCATCAGAAGATTATCGGGATGAAGTCACGTAGTCCTGCCAACCCATATGTCACACCAATAAAGATATGCATCGGCGAGAGAAATGTCATCGGAATGAGTTCCACCATATATTAAAGTCACACCGATGAAATATTTCAGAGAGAGTCTCACCGAACAGAGTATATTGGAGAAACAGGTTCAGCAAGACAATTGGCATCAGTATGAGTCTTTTCAAGTCTAAAGTTATGCCGATGGAACTTACTTCATTGGTAAGATTAGTTTCATTGGAGAGAAATATGAAAGTCACACCGAAGTGTGGTTTCATCGGTGAAAATGTGATTATTTCTCAACAACCAGAAAAATACCACGGGGTGTATCTCAGTAAGACACAATGTAGTCTATGAAACATCTCGACTCAAAATTGTCACAGCGATACATAAAACTAAGGCGATAACTATCGGTGAGACTCCAAATGTCGATGAGACTGCGGGACATTAGAGTGATGTACATTTTTTAAGTCGGTGAGACTTGAAGGTTGCGGGGAGACTATAGGATGTTTTGGCGAAAGGATTAATGAACGTTGCAAAAGGATATCACCCGAGATTTGAAAATGTCTCACCGACAAGAAATTTGATGTGACAGTGTGAATTTCAAAAAAGGACTTCACTCGTGCTTCAACTGACACATTAATGGCGCGACAGAACATAATAGGGAGAATTCAATTGAAAGCATTAGTGTTGAATTGATAGTAGAAGAATCAGCAAGGCGAACGAAGAACCAGGGCATCTTTCCAGTCTGAGGATCTCAAGCATAATACAGTAAGTGATTGCACCTTAGCCCATAAAATTTTAACTTTTGTAACTTTGAAGAATGGAGTCCCCTAAGTTTGGAAAATTAAAAGGTAGAAAACATGGTGAAAGCAGTCAAACTAAGGGAAAGAAACAAAAAACTGAAGGGGAACATGAGGGCACAGAACAAAGATTAAACCAAGACCTCATTGACTAGTTACCTGGCTTTGGGCCTAAAGCTAGACGATCAATGCAACTTAGGGAAAAATTAGATAAATTGGATGATAAATGTAAATTCATAGGAGATGTTTGGACTACCATAAGGGGGTATGAGTTGTTTAATTTTCATTATCACTAGAAAAATCATTTTGAACCAGTGTGCAATCCATGGAAACTCAATTTGGAGAAACTGGTGTGCCCTAATGTATTTGTAAATGCATAATTGGTAAAATTGCTAGCTGATCATTATGACCCGAAACACAAAGCTATATGTGACCCATCCGGGAAATCACAGATACACTAATCAAAAGTGGCAATATGGGAGGTTTTTAATTTGGAAGGGTTTTGCAATGAAGAAATCATATATGAAGAATTGGAGAAGGAATTCTCAAGAATGGACACGATTTATAAGGGTTGGAGGCTGCCAATTCCAAGAATTAAATAGGGCAGCAAGCCAGTTCCTCTACAGGATAGTGATGGACCTCCTTATCATGTGGACTTGTTTGAACCTTATATGAAATTCACTTACTTCTCAGTATGCTAGGTATTGGGAATGGATGCCTCAGAATATATGTCAATTGTCCCAATGCAAATTTCAACATATATCTAATCCCACAATTCTAGGCCATTTGACTATGCCTCGTACATTTTTAAGGGGCTTGATTTAGGATTGATGACATTAAAAACTGGATTAGCTACTTTTCATCTCAGGCATTATTCATTATTGATGCATATGGTGTTATATTTTGGACAGGAATTGGGATTATGGCCTCTGAAGATGAGGATTTCTCAGTTTAATAAAGATGGTGAAGCATTACTTATCCAATTTTGGACTGTTGTTTGGGATAGTAGGTTTTCCAATTCTAGTTTTATTCATTTTGAGGAATATTTTGTGAAGACATTGTACAAATTGTACAATCATCCTTGTGATTATTCTCTATCTAAAGAGATAAAGAGATTTCTTTAGCCAAAGGATTTCAATGGGCCAATTGATCATAATTGGGGAGATTGGTACTGCTTGGAGGGAGCTACTATGATTAGAGTTTATGGGTTTGAAGATGCCCCTTTCATTTTTCCAAAAATGGTCCCAAACAGAATCACATACTTGGAGATTGTCAGACAGATGGATTATTCAAGTGTTATGAACCTTAGTTCCTTTGGGAAACAGGCCTTCATGCCTAGTACATTATGTTTTGGTGATTTCACAGTTTTGGCCAAGGAAGGATATAATTTGATCCTTGATAAATTGCTACAATACAATATGAAGAGAAGACCACCCAGAAAGAGCTTCGACCCAGAAGGGTACATTAACTCTGCTAAAACAAAGATAAACTTTGGAGGGTATCACCATGTGCCCTATCACTTTGATGATATGATTTGGAATTTGGATGAGAAAGAAGTAGAGATGGTGGTTGAAGGGTATAATCAAAGGTTGCAAGATGTAGAGTTGTTGTCTTCTAGGGAGGAAGCATCCAAGGATAATATGCCACAAGGTCAACCAAGTAAGGTATCCAGATTAAGAACTCAACAATATATTTTCCCAACCAGAGAGTTGAGTATTGAAGAGAGTGAGGAGGCAGATGTAAGGAATATTGAGTATAGATCATTTGTTTCAGATGATGAGTTTATAAATTACCCAGAATTTAAAGTATTTTTGTATAAACAAAAGGGGAAAGAAATAAGGGAAAAGGTTGATAATGTTACTACAGGAAATGAAGAGCAACTGCTGAGCGAATTGAGGAAATGTGTAGATGAGGAGATGACAGGTATGACCCCTGAAAAAGGGAGAAAAATGTTGGAAAATGATGGTGTCATGATCTTTCCTAGGCTAGATCTCAATTTTGTACTTGTCTTTGATAGTTTCCTAAGGGACAGTAATGCTACACACAAGCTAGACCAAGAAAGGGTAACATAAGTGTATGTTGGATCCAAATACAATACAGATGAAGGATTATTAATGATTTGGGTCTTATATCCACCCCATAGGAAATCAATAGTTATTGACACAGAAAAGGCATTTGGACATGTCATGAATTTAAAGGTTGGAGAGGCTGATCCTGTGGCTACAACAGAAATTGGGATAAATGTTGAAAAATTAAACAAGGCCCAAATTCAGATGTTGATTAAGGAGAGAGAGATGTATAAAACAAACAATGAAAGGGTGTTGAGAGAAAATGATCGCCTAAAAAATTTATTAGGTGTTACCATGAAGGCACCCAAGTTTCTTAACCAAGAAGAAAGCTCTCAGTCAAAGGATCATTGGGAAGGATCAAGTGCTTACTCCCAAGGAAAATATGATGCACTTGTGACAATAATCAAGAAAAGGTAGGATAATTTGACATCTTGGTTGAATAAACTCTGGGGAAAATATTCTCATACACTTGCTGCATTAAAAGAGAATGAAAGAATGAATGAACGGATTATGGAGAAGTTTCAAGAAGTGAGCTAGAGAGATGTTGCTAATAGTGCAACAATTGAAACTGCAAATCATTTTATAAATAGGCATCGAAACTTCTATGAAGAATTACAGGGGGATGCACAGGGATTGACAAATGTTGCTAAGAAAACATCGACTACATTCTATGATGATAAAGGAGAATTAAAGGGAGTAACTAGATGGAAAGGTGATAATGAGTCGATACTACATGAAATCTTGAGGGTCGCTACTGCTGAAAACATGACATTGGAAGAGGTGAGCGAGCAGAATGAGAAGATGATAAGGATGGAAATTTCAATCTGGAATGCAATTGAAGATGCAGACACTCACGAACACCGGGATTATTTGGAACATCTGTCTAAAGTTCATTTATGGCTAAATAGAGCTTGATTATCTTTAATCTATTTGTTAGTTAACATGTGACATTTCTGAAAGGATGCATCCTTTCACGTATTTGATGTATAAATATTTGTTTCAGAAATGAAATAGAGGATATAGTAAAATAGGATAGAAGATAATATAGAAAAAAGATACAGTAGAATACAATGTTTCGCAAATATGAGACTATGGTGCATGTTTGAAATTATGGAGATATTAATGGAAATCATTTAATATGGTGCAATTATTTCTGGTATCAGTTGTTTATTGTGTTCATTGAAAGCATTATTGAAGTTGTCTCCAAAGTTGGTGTTTTCTGGTTATTTGAATTGGTGTAACAAGTTTATATCCAGTTTATCAGTGCACATTTGTTGTGTCTGTATGATCAATTGATTGGTTCTTTCAAGTAAAGATTAAATCCTTTAAGTTGATCATAGTAATTAGAGAATGTCAGTTGGATCATTAAGAAGAACTCGGTAATCATAACCTTGCATGTTTATACAAGTTATAAACTAAATCATATGCTGAACAACTTGAATACTTGCCAGAAAGAAGTTCCTATTTTAGATTTCTTTTGACTCCGCATACCCTATAAGGCACTAGTCTCTGCATTTTCATCATTTGGTTTCATCCAATTCCTTTTTTACATCTGTTAACTGAACATATTAGGATTCAGATTTGAATATTGCTATACAATTTATACCAAATTTAGTTTTATTTGTCCACTCCCATCTGCCATTGTGGGCAAAACATTTCCAGAGAGATAAGCACACTAAGTTTGCTTCATTCATATAGGCACACCCGCCTAGGTCTAGCATCACGTGAAGAGTAGAAGGTCTAAATATTTTGACCTTGTCTATTACCCTGAAACGTACCAAGAGATTGGCAACCCCTTGAGGCATTTCTCCTACGTTTTTGAGAGCTAACACCTAGCGTAAACATAGCTATTTTAATGCGTTGGAACAATTCATTTGGTCACATGATTTTAAAAACAAAAGTTGCACCACTTTGCAACTTTCTAGTGCTTCCATTTGACACTTTTTCCATCAACTTAAAACTGGAAACCACAGGAAACCCACTCTGAGATAACAAAAACTGAGAGAGGTTATTGTAGAGGGGCCTAATATGATCCCATAGGATCAAATGATAAGTTTCTAAGCATCATGCTATCTGAGTAGCAACATGCTGAAGTTTGCAGCCATTTTGCACTTTGGACCCTTAAGGGATCGATCCGATTGAACGTAGCTCAGAGTGATTCCGCGTGTTTGGGTGTGAAAGACAACCATGCATAGCATAAAAATACCTATTCAGACATGTTGGAATAGTTCGTTTGGTCACACGAGTTGCAAAATGAAAGTTGCACCACTTTGCAACTTTCCACTACTTGGATTTGACATTTTTTCCATCAACTGAAAACTAGAAACCACGAGAAAACCACTCTGAGATAACAAAAACTGAGAGAGATTATTGTAGATGGCCCCAACATGATCCCATAGGTTTAGAAAAATATTTCGTAAGCACCATGGTATCCAAGTAATACCCCATCAAAGATTGCTACCCTTTTGTACTTTTGGCTTTGTTGTTTCATTGAACTGTACAGTTCCGTACAGGGTGATTGTGCTCTCTTTTCAATGGAATTCGGTGGGAAGCATACTTAACTTCGTTTTAGTTTTGTTTTGGTTGGATTTTAAGTGATTTTGTGCATTTTAGAAGCCAATTACTGAGGGTCGGTTTGTATACCCTATTTTAAGGGTTTTGAGTGAATTAAAATGTCATATTAAGCCTTTCACCCACTGTATGCTTCTATAACTTGATGGAAAAGCTTAGTTATGATTATAAAACATGTGTGCAAAGTTTTTTGTGCAAGGGATATGAATAGAGGGTTTTTAGGTGATTCCCTAGATTTTAAATGGTGTATTTTTGAGTGGAAAATGGTGGTTTACTGCTAGGGTTTGAAGAAATCTTTTAGGGCAGCGATATCTCTTGAAATTTTAAGCTTGTGCAGACCTTTTTAAAGGTGTTTTAGGCTTTGGTTGGCTATGGGAGGGTTTCAACTATGGGTTTTCAATAAACCCTTGCCTAACGTATAGTCTCCAAATCTCATCAAATGGGCTTATCTTTTAGAGAAGGTCATCCAATGGCCAACCAAACATCAATCAAGCTTTAACACAGACCCTAAGACAAATTCCCAAGAGATCATACCATGTTTATTTGTAACATCATTAAGATCCAATAGAACACCTTCAATAAAGGCTACTAAATTAGCCCTATTTACAAAGAGATGACCTTTTAAACACTAGATATTCACTCAAACTCCTCAAAAAATAGTATATTATGTGTCAAAACCTCCAATTCCATGATTTGTTTCCAAGTCCAAGACCTCTAGAATCCTAATACACTAAACCCTCTATTTCAAGAAAAATACTTAGGGTTTTAATGAAACTCCTATCTCCCACACCTTCCATACCCCAAAAAAGCACCAAACACACTTACTAGACCCTACACATGGTGAATAATACATTACATGGATAGCCCTTCCCACATTTTTTCAAAACACCACTTGAAACCCTCATTTTCATCATGAAAATACCCTGCTATAGCCCTAGAACATCATCCCAAACACCCAACCTTGACTCCACAACATTTTAAACAGGTTAAGCATGTATTTTAAAAGTTAAAGGACCCATTCCACAAGTTACAGTAGGCACAAAAAGTGGAATGGGTCGAATTACATAATGAAACCCTTCATTCCAAGAACACTGTGAAAGTAGGTAGTTGCAGTAAAAATAAGATAACTTTCACTATACAAAGAGTTATAACCTATAAATAGGTGAAAATGAAAGCTAATTCATCAATATACAACATCAAATAGGTTTCATATCATCTTAGTGTTCGTACAGGCTATACAACAACAAAAAAAGTGAGAAAAACTAGTAAATTTTTGGAAAATAACGTTCTTCTTCATAAAAAATGGGTTACAAATCAACCAACAACCCCTCCTTCAAGGAATTGAAGGTTATTATATATGTTTACCATAGGAAAAATAAAAGAAGAGGCTTTGAAAGGAACTCCATGAAAACTGATCTCTCTAAATGGTATATCAAACTCTAGTTCAAAATCTCTTAGATGAGGCTGCTCCCATAACTCTTTTACTCACTTGACAAATCCTTGAAACTCTATATTGATTTTATTTTTCCTATCCCTCTCTTGCTGTTTTTCCTTAATTTCATTAGGATCATAAATTGACCTTCTTTCCCCTCCTAAAGTTTGGACCACATCCATTACCTCCACATAAAACTTGACATCCTTGGTCTTCTTGGTTCCCATGCCTTGATATGGTTATGCAAATGAAAATGAAGCAAAGTAATCATCTCCTTCTCCATTGGCTGGAAGAATGCATGCTTAATGTTTTGATACATGATATCAACTCTCTCTTCTACTCTCATGGTTGAATATTGAAATCCAGTATGGTGGGCCTCTAGAGTTCCAGTCATCTTTCTTCCTCTTCCACCAAATGCTAGCCTGATCCACACATCTGCCAGCCTAATTGGCTTTGTTTTTGAAAGCTGAAGTTTCTCTCGAGTCACCAATGTAGCTATCTCTTCCTTTTCAGACTATTTCATTGCTAAAAATCATCTTTGGGATTTAATCATCTGTACCACATGGTTGATGTGCTTTGAATCCTTGCATCTAAATGAAATTTCCTTTACATAAATACTGCTAAGGAATTTCAATGTTGCCATTGTAGCTGGTATTAAAGTTGGTACCTACAACATGAAGAGTGATTTTGATTCCTCTTTTACATTAGAGGGTTAATATCCTTGATCTAACTCTTCCAAATTATTAGAATAAGAATCGCTAGCTTCCATATTCAAAAATTTCTAACCAAGATCTTCAATAAATTTGTTTGGATCATCAGTAATAGTCTTCAAAATTGGCCACTAGTACAAGTTCATTATGCTTTCATAATAATTTATAACCATGGAGTTTAGCCATTCCTTGATGCCATCAAGTGAATCCCCAAAAACACCTAAAAACACCCCTTCTAGGCTGACCTAATTAGGCTAATTAGGCATAATTTGCAAAGCAACATGCCCTCAAACTTATCACAAGACCTTGAAACCTTGGGGAAACATTTCTTAGGTTCCCAAACCTCCAAAACCACAACTAGATTCCTCTGGTATGGATAAATTCATGTCAAACCTGAAAACCCTTGTTTTATGCACTATTCAAGAGGGTTTATTGAATATGCTACTTCCACAACCTCCCTGACTTAAAAACCAACTTGAACAAAGGACATTAACCCTACACATGCCTAAAAGTTCAAAACATCATGACCTCCCATAGAGATTGCTCCAAACCCTAGGCCTAAGCCCTCATTCACATGCATTTTTGTTTAATAAACTCACTGTAGTAGCAGGTTTATTACTCATATCTCTTTCTTAGCACTCAGATAATGCATCCTACACTTAAATTAGACATCATAGGGTCCCTTACACGACTTATAGGTCAGGAAAAAATGAAAACATAGAAAATTGTTGCTAAACTTGAGATTTCAATGTATTTTCTTCTCAAAAACTCCAAATCAAACTTACATTCTATGTCTACATGCCATTTAAAGGATTCTTCTTCACATCCCACTGACCAACTACCTTGCAACTAAATTTCAAACCCTTAATGACCGTTGAAGGCCAAGTTTACATCATTTACACATGATATAACAACAATATTACTCATATTGTAAGTTTCCACCCCTAACACCTATAAATCACTCAAACCACACCAATGGCTTGAAATGAGCCTTATTACATCCAAAAAACACTAATCTTGCACACTTTACATGTAAATTTAAAAACTTGCCTTCAAAGGCTACAACGACACTTTAGTGCAAGATCACCATTTTTCACATTTTAACACCTAAACTCAAAAATTCAACCTAAGACATGCTTAGTGGTCTTGATTGACCTTATTCAAAACAAAAAATTCTCAAAGACTCATCCACCTACCTATTAACCTCCTAATTAACATCAAATGATCAAATAAGGAGGATGAGGTGTAGGTGCTCCTACACCAAGGTTGTAAAAGTGTATTAAAGAGGGAGACCAACAGTCACCTCTTTCAAATGTTAGTTTTCGAAGTTGAAGTGGTTTGTTTTAGGAGGGAAACATTATCAAAGGCCATGAGAAACTTGAATGGAGGATGATCCTTGGATTGGGCATCAAACCAAATGAGGGAATGTTGAGATTTCCTTAAGAAAAATGAGGTTTTGGTGAGTGAAATTGAGTTTCTGAGTTGGGAAGCATTATTTTATGTTAGATTAAGCATGAGCAAGGTATTTTAGACTTGTTTGAATAATTTTCAAGTTTTGGAGTGTTTGGCAAGTGCTACTTTCAATAAAACCTAGGGTTTCTAAGCCTAGGGAGAGGGTTTTATGGTTTGGGTGGTAAATGATTGAATGTCTGCAATCTAACACTGTAATTTGAAGTTTTAACAGATATAAAGTTCTGGCCCAAGGTTTCAAGAGATTTGGACAAGTTTTGAAGGTGGTCCCTTTGTAAAAGTGGGCTAATTTGGGCCCTTAAAAGCGTAAAAAATTTGATTTGTGCAGTTTGGTACAAAAAAATCATTGGTGATTGTTGGATATGTTGAAAGGATATGTAATGGGTCCTTGATGTGTGTTGTGTTGTGAGTTGAAAGGTTGTGTGAGTGGAACTATACCCGATTGAGTGACTTTGATATGCTACAAGGAATAGTGTGAATATGCTAAATGAAGAGGTCCTGATGAAAATGTAAATTGAAAATTGTGTTTGTAGATTGGAGTTGTGTGTTTGTGTGTTACAGGCCTCCCCCTACTACATTAGGAGTATATTCCAATTTTTTAGAGACATGTATGGAAAATTTGGTAGCATAGACATGGCAATCAACTAGTTTGTATTACTGTTTGACAAAATACCTCAATGAAAGCTTTGGAAGCACACACAAAGTAAGTCAATTGTTAAATAACAAAAGTCCTCAAAGAGATGTGGTTTAAAAATGTAATTGGAAAGTGTATAGAATTGTGTAATTTAAAATGTCCATTGACAACCTAAGGTTGTAACATGACAAACAAACAATGATCAACATGGAATATGCAAAACAACAAAAATGAAAGCAAGCCATAATAGAATAAAAAAAAATGTACAAAGATTTCACATACCTAAGAAATTAGAGTTTCAAATGGAGGAGTTCTACTCAATTATGTAGCCTTTGGTTCTTCTTTGCTCAAACTCCTCAACAATTTGACTTTTTCAAAAGCTTGTTCCCCTCCAAACTTCAATTGTATATCAATTATCACTAGAATTCAAAATTAAATTGATATTATATGTCTTTCAACGTGAAAAATATGCTATTTCATGAAAAGGTGGTGGAAAGATCATGAAAAACGTGGTGGAATCTAAAAATCATGCATGGACACTTCACTCAATCATCAAAAAGCTACTTTTTGTTGGAGCACGCGCAGAACGAGGACAATACATAGAATGTGGGCCAACATCATGGGTATATTGTGTTTTTTAACATTTTTAGATTAAGATATAATGTGTTCGTGTTATAACACGAGCGCGTTATCTCTTCCTAGAACAGTTATGTCTCTACTTAAAAACGCACTCGCGTTATCATAAACTTGGTTTTTTTTATACATTTATTTTATCTCTTTGTCTATGCTCTCTCCCACTCTCTCACACCCTCTCTCCCACTTACTCAACCCTCTCTCGCACCCTCTCCCACCCTCTCCCACTCTCTCCATCCCTCTCTCCCACTCTCCCACACTCTCTCCCAACCTCACCCACCCTCTCTCCCACCCTCTCCCACTCTCTCCCAACCTCTCCCACTCTCCATAACACTCTCCCACCCCCTACCACTCTCTCTCACTCTCTCCCACCCTCTCCCACTCTCTCTATCACCCTCCCACTCTCTTTTCCCACTCTCCTCCCTATATCTCCCACTCTCCCACTCTCCCAAACTCTCTTCCCACACTTCCTCCCACTCTCCCACCCTTACCACTCTTCCACTCTCTCTTCCCACCCCTCCCCACCTCTCTCCCTCCCTATAATCCATATCTCTCTCCCACTCTCCCACACTCTCTCTCCCACCCTCTCCCCACTCTCTCCCCACCCTCCCACTCTCTCCCCCTTGCTCCTACCCTCTCCCACCCTCTCCCACTCTCCCACTCTCTCCCACCCTCTCCCACTCTCTCTCCCACTCTCTCCCTCCCTATCTCCCACTCTCCTACTCTTCCACACTCTCTCGCACCCTCTCCCACCCTATCCCATTGTCTCCCACTGTCTCCCACAATCTCATACCCTCTTCCACCCTCTCCCACCCTCTCCAACTCTCTTCCTCTCTCCCACCACCCTCTCCTACCCTCTATCACTCTCTCCCACCCTCTCCCACCCACTCCCACTCTCTCCCACCCTCTCCCAATCTCTCACACCCTCTCCTACTCTCTCCCACGCCTCCCATCAGCCTCCCACTCTCTCTCTCCCACCCTCTCCCAATCTCTCCTACCCTCTCCAACCCTCTCCAACCCTCTCCCACTCTCTTCCTCCCTCACTCTGACCCTCTCCCACCCTCTCCCACTCTCTCCCATACTCTCCCACTCTCTCTCACTCTCTCCCACTCTCTCTTCCACTCCCTCCCTCCCTATATCCCAATCTCCCAATCTCCCACATTCTCTCCCACCCTCTCCCACTCTCTCCTACCCCTCTCACACCCTCTCATACCCTCCACCCTCTCCAACCCTATCCCACTCTCTTCCTCCCTCCCAAGCACCCTCTCCCACCGTCTCCCACTCTCTCCCACCATCTATCACTTTCTCCCACCCTCTCCTACTCTCTCCCACCCTCTCCCACTCTCTCCCACTCTCTCCCACCCTCTCTCCCACTATCTTCCACCCTCTATCACTCTCTCCTACCCTCTCCCACCCTCTCCCACTCTCTTCCACCCTCTCCCACTCTCTCCCATGGTCTCCCACCCTCTCCCACTC
>VDFB02000002.1:198230690-198503744 GCA_007258455.2 Sequoia sempervirens | reverse complement strand
CTCTCTCTCATGTCACTCCCTCTATCAACTTACCTAGGTAACTCTCTCTCTCTCTCTCTCTCTTCCCTCTCTCTATCTATCCCTCCCACCCTACCTAGATAATCCCCTCTCACTCCACCCCCACTTTCTCTCCCTCTCTCAGGTTGAACTCCCTCCCACACCCTCTCCTTCTCTCAAGTCTCTCACTCACACTCCCTCTCTCTCGCACTCCCTCTCCCTACCTATCTCTCAAGTCTTTCCCTCTCACCCTACCTAGCTAAGTCTCCCTCACTCGAGACTCTCTCTCTCCCTCTCCCCATCCTACCCTACCTAGACAACTCTCTCTCTCTCTCTCTCTTAAAATTCTCCCTCCCTCTAAAGACATACATAAATACATACAAGAATAATACATATGTACATACAATCCTGTACATCCATACAATATACATGCACTGATACATATAGACATACATACATACATACAAACATGCATACATACATACATACATGACACACCAACATACATGTACATACAAACATACAAATATATCAACAAAAATTCTATAGAGTGGCATTTAACATAAATGAAGACATAACACGAGCATGTTATAAAACGCTCACATTATGTCTTGCTTGACATGTATCCCAGATAAGCAAAAAAAATGTCAAAACTAGGAAATAACGAGAGCGTGTTATAACACGCTCGCGTTATATCTTGCTTTGGGAATCCCCGAGCCTTAGCATTGGTATTTGAATTGGAATACCAACCCAAAGGCTTGGGGGTCATTCCCATGACCAGAGATGTGTTTTTGCAAATTCTACATTTTTTCACATAATCGAGTTCGTGCTCACCATCATGAGATCATCTGGTTCAATATTGACAAAATCAAACACATGGGTAATGTTAGGTTCTCTCTTACCTATCCAACGATGCAATTTTTTTCACTTTTTGACAATGCTAAGCCTTTCATCCATAATTTATTTTGTTTTTATGTCTCTTTTTTTCCAAATGGTAGTGTTTGGTGTTTTTTTCATTATAAATTAACTGTTCATCAAAATTTCAAATAAATTATATTTTTAGAAATTAGACTCCATTCTACAAGTTTAAAAAAAAATCAATTACTTTCCAAAATTTGTAGGGGGAGCATGGCCAAAATTTTTCTTTTCAGGAAGTGCTCACTTAGAAAATTAGTAAAAAATCAAATATTCATTAAAAAATTATCAGAAAAATCGTGCATCAACTAGATACTGTTAGCTAACTTTTGATCGTAGCGATTTTAAAAATACTACAAAAAAGTCCACCATGCTAGGGTTGTACAAGAGTTGCTATGTTATGTTTTTCTGACAAAAACAACACCAATTTGTGTACATCCCTCTTTTGAACCCCTTAATCTCAACTATTTTCAAAATAAATTAGTAGTTTAGAAAGTAGACTCAGAGCACTTCAATCCTTGTTTTTGTTCCATCTCAAAATTTTGAGTGTAACTATCCTCAATTTCACATCCAAGGTCAGTATTTCCTGATTTCACAAAAAAAGTGGCCACTTAAGCCCCTTTTTTGGGAACCAACTTGGTGCACTTACCCCCCCGTAGTATCAGGTTTGGTATTACAATTGATGGAGTGTGCCCATTCTCTTTCTTGAGCTAAAATTATAGTGTTTGGCCAATCAGATTGATAGTATGCAATATTCCCCCATGGACGAGTGTTGGAAAGGAGCACCTTATGCTAGTTGTCATTGCTGCAAGAAAACATCAAGTTAAAAATATGGATGTTTATCTTGTGCCTTCTATTGATGAGATGCAACTGCTATGGAAGGGCATAAGAATGTATGACATATCACATCCTCCATCAAATAGGTCCTTCATGTTGTATGGTGTGCTATGTTGGACTATTCATGATTTCCCAGGACTTGGTGTTTGTTCTGGTAAGATAAAATATTTACGTATTTACATTCATAATTTATTTTCATCCCTTGACTTTCATACTTAGTTTTATACTTTTTTTTTATGTTATGAACATTACTTATTGAATTGTAGGGCTTCAAACAAAGGGAATATTTGCATGTCCAAGATGTGCAGAACAATTTCAAGGGTGGTATTCTAAAGATCTATATAATTTTATTTACGCAAACAACATGGTTTTTCTACCACTAGATCATAGGTTTAGAAGTCGCCTGAAGAATCAATTTGATGGAAAAGTTGAAAATAGAGGCCCTCCCATGATTATGGGTCCAAGTGATTGGCTTAAGAAGTATGAAGATGCTGAATTGAAAGCTTGTGAGGATTTTTTTGATTGGGGTGATTCAATTGAAGAACCAGAACAAGTTGTAGTTAATATGCCAGAAGGAATGAAAATAAATCCATATTTTATGAGCTCCCTTACTAGAAGGATCTATTAATATCTCACCTATTAGATCCTATGCACATTTTAAAAAATGTCCTAGATTCTATATTTCGACACATATCAGGAAAAGAGGACACCTTGTCTTCAAGGATAGATATTGCTCTTTCACGTACCAAATTTGATAGAAAACATTTGTGGCCAAACAGGGAAAATGAAACATATGCAGAAGCTCCATGGATTTTGAAAAAAAAAGAGCTAGACCAACTCAAATATGTCATCCATTCAATAAGGACACCTACTGGCTATGGGTCATCATTGGCTAAAGCTTTTACAGTTGATGGACATATCACAGGATTTAAAACACATGATTTTCATAATTTAATGAAGGTATTATATATCAACATTTAACATTTACTGGTAACATTGATTAAGCACTAAATTTATTTTGATATTTTGTTGTGTGAGAAAAAATTACTAATGACCTTTTCATAAATGTGCTTGATAGCATATCATGCCATTGGCAATTAGGGGGGATTCCTGTCTTACAATTGACTTAAGGAATGCCATAAGTTGATTGTCAACATTTACAAGGTATGTGGTTATATGAAATGTTCATGTGTGAGAGACATAGAGATATTATATTACATTTTAATTTATGACTAAAGGTTTATACTAATTTACTATTCTTATATTAGGTGGGTGACCTCCAAGGAGATCCATGAATCTAAAGTGCCAAAGTGGAAGAAGGAAATTGCAGAAATTGTATGTGTATTTGAGAAGGAGCTCCCTACAAGTTTCATGGACCTACAAGTCCATTTACTTATACACTTAGTCGATGACATTGAATTGGTGGGTGTCGTATCAATGATGTGGATGTTTTTCTTTGAGAGGTATATGAAAATTCTTAAAAGATATGTCCGACAAAAGGCACATCTAGAAGGTTACATGGCTGAAGGGTATGTATTGAATGAAGCATTTTTCTTCTTGTGTGAACTCCTTGGTAAGGATTTTTAAGATGGCCCACGCGTCTGGGATGAAGAACAAGCATTAGATATTATTGATGGAGAAAAACCACAATCTAATGGTGTTGAAGTACAAATTAGTAAGTAAATTCACGATCAATGTGGTTTTCTTTCTTGCAATCATTAATTTACTCTGTAATTTATTTGTCAAATTAACAGCATGACATTTGGAGTTTGAAATAAACATGTTGACATGTAATAGGTGTAGACGAAAGTTATATACTTGACAAGTTCATTCTGAACCACATGGAATTTATGAACAAATGGATTGATATGTATGATAAAAAGAGAGAAGTGTTAGAAGCAAGGAGACTGTTTAAGAGATCGAACCCAAAGAATAATCCATTTCCCGCTCATCTTCTTGGGGAATGGGGCAAAGATTGCACACTAGAATGGGTTACTGAAAAAATTCAAAATCAAATAGAAGATGCAGGTACAGATTCAAACATAAAAGAAGATGAAATCAACATGTCTAGAGGATGTGAAAGAAAGGTATAGTTGGAATTTTACAAAATGTTGTTTCCTTATAGTTTTGACAGTATTAAATATTTTAATATTCGTCGTTATATTTGTTTTCACTGAAATAAATGGTCTTTCACAGGCGAGGAAATATCCAACAATGTGGGAATATGGTTGACATTATCATGTAGAAAGTGTAGACATAAAGAGACAATCCTTTGATTGTGGCATCATGGTTGAATTCGAGCAATCTAGTTGATCAAGCTGAAAAGATAAGAATATAATTGAAGGGAATCTACAATATGTTGGGAAAATACAAGAAATTATTGAGTTGGATTACCGCTCTTTTAAATGTTGTATTTTTAAGTGTAGATGGTATGAAGCATTTGAGAGGACACGAAGACATGATACCCATAGTGGATTGTTTTCTATAGATTCCTCATCATTCCTATTGGAGGATAAGGAGCCTTATGTTCTACCAATTCATTGTGAGTAGGTATTTCTTTAACTCAAACAAGAAGCGGTAGTGATCATTAATCTATTAATTCATAGCTTATTGCAAATATATGTGTGTTTATTAATCAATAAAATTGTTATAACATACGCCTAATATATATATGTCATTCATGTGAAGGTATTTTTCTATGAATATATTTTGGATCCGAAATGGATATTTTTCATACATTATGATCCAAGATTAAGGCATGTATTTGACAATGCATTAGTGGATATTGAGAAAAACAATGATGGCCAACAAAATGAGAGAGAGGGATTAGAGAGCATCGAAGAAATTGACATCCATGATGATGTTGAAGATGGTTATGTTTAGGCACAAGAAGACAACAATATGGATGGTATAGAAAATGATGATCCAAATACATCTGGTAACAATATAGATGGTCTACAGTCAAATTTCAATGATGATGAAGATGATGTAGGTCAAGATGAGGATGATGATAATATTAAATACTTGAAAGAACATATGAACATTGACAATGATACATTGGATGAAATTGTAGTAGACAATAATGTTAATGACCAAGACTTCTAAATTTTTATAATTATTTGCAATCCATGTTTAAAAAAGGATGATTTTTATGGCCTAAAATTTGAAATGCTTTAGTAATATTATGTTGTACTTGGACAATTGAAAACTTATTTTGTTCTCCTAACAAGTTTTTATTTATTTTCCATTATAATTCTAGACCAAACAACATTTGTGGGGATGGCCTTTTACACAAATCTTAATTTGTATGAAGTTCACGAACTTGTTGTCAAGCAGTAAATTCCTTTCGTAGACAGCAAATGTAAAGGCTTCATTTAAGAAAAGATAAGTAGTCTCTTTCTGAGGGTAATCCACATGCAAAAAGTAAAAAGCACATAAAAAACAATTGTACAGTAGAAAATCAGATTCAATCAGTTATGTCTTATTTCACTTGCACACTTATCTGAAAGACATAGGGTATTCACCATACATTTCCCTTGACAAAGAAAACATGTGCTTTCATTTATTTTTATTGTATATCTCAGAAGTGAAATTGTTGTTACATAATGATGCACTGAGAAAATAATATATACACAAAATTGCAAAGAAAATGTTTGAAATTTAACATGCAACCTACTTTGTTGCATTGAAAGGAATCAAGATTAACTGGGATAAGAAATACAAATAAAATTTTGATTGTTGTACTTAAAAGTGAATAGGATATGAAAAGTGTGGACAATGATGGTGTTGAAATTGAAAACCCTGATTTTGATGACATTACTGTCTTATGTCATTAGAGATAAAGAGAAAATACAATTTTATATACATAGCAAATGAAGATTTGAAACTAGTAAACTGAAAATGTAAACACTATAAGATTTTTCCTTAAACAATAATTCACATACTCACTTACAAAAAAGGGTGAAGCATTTTTTATTCAAACTCTATTTTTTGTAATAGACATAACAGTAAAAGAATATTTACAGGTACAAGAATATATACACTGTTTCATAGAAAATAAGGAATGTTTCATAGAATATACAAGTACAATAATATATACACTATTTCATAGAATATATACACTGTTTCATAGAATTCTAAATTTTTAGAGTTATTTACAATTTGTTGAGTCTCAAAAATGCAAGTTTTTAGGCCATAAGAGGGTGCCAATCTCTAAGAGGACTTTAATCCTTAATACGAACCAATTAAAGTAAATTATTTGAAAGGAATTTAATTCACACCTAACCAGAAACCAATCAAAGCATCCTCACAGTAACAACAAATGTACCTTGATAAATCTTGCAGATTTAAACAACTTGAGAAGACCACTTTGGAGATAACAAAGCAATAAATAAGCATGAAAATTGACACAACAATTGAACACTGAAAATGTATTATGAGTTATAATGTATCTGCTCCATTATATTGCTCAAAATATAAACATTCATAACATGAGTTCTTTTGATATGAATAAGTGGATGAGATGGTCTAGTATCTATTCTAATGGATTGAAATGATGATGATATGATGATCAAAATTGGACCTTGGTTTCCCTATTTATACAGGAAGCAACAAGCTTTAGTTCCGTTCACAAAAGTTACATCATTTCTTAACTAAAGCATAATTAACATAACATAGAAACTTAAAAAGAGTTTATTGTTGGATGCACCATAGTCCGTTAATCATCAACAAGCACCCGTGACCACCTAAGATATGTTCAAGGATCGAGCACCATGTTAATGCATCCACAACAACCAAACTATGACTATCTCCTCATACAAATTGTGCAAGGAACAAATTAACCTTTGACATGTGATCAATGTATTTCTCTTGGGCATAAGTGTTTGCATTCTGTAGAGTGTCTGTCATTACATTCTCCAATCCAACAATCCTCCTGAGCTGCTTATGTGTTTTCCTGAGGACGTCATCCTCATCATTGATGTCATCAAGGATGCTTGGAAAATATTTTGATATCTCATTTTTCCAAGTTTCCTGATCCTTAAAATCTATTTCTTCAAAGAAATCTAGGATGGCCATACATAGTGGCTGGCTGAAGTCACTCAATTCCTGTGTCAAGATATTCTAGAAGTTTTCATGTTTATTAATGAGGCTCTGACATTCTTGGAGTAGAGCATTATTATCTCCCTCTTTTGTCTTGATATGGTATTCAATTTCCTTCATCCTATCAAGTAGACTTCCATGCTCCACGAGGGCCTTGTATGTTCCACTATGAGCACGCCAGACACCATTTGCATGTTGGAACATATCTTTGAATTTTATACAAATTATCGCTGATGCTACTTCAAAAGTATTAGCCTTTAATTTTCTTTTTAGTTCTTCCTGTTCCTTTTGAGCCTTTTCAAATTTATGCTTCCATTGAGCAATCTCAGACATGGCCTCTAACACTTTTCTTTCATGTTCAATTAAAGGAGAGTAAAGCCTTGGAGAAGTAGGCAACCTATCTTTGTAGTTGGTTAATTCTTGTTTCAACCTGTCATTTTCCTCTATCAACCACTGGTTATCTCTTATTAGCTTTTGGATATGGGATTTGGTGAATTTGGCTAGATTCACATTCAAGTCAGCAATCTCCAAGGGATTTGTCTCCCCTACTCTTTGCACCAGGAGATGTTCAAAAATATGATTATGGTCAATGAGAGAAGGCTTCTTGCCTAGGGGTAAAGAGCCCAAATTTGCAAAGTGGTATTATCAGGATTGTACCCTGACCCTGTCACCTGCTTCATTCGTTATTTGCAAATTTTTATTATTTCTCTTCAAAAAGCTATCAAACATAATGGTTGCACTAATATCCTGCCATAGAAAGAGCATAACTCCACCTTCTTGCAATAATGCTCTTCCTCTCTCAGTAGTCATGTTTCTCATTTCCCTATCAACTTCATGTTGCAACTCTTTCAAGGCATAAGCCTCTTTCTTAGGGTCAATGTACTTTAACCTTTCTATTATTAGTCTTCCTTTATACTCATATATAAAGGACTTAAATTCAGGGGTCTGCAAAAAAGCATCATCTGCAACAAATTCCTGACTTGCACGATGCCTCACATCATCTAATAGCTCATCAAAGGCTTCAAAGGTGATCACACTTCTTTCCAATGGCATCTCATATTGGGGTATAATAGGAACATTAAAGTGTGAGACTTCTTCTTCCTCCTTAGTGTTATCTTCTTCCATGGATGGGGAACCAACTGAAAAGCTCACTTCAGTAGTAGGCTGAGGTGATAAGTGATCTAGTGGTGTGATATTTTCTACTTGCCTCCTAGGACCAATGCCCCTTCCTCTTTCAAATTCCACAAGTGGCACATCTCTTATTAGTTCTTCTTCATGGAGGATTAATTGTTCAATTCTTTCTATGGGATCCTGTACCTCAGGGAATGCCCCTACATAGCCTGGGTTATTATTCACCTTCCAAGCCTCAACCATCATAACCCTACTATAGGCATTCATTCTCATCATGTTTTGTTTTTCTTCACTATTTATAATGACATCTTCTAAAAGGAAACTATGCTCATACCCTTTCAATTTCTAAAAAAAAATGGCATCACAAATGTAGCGTTCATGATGAAAATTTTCCATTTTGTTTCCAACCGGCAAGCCATAATAATCCAGTTTACCACTAACCAAGTCATAGCCTGAATAAGAGATAATAGTGAAATCACTAAAGAATAAAGTGGAAGGCATGCAAGTCTACCTCCCATAACTCTTTAAATGCATGAAATCTGAAAATGACAATTGCCTTATGATCTCTAAATAAGCAACTCTGTCTGGCACAGTCTTAGGAAACAAATAAGGTGCAACTTAAAATCCATAAACCCTAATAACAATACAATCCCCAAACATGCACCAGTCCCCCCAATTATGATTTATCCCTGCTTCATGACCCATACATTTTGGTCGGAGAAATCTTAAGATCTCTGGGGAGAGGTTGTATTCACATTTGTGGCCTAGCATCTTGTATAGTGGTTTGACAAAATATTCCTCAAAATATAGGTAGTGGGACCTCCCACACTTTTTGTCCCACACAGATGTCCACATTTGTACAAGCCTTGAATTCCCATCATTATCTAAGTCTTTTATTCTTAATTCCTCACCCCATATTCCCATCACCTGCCCTTTGTATAATATCATGTGCATGAAAAGAGAATAGTGCTTGAAATTAATGGCTTCACTGTCATTCTTGATGATATTGAGGGCAATATTGATGGCCTCCAATAAATACTCTACATAAACATAGGGTTTGGAATTATGGCTCTGGATGTTTGTGGCTAAAACCATGGGAGCAATTTTCATGTTCTCAGGAACACCAATTCCTAGTACTTGACTAGCTGAGTAATAAGTGTATTGAAAGTATTCTTCAAACAAACCCATAAAGAATGGGGGCTTATCTTCACTAGAGAACCTCATAGTTTGGTTACCCGCACCTTTAACCCTATGTAGAGGCAATTTCCACCTCTTGTAACTTGTGTCCATGGTGTGGTATTCCTCCAACAAGTCTCTAATTCATAGTTTTGTTTTCAGGGAAGTGTCTAGCTGAAAAATAATGGAAATATAATTGGCTTTATGACCATGAACTATGACCCATCATGAAAATGAATTGCTCTCATTTTCAGATTGTAATTCTTTGACAACACCTTGATTAACTCTATGTTCACAAAGACATTGGGTACTACAAGTTTACCCAAATTCAGATTCCACAGGTTTGACATTGGGCTATGCTAGAATTTCTTCCTATAATGATAAATAAAGAGGTCGTAACCCCTACAAGGAGTCCATAAATCTCCCAAAATTTTCTATTTATCTACTAATGTCACACACGATGGGTTAAGCTATGCTATTCTTCTAGATTTTGGCCTAGACCTAGGACACTGATCGATTAAGTCTTGATTTAATTGCCTAGCTTCAGTTTTCTATCTTTTTTCTTTCTGTTTGCTTGGGGTTTTTTCCATCTCAACCCTAGTCATGCAATGCTTTCATCTACTTACTGAGAAAATACTTTGAATTAAGTCTAGACCACTTACTTGGATAAATGTTGTAAATTTCCAGCTACCTACTGTTGTCCAACTTGGTTCTCCAAATCCTTCAATTACAATTCACAGTGATTTCAACTTCTTTGAGGTCATATTTGTCAAATTTCAGGACAGTTCATCCAACCCTGGTTCATAAATGGTACTCACACCACCTTTATGATCAAGTTCTTCATTAATAGCGGTAGTCTCATCGATATTTTCATTAGTCACATTAGTCGGACTAATCATCATTTCATAACTGTCAAAGAGACTTTTAATTAAAATGCCTGTCGTTTCTTCGATAAGCCGGTATGGTGGTGTTTTTCCCTTCCCTTCTATTGTTTACTGCACAACCGCCTTGCTCAAAGCTTCTTGCTGTGGGGTTGCGGTGTATACCACTCTACCGCATATGTTGCTCACATTCCTGGTGGTATAGAAGTGTATGCTTTTGATCATTACTTGAAGAGTGTTGATGAGACAATCTTATTTTTCTTACCAATATCTCAATGTCTCACCGACATTAGATCTTATGTTCCTCTGATGTTGGTTTTTGGTGTCGATGAGACAAGTTAATGGCTCTTGCCAATATGCCATTGCCTCATCGACAATTACTTTTTTATATCCAAGAGTTGTGTTTCACTGAGCACTTGTAGATATACCTTGTCGATGTGACATAAGTGATTCTCTCCTCGATATGCCTGTATCTTGTTGACATTCACTATTTTACATCGTCGATGAGACATATAAATAAGTCTCTTCAACATAGGGGTGTCTCATCTACATTTCTAATATGTGCTTTGTGATAATGTTGGGGAGACTTTGGAGGGACTCTCATCGACATGGTGTTGTCTTGACGATATGCTATGAGCAATCATAGGAGTATTTCAAAGGAGGAATACACTTTGATGCTATGATCAAGAGTTTTATTTGGAAGCTCACGTGAGGGATTTTATTAAATTTAAGTTATTATGACATGAATTCTATGCATATGGTGGATGTAAGAGATGAGTGAAAATGGAAGTATGCAAAAATAATTACGATGGAATTTTGGCTACAACATAGTCCATGTTTCAAAAAGGATGATTCTTATGGCCTAAACTTTGAAATGCTTCAGTAATATTATTTGTGTTGATACAAATTACCTATTGCAATATCATTAAATTTTTCAATCTTTGGTATGAATTGTTGGTAGAAAAAATAGGATTACTTGGATGCTTCTTCCATTCATTTTGTATCAACATATGCTTGTGAAGACACAAAAGTTAATAGCTCAATCAGGTAGAGCTTTTGTGATTTTCAAATGAAGAGTAAGGTACATTTTTATTTCTGTTGTACATTACATTCATCTGCATAAAGAAAATTAGAAGATTACATTACTAGATTGCACTTATGCAGATGCATATAATATAGGAAAGATTGCACAATCCTTTCAAAAATGTAGTCTTTATTGATAATGTAAATGTATGTTGTTCCACACAAGTCATGAAACTGACTATTTGAATGCATATAATTGAAAAACTATACATTTATAGATACAAAAGAGAAAAATGCACATAAAGAGAAAGGGGACAATGACGAATCTTGGTTGCTTTGTTCTGCATCATCTTTAGTCTTCTCGCTTGTCTAAGCCTCCAAGTTGATGTCTTCCTTGCTACTCCTAGGTTCCCTGCATTTGAGTGAGAAGAGTGTTGTTAGAGCAATGTAGGATCACCAGTCAAAATATGTGCATACATATATAAACATATAATTTGATCATCATGTGCATTCAAATAACTTGCATACCATAGATGTCCATGAAAACAAGAAAGTTATCAAGCATATCTATCATATGCTCAGTTTTATCTAACATGTTTTCTCATTGTGCAGGTATAGATAAAATTAGGTTGTTTTGTTTATCTGGTTACAACATGTGGGGTGAAATGTGGCTCCCACAAGGGCTGAGCCTAGTCTACTACCCTATTGTTTCAAATTTGAGAAGGATAATCACAAGTAAACCATCCATGAAGCATTAAAGATCAATCTTTGCAAGAATAGTGGAGTATGTTGGTAAGGGGTAATCTCCTTATTGATAAATATTTATCCTTATTAATAAGAACATTCCACTATCAACATAGCCATGATTCTGACAAAACTGATCACCAAGGATTCCAAGATAGTTTTCATTAACAATTTGGTTAAAAGTAAGTAGCCCCAATCATCATAACAGTCACAAGAATTGAACATGAGGGGAAATCATGTAGATTAAAAGCTTACACAATATTCATCACTTGCAAAGACATAGACAACATGTTTCCACATAACAAATTAAATCGAATGCATGAAAGGTAGAATGATGAAGTCCATAATAGTGAATGTTGCTTAAGAGGGATTGAAGGACAAGATTTTGTATCAAGGAGAACAAGGTAACCTCAAACTCTATTGTACTTGAGTATGATAGTACTTGAGCTTCTGGTGTTTCTAGATGGAACCTATAGTGGAAAAAGTGTAGTCTCCATCTGAAGGAACCATCTTCGAAGCTCTTCCCTGAAATGAGGGTTGAAAACATTAGAAGAAAAGAAATTCCATAATTCTAAAGAAAAAAATTGTATCTAGACAAATGTCAGAAAGTATAATTAAAAAGAAAAATCCTTACAATTGGACCTCAAATTGGACCAAACAGATTTATGATTTTATCTTTAGAATGTAGGAACTTTCTTTGTCGAAGCTTCACGACTTGAAATTGATCTCCAATTGGACCAATAAAATTTATAAT
This sequence comes from Sequoia sempervirens, assembly GCA_007258455.2. NCBI lineage: Eukaryota > Viridiplantae > Streptophyta > Pinopsida > Cupressales > Cupressaceae > Sequoia > Sequoia sempervirens. Next base: position 198,491,186 of record VDFB02000002.1, on the reverse strand, counting down.
TTTATCTTTAGAATATAGGAACTTTCTCTGTTCGATATTCAAGACCTCAAATTAGATTAGAAGCTGGATAAGCAGATTGATGATTTTATCTTTAGAATGTACAAACTTTCTCTATCGGATATTAAAGATGTAAGGTTGGATCAGAAATTGGATAAGCATATTTATGATTTTATATTTAGAATGTAGGAACTTCCTTTGTCGAATATTTGGAAATTCCTACACACAAGTTTTGCTTCAAAGCGAAAAAATCTGAAAGTGTTTCACACTGGCTCAAGGTACAATCCAACCTAGTTATGACACCAATAGCAATCCAATTTTTCCTGAACCGTCCATACCCGAACTTTGCATCACAATATATTCTTCCTGCACATAAAAATGTCACATATTAACCCCTTCTAAATAAAACTCAAAATACCATGAAACAATGAGTCCCCTATATTAGTAAGTAAGTAGGCAGTCTATAGGGCATAGTTTGATTTTATACAAGGATGCTCATGAAAGGAATCTTCAAGTGACAGTGAGTGAGTTGTTTGAGATTGTGGCTGATGGTGCAATATCTAGTCTTAAAGGCAGTTAGCAAAGCAGTAAATGTGCAAGAAAATCAAATTTTACACAATTAACAATTTACAATGTTATCTTGCATAATTCCCTAATTTTGAAGACAAAAATCTCATTGTATCTTGATGAAAGTAGTGACCTTAATGGTCAATCACTGGCAACCATGATTTTAAAACATGCTATTGTGCTTATGGAGGCAACATTTTAAGCAAGGCAGTGAGTGGTTGTTTCGAACAATGGGAGGTATGAAGGACTTGTTTTATATGCATCACATTATCTAATCACATGATAATACATCATTTATTTATTTTTTAAATCAAAAGAAATTATTCTAAACCCTATATAAGACACATTGATACTTCAAAAGCATTTGATTTATTATTTTAAATTAAAAGAAGTCATTTTGAACCCTATATAGGATACATTGATACTTCAAAAGCATCTGAAGGAATTTGAGATTATGCAAACATATGTCAATTAAATACCTAGATTACAAACAGTAGTGCGAACAGTGTAACCCTTGTTGATCAAAACAGGAATGAGATAAATAACAATGAATCCTATGCCTCCTTACCATTCTCTGTCATTATTTACTGAAACACTTCTCCATTTTGGTGGGCTATGCCTGAAAATAAGGTTTCAACAAAGGTTTTATTGTATGTTTATTAAAATGAAAACTCCATTCTGGTGGGCTATGCTTGAAAATAAGATTTCGATGAAATTTTTAGAGTATGTTTAATATTAGAGTTTTATAGTATTTTGGCAGGCTATATTCTTGATTCCTTAAATGATTTATTCAAATGGATTTGTGACTGATGTGATTTGCTGCATTTAGTGTTGTAAATTGTTTAATGATGCCATGATTACCATACTACTGTCATCTCTTATTATACCCATTATGGTATGGCAGGGTTTTTCCCTTCCCTTCTTATTATACCCATTGTGGTATGGCGGGGTTGCGGTGTATACCTCTCTACCGCATATGTTTCTCACCTTCCCAGTAGTATAGCGGTGTATGCTTTTGAACATTACTTGAAGAGTGTTGATGAGACAATATTATTTGTCTTACCGATATCTCAATGTCTCATCGACATTACTTTGTTATATCCAAGAGTTGTGTTTTGCCGAGCACTTGTAGATATACCTTGTCAATGTGACGTAAGTGATTCTTTCCTTCATATGCCCATATCTTGTTGACATTTCACTATTTTATATCGTCAATGAGACATATAAATAAGTCTCTTTGACATAGGGGTGTCTAAACTAGAGCTAAACTCGAAGCTAAAATCGAAGCTAAAGTCAGAGCTAAAAGTGGCGCTAAAATTGAAGCTAAACTCAGCCAAATGCAGAGCTAACGGTGGTGCCACACTCGAAGCCAATATTGACGCTAAAGGTGACACTAATTTCAGTGCTAAGTAGCTCTAAAATTAGTGTTGACTTGTCTTGATCGACACAAATAAACACCAAAAATAGCACCATCCCGATAAATAGCACAAACGTTTTCAAAAAATTGGCAAAAAATACATTAAAACAGTGCGTGGAAGTAAAAAACAGAGCAAAAAATGGAGCAAATCACAGGGATTTGTTGTAGTGATTTCTTGCATCTCACTACATCACCACTCTTATTTATATCAACCTCAACCTTGAAAACCTTCTGCAAGGTCAAAAACTATTGGTTACACTTTCAAATTAAAATTAGGTTGGTACTAAACAATCCCACGATGAATAGGAATGAAAGTGGACCAAAACAACACTTAACTGGGACCCAAATTAATATCACACACCATGCTATGCCTTAATTAGTACTTGAACATCTTTGAATGTAGTGTAGACACTAGGTTGGTCGTTACCTGTGAAAACACATTAAACATTAAGTTCACGCTTCCTTAAATCAATTCAAAAATTTCAGACAAAAAAAATCACTTAAAGATGATCCAAGATCATCCAGAAAATCAATAGCTTCCTTCGCAAAAAAAATTCACTTGAAGATTATAATCATACTGTTTATCCAGATAACACTACCAGATGTTGCAATACTTTGTAACTCAAGAGACTTTCTTCTAATGTGCCTAATCATAAATCCTCCTAACACAAACAAGAGAATAATACCATTATCTTTCCTTCAAAACCACAAGTCCTAAAAGAAACTATAGAGAAATGTGAAGCAAATAGATTTCTCCTAGACACCTCTGTACAACATTGCTAAACTAGTTCACATATTGGTGAACACAACTTCCTCTAACCAACGATCTAGAAGCCCAAATTCTAGATAGAGGAACTTTGAACAACTCTAACCAACATATCTAAGCCAAAAAATTAGATCCTCATTTAGTGATGGAAAAAGTATCCCTTTTCCTCACTTAATTTGGGAATAATTAATATTAAAATAAACCTAATGTTGCCTTGATTTAGTGTTGTAATGTGTTTTACACATTCACATTAAGTTTAGGGCCCTTTTAAACTAAATGGGCCTAATTGTGCCTTATTTAGGGCGTTGTAAATTGTATCTTTACACTTTCTCACTAATCTAGGGCTTTATTAATTAATTGGGCTTCTTTATGCCTTATTTGGTCCTATTTTGCATCAACAATCCTTATTAGACACATTTCTTTGAGGATGATCCTGACATTTATTAAATGACCAATCATTATTCATGTTTTTGGGTTGTGTGTTCCAAATCTAGTGATCTGGGACTCATATGCCACCTTGGGCGTATGGGTCCCATGTAGGTTTTGGGGCCTGATCCTGAATATTGCATTGAACTTAACATTTCTTGAAGTTTGTGTCCTATGTTTAAGCTACTAGGACTCATATGCCCCAACTGGCGTATGAGTCTTGCTTTAGCTTGGACCTATTTTGAATTCAATTCTTGACAGGATTTTATTCTCTTAGATCTAATGTTGGCTTGTAGTGTTGTAACTTCGAGAAATTTGGCATAAAAAAGTATAAATACAAGGTTATTTCACATATTTTCTCCTAGCAATTTTTGAAGTCATCTAAGATTTTCAAGAGAGCATTCCAAAGGAAATTTTATGAGATCAAGAGCATTTAAGAGTTGATTATCAAGCATTTTGGAGCATCAATTCAAGATTCAAGCATCATGTCAAAGTCTTCAAGCATCATGTGTGTTTTTGATCTAACATTTGTGATGTAGGTTTTCATGATTGAAGTAAGCATTTGAGATCAAGTTCCAAGCATTCAATCAAGAGTCAAGATCCATATTCATGCTACCCATTTCACACAATATTGCAGCCTTTATTTCAAGGGTTTGGTGATTTTCCACATTACATTTGTTCATTCATCATTCCTTCATGTTATTTCATTTCATTTCAAGGTTTAATTACCAAAATGGGGTTTGACCAAGGAAAACCCCCAGTCCCTAACACAACAATTTTTTTCCCTCTTCATGTGTGATTGCAGATTTAGGTGATTTGGAGCTTGAAGATCCTTTGAAGACAAAGTTGCAAGATTGGAGAAATTTTTCAAAGTTGTCAAGAAGTTATCTTTGTGGAAACTCACCTACAAATCAAAATTCAGACTTTCAAACTTGGAGATCGGATAAGACGTAAGCTACATGAGATCACTCGAGGCTACAAAAGTTTCAGTCAAACCCCAATACTGGAACTAAATTGCCACCGTGGGCGTATGAGTCCCAGTATACCCCTTTTCAACAAATTTTTGTAGATCCTAATTTGTTAGTAGAAGATTCCAGATTTTTCCTAGATTCTAGTACCAGGACTAAATCACTCAGTCTAGTGTATGAGTCCTAGTGCACTTCAAAAATAATTTTTTTAGAGTTGCAAACCTTGTTTTGGATATCTCTAGTCTTCCAGGTACTTTGTTTATCCTTCATCTCTCATTCTAATTTTAAGTTTCATTTTCTAGGTCACATAGTTAGTTTTTCATATTACTTTCATTTCTTTCTTTCTAAGCATTCGCTTAGTGGTGAACCCCCTTTTTTAATTACACCTAAAGAAACCACCTAGTAAAAAATGTCCTTTCCCTCGATTGAGTCTCTTGGTTGAGGTATCTTGGTTTCCTAATGAACTAAATTGCAAAACAGGTCTTAAGTTCCATCTCCCAAAAGGTGGACAGTTATTTCCCTTGTGTTCACTTCAACCTAGAAGAAATGTGAAGCAAATCCAGAACACCTCTACAAGCCATAACACCTCTACAACACCTTGTTTCCTTATTTTATCAATTTTCTCAATATCCTCGACATCTTCAAACACATAGTTGACATCAATGACAACACCAACATACTTGTAACATTGTTAACTTTGCACATGAATTACTAATTAAATAATTAACTATGAATTTTTAATCAATGACTATAGTATTACAATACTAATTGAATCAATACAATGATGTGTGGAATATAGATTCTAAAAAAAATAAAAGAAGATTTAGTAAAGATTGTAAATATGTGGAATTGGATAATCATTCCTAATATACATTTTTTTATACCAAAGAAACTAATCCAAAATTTCTAGAGAGCACATTCCATATTATCTCACTAATCAACTATATTATTTTAAGACTTGATTAAACTTACAATTTGATACATAGTTTCTTCAATTGGATTTTTTCATTCCCTAGATGAAATTAGATCTAAAGATCAAACATAAATATTAGAAAAAATTAATCTAATGAGAAGATTTAGATATCTTGGTAAACATGAAAAAAAATTGATAGGATGTAAAAATGTGAAAAAGTACCGTAAAAGATGCCATATAATGGAATACATTCTTTGCATGAAATAAATTTATTAGTTAGGTTTTACAAAATTTTATGAAAATAAGATTTGGTAAGTATAAAATCAATTACATGACCAAAATATTTTCTTGAGTCAAAATGGAAGATTTTGAATGGGTACGGACACCATTATGGTAGTGCAAATAGGGCACATAGACCGATAATAGAATACATCAACATAATGTAATATAAAAATAATAAAATGTGGACACAAGGACAAGACATGCAATTGGTTTGACAAGATATCTCAAGGAGATGACATCTCATAAGTGAAGTGTTTGGTTGTGAAGTTTTACCATTCATATTATTATTCCCATTTCCTTGCATCTTTTATCTTTCCCTTTGTCTCTTCACCTACATTGACTAGCTCTCTATAAGTTTTTTTTTTAAGAAGAGACGTTATATTGATACAATGAAAAATTCTTGTAGTGTTGTTAATATACATAAATAAAAAATACCCACTTTTCTTGTGGATGTATTTAATTGACTATCAAAGAAAATATATATTTTTCTCTATGTGTTTGGAATTTATTTTCTTTGTTGAATTGCTATAGGTTTATATTGCTATGTCCTATCTCATTTACTTAACAATGACATCTCATAAGTGAAGTGTTTGGTTGTGAAGTTTTACCATTCATATTATTATTCCCATTTCCTTGCATCTTTTATCTTTCCCTTTGTCTCTTCACCTACATTGACTAGCTCTCTGTAAGTTTTTTTTTGAAGAAGAGACGTTATATTGATACAATGAAAAATTCTTGTAGTGTTGTTAATATACATAAATAAAAAATACCCACTTTTCTTGTGGATGTATTTAATTGACTATCAAAGAAAATATATATTTTTCTCTATGTGTTTGGAATTTATTCTCTTTGTTGAATTGCTATAGGTTTATATTGCTATGTTCTATCTCATTTACTTAACAATTGGTATCAAATCACTTAAGAGAATTTGGTAAAATCACTATAAAACAAGAGGAAATGGAGGACAAAAATAAATAGAGAATTGAAAAATTCTTAGGTCAAAATTTCAAGATGTGGAAGTTGTGTCTCAAAGCCTGTTAATCCAAAAAGACATTTTGATCACATTAGAAGGGAAAATAAAAAGACTAGTTGGAATGTCAAATGAATATTGAGAAAAATTGGATCAAAAGGAAGTGGAAACAATTATTCTCTCATTATCTTACATAATATTTTGTTTAATGCCATAACAGAAAAAGAAAAAGGATTATGGGATCATTTATCAAACATGTACGAGATGGCCTTTGCATCAAACAATGTATTTTTGATGAGGAAATTGTAAAATTTTAAAATGAAGGAAGGTGGTAATATTTCAAATAATTTGAATGAGTTCAACACTTTGATTAGTTGATTAATTTTAGTTAGCATCAATTTACTAGATGATGAGGTTGAAGCTATTTTTTTATTTTGTTCTCTACTGGATAGATAGGAAGGAGTTGTTATGGTTGTTAGAAACTCATTATCCAATAAGAACATAAGCATATTAAAGTTTGATAATGTTGTTGGGATTATTCTTGGTGAGGACATGAGAAGGAAAAACCAAGGTACCTCATTGAGTGACACTTTGGGAATTGGAAACAAAGGGAGAACACAATCATAAGGAAAGGATAATCATAGGGGAAGATCAAAGTTGAGAAAAATATCAAAATCTAGAGGTAGAAAAGTCAACTATTGGTATTGTGGTAAGAAAGGTCACATGAAGAAAAATTGTTGGTCATTGAAAAAAAAGAAGGTTGAAGATCAATCAAAATAAAGTGAGGCTAATACAACTTATGAGGAAGATGTTGGTGCTCTTGTTTTATCTACACTAGAAGTGAGTGTAGATGTTTGAGTGGATGGCTCAAGGGAGAATAATTTCATGATCTAATTCTAGATCTTGATTGCTCCCATTCAAAGGTGTATTCCATAGATTTATTGACACAACACATCTTGGATGCTAGCCAAGTATGGGTAAATCAACTTGTTTATCCCTTAGAGGCTAAAGAGACAGTGATTACCCACAACAAAGAGAACAACAAGAAAAATAAAAGAGAAACAAAGTAAGTATGATGAATATGATTTTTTTCTAATCAAGAAGAGAAGAACTTAGGAGAACAAAGCCATAAAATTAGGAGAAGGCTCCATTGAGGTAGCCCAATTAGAAGCAGGGGTGACCATTGCCATAATATCAAAGTATCCCAATCAACAAGTGCACACCATTCCAATAAATTTAATTATAATATCTATAAAATTAGGGTCTATATCTCCTCTTCCTAAATTTGAAATAGAGATAGAAATTGAAACCTTGAAAATGGTAGTTGTTGTGGTTGTATGGTTTAGGGAGATAGAACTACCAATTTTCTACAAGTTTCACTTAAGGAAACCCTAGATATCTCAATCAAGGGGTGGAAATGAGGGAAAGAGATTTGCTAGAAGGGTGTCCTAGGGTGTGATTAAAGACTAAAAAGGGGTTCACCACCAAGAAAAGGCTTGGAAAGACAAGTAATGAAAGTATCATGCAAACTTGACTAAATGACCTAGGAAATGAAATTGAAAATTAGGATAGTAAATTGAGAATGAATAGAGGGGTACTTGGAAGAAAGATGAGGTCAAAAAAAGCTCCAAAACCCTGAAATTCTATTGTTTGAAGCTCATTGGGACTTATATATTCCATTTTGGGCGATTTAGTCCTAGAGTAGGGTTTCTGGGCAGAAACTCGAATCTCTCAGTGATTGGTTTGGAACTTCTAAAATATAGAAAAAGCATTGTACTAGAACTCATATGCCACAAGTGGAATATCAGTCCCGTTCTACCTTTTTGAAAGGTGAAGATCTGAATATGTTCTCATATCTCTGCTCTTCCTTCCACACTTTGTTTTTGGGTTTGAAACTCTAAATTAGGACCTGTAGACCTGATTTGTGTGAAGATAGAAACTTTGTGACAACTTGAAAAATTTCCTCAATCTTGCAACTCAATCTTCAAATAATCTTCAAGCTCTAAGATACCTAGATCTACAATCACAAAAAGAGAGAAAAAGTATTTTTTTGTTAGGGAACATGGGGTTTTCCTTGATTAAACCTTGTTTAGGTAATTAAACCTTATGATGAAACAATGAAACATGAAACATGAACAATGATACCTTGAATGATGTCTTTTAATGTAAATTTGTAATCTAACATGAAGTGGCCATGAAGAATGGAAATCTTGATCTTGAATTAGATATGGAAAAATGCTTAACTTGGATCTTGAATACTACATCACAACACTAGCTCAACAACATGCTTGATGCATTATACCTTTGACATGATGTTGGATCTTGAATTGGTGCAAAAAATGATGAAGAAATCTATCCTTGAATGCTTTAGAAATGCTCTTGAATGTCCTTGAATACTCTTGTGAACTCTTGAGAAAGTTCTCTTGATTTCTTATGAAATTCTAGGATTGCTTAGGTGTTGAAATGATGAAATAACCTTGTATTTATACTTATTTATGCTAAATTTCTCAAAATTACAACACTTGAGTTGACATCAGATATAGGAAGATAAAATACTGCCAAAAATTGAATTCAAAATAGGTCTTGATTAGAGTGGGACTCATACACCCAAGGTGGTGTATGAGTCCCAATGGCTCAAAACTGGGGCACACACTCCAAGACATGTCTTGTTTAATGTGAAATTCAAAATCAGGTCCCAAGACCTAGTTGGGACTCATACACGCAAGGTGGTGTATGAGTCCAAAATCACCAAATTTGGAACACATGACCTAAAACACTGAATTACGATTGGTGATTTGATAAGTGTTAGGATTATCCTTGTAAAAATGCATTAAATAAGGCTTGTGGATGCAACATAGGACCAAATAAGCCATAAAGAAGCCTTGTTAATTAATCAATCCCTAGATTAGTGTGAAAGTGTTAGGATACACTTTACAACACCCTAAATAAGGAACAATTAGGTTCATTTAGTTTACAATAAGGGAAAGATATCTCAAGGATCTAACATCTCATAAGTGAAGTATTTGGTTGTGAATTTTGATTTTTCATATTATTACTCCCATTTCCTTGCATCTCTTCTCCTTCCCTTTATCTCTTCATCTTCATTGAATAGCTCTCAATTTTTTTTTTGAAGAAGAGACATTATTGATATAATGAGAAATTCTTGTAGTGTTGTTATTTATATACATAAATAAAAAATGCCCACTTTTCTTGTGGATGTATCCAATAGATTGATGAACCAAATATATTTGTTGTCTTTATGTGTTTGGAAGTTATTCTTTTTTTTTAATTGCTACAAGTTTATATTGCTATTTTTTTTCTCATTTAAATTTAACAATTGGTATCAAAACATTGAAGATAATTTGGGAAAATCACTATCAAACAAGAGGAAATGGAGGACAAAAATAAATAGAGAATTGAAAAATTCTTAGGTATAAATTACATGATGTGGAAGTTGTATCTTAAAGCTCTATCAATCCAAGAGGACCTTTGGATCATATTGGAAGGGAAAATAAATAGAGTAGTTGGAATATCAAATGAAGATTGAGAAAAAATACGTGAAATGGAAGTGGAAACAATTATTCTCTCATTATCTTGTAATATCTTGTTTAATGTCGTAACAAAAAAAAAAGTAAAAGAATTATGGGATCATTTATGAAACATGTATGAGATGGCATTTACATCAAATGAGGTATTTTTGATGAGAAAATTATACTATTTGAAAATTAAGGAAGGAAATAATGTTTCAAATAATTTGAATGAACTCAACACTTTGATCAATTAATTAATTTCAGTAAGAATTAATTTAGATGATGACATTGAAGCTATTTTGTTATTGTGTTCTCTACTCAATAGATAGGAAGGAGTTGTTATGGCTATTAGCAACTTAGTATCCAATAAGAAAAAAATCATATTAAATTTTGATGATGTTTTTGGGATTATTATTACTAAGGATATGAGAAGGAAAAATCAAGGTACCTCATTGAGTGACACTTTGGTAACTAGAAACAAAGAGAGAATACAATCATGAGGAAAGGATAATCATAGGGGAAGATCAAAGTCAAGAAAAATATCAAAATATAGAGGTAGAAAAGTCATCTCTTGGTATTGTGGTAAGGAAGGTCACATGAAGAAAAAATGTTGGTTATTGAAAAATAAGAAGGTTGAAGATCAATCAAAAGAAAGTGAGGCTAATACAACTTATGAGGAAGATGTTGGTTCTCTTGTTTTATCTATACAAGTTCAACTAGTGTAAATGTTTGGGTGCTTGACTTGGGAGAATCATTTCATTATCTAATTCTAGATCTTTATTGGTCCTAGTTGAAGGTGTCTTCCATAGAGGTGTTGACACCACACATTTTTTATGCTAGCCAAGTATGGATAAATCAACCTGTTTAGGCCTTAAAGGATAAATAGATAGTGATTACCTACAAAAAAGAGAATAACAAGAAAAATACAAGAGATAAAAGTAAGGATGATAGCTATGATAATTTTGTAATCAAGAAGAGAAGAACCTAGGAGACCAAAGCCAAAAAATTAGAAGGCTCTATTGAGGTAGCCCAATTAGAAGCAGGGGTGACTATTGCCACAATTTTGAAGGATCCCAATCATCTAGTGCATGTCATTCAAATAAATTTTTAATTATAATATCTATGACATAAACATCTAGAGATCTTCTTCCTCAAGCTAAAATAGTGATAAGAAACAATAAGCCAAAAAATATAAGGTTCACTACCTTCTCATCCAACAATTGATCCTAAAGGTAAAACAAGAATTGCTAAAAAATTCTCCTTCTTCTCCCATTAAACAATCACTCATCTTCCTCCTTCAATGTCCAACATGTAATAATAATAACCAGGGAAATGGAGAGGGAAGAATCAAAAATTATGGAAGTGACAAGTCATCATATTCAAGAATAAGAAGAAGCACAAGTTTCAAAAAAGGGAGATGTAGGATCAAGGGTAAGCTTGCATCAAGTGCAAGAAGAATTATCTAAGGAAAGGGAAAGAAGTACTATGCTTTAGCCTAGTAGGATTGAAAATTTGATAGTTGAAGTAGACCCTATGATAGAACAAATAATAAGCAAGGAGACTACCCCAAGTAGTAATATTTCAGTCATTAATCTAGAGGTAGATATTTATTTTGGTTTACACGACATTCTTTTAGATACTCCTCCACACTTAATAAACAAAGAAGATCCTATTTTTGAAGAAGTGTAATAACTGAATAAAGAGGTTGACCCTTCATTTCATATTTAACAAGTAATAGGGAAACCAATAGAAGATTTTATTGAAGAGGTAGAACTAGAATAAGGCATTGATGATAATAATAAAGGTAATTTAGGAGAAGTTCAGTAGGAACAAGTACAAGACAAGGTTCAATATGAACAAGTACAAGATGGCATTCACCATGAACAAGCAAAACAACAAGTACAAGAGGAAGTTCATGAAGAACAAGTGATGGTTGAACAACCAACTCCTCTAAGGCAATTGGAACAAATAATAAAATAATAGTTACAAGTGGAAGGGATGAAAAGTGACATCTTATATTGAATTTCCAGTGAGATCCTAAAGAAACCACAAGTTGAATTGATTCCTCTAGATTTCTAAAGCCCTTTTTAGGAAATAGAAACATGAAAATTGAAAAGAAAGGGTAGGGTGATGTCTATTGTTAGGAGAGATCCTAGTTGTTTCAAAACTACACAAGTTTCCACCCCTTTGGTTCAAAAAGATAAGGATGAGATGACACTCTTTATTATTAGATTCTACCATTGACATCGAATATTCTACTAGAGAGCAAGATATTGAAGAACTAAGAGCTAATGTGGAAGAAACTACAACAACAATGGAGAAGGATGAAAAAAGATGATTTGACAAAAGAGGGTTAACTAAGTACCATTATATGCATCCACAAAACTTTATATTCTAAGAAACACATTAATTAAGAATTATAATTTAACAAGTCGTTTTGTTTTCATATTATCATACTATAAAAGTTTTGAAAAAAAAATGTACTTATAAAAAAATAATATTATACAAACAAATCAAATTAATAAAAAATAATGTAATTATGTGAAACTAATATTTTATACACTTATATATATATATATATAGATAATTAAATTTATTATTTATTAAATTATTAGATTTATCAACTCTTTTAAATAAATAAAAAAACATAATACCTATATAATACATAAATTTTCGTTCAAATAAAATATACTTAAAACATACCCATCTTAAATTTATTTCTAAAACTAAGAACAATTTTTTTTTTAATATACTACAGAGGTGTCCCAAACTAAGAGCAATCTTATCTTAACAAAGAAATATTTCATTTCATTAAAAAATATATGTAATGTTTTCCATTGTTATAACGGCTTCTTCAATACTAAAATTTAACTTTATTTGCCATTGTCTTAACAAAACAAAGCGATCCATAAATTTATCACTTTTTCTTCCATATTTTAACTGGATGGCTTAAAACCAACGAAACCGACGACCCCACCAAACAGCTAGAAGAAACAAAACACAACCAACATTCACAATTGAACCAATGCTAAAAAACCATAGGTAAAGTCCATTGTCTCTGGAAATGTGTTGTTGAGAATGAAAGAATCTTTTTGGGCCCATAGACACTCCGATCCACACCACCATCAAACCCACGAAGATACCCACTTCCTTCATAAAACTGATTTGAAATGTCACAGTAAGTATCATATTGACGAAAATAATTATTAAGAGTGCCCACAGGTGACGTTCGTCTTCTCTGAAGATGTATTTCTTGGAGCGGAAAATCATCATCCTTATACAAATCGGTACAATGCTCACCATTCCCAACACGCTCACTGCCACAGCTGGATATTCTGGTGCCACCACTACGAAAATGCATGCCCCGAATGTGAGCAATAGAGATATCAAAGCTATCCATAATCCAGTAAGAGAGAGTTTGAGAAGAAGGGGGTCTTCTTGTTTTCCATAGAGTGCATACATTAGCAGAACTGCTGATGAAATTGAACTGCAGAATGCTAATGCGTCACTTATGACTGTGATTTCATAGAAAACATTACTGTTGGATTCATCATCTTTGGGGAGAGTGAAAGCCGCCGTGAATGCTACAGTTGCGATCAACACTGCATTTACTGACATAATTTGGACATTCCACGTTGATTTTTCAGTCACTAATGAACGCTCTGTTGTTGTGTGCATCATCTTCGCAGTTCTCCTTGCGCCATTTATTTCCAGCAATCTTTTAATCTACATATTTTAAATCAAAAGGGAGTGATTTGCTTTGATAATTGAGTTTTTTCTTTAATAAAAGAATGGACATTGCTTTAAAAGCTAATTACAAAGATTTCAAATGGAAAATTTCAATCTAATGTGAACATGTTAACTCATTGGTGGTTTTTTTTTTTTGTCGTATATTTTTAAAATATTTGTATATGTTTAGTATGAAGTAAAGTTTTGGTTAATTGTTTAATGTGATTGAGTAAATTTTAGATAATTGTTTTTAAGAGTTTTTGATAGTTATTTCAGTGATTAAAAATAGATGGTTTTATAAATATATATTTGATATTGTAAATTCAGTCTTATAATATTTTTTATGTTTTTTTATCACTTATAAATATAAATTTAATTATTTTTATATTAATTTGTCACTAATCATATAATGACATTTGAGTTTTGCTATCAAAATTATGGAAGATTGGTGACATATATCAATTCAATATTAAGTGAAGTGATTCCTAAAAAACAAAATATACCTATTATCATTTCAAATTTCAAAATGAAAGATTTGATAAAGCGAAGTAATTTCTAAAAATAACATATTTATTATCATACTAAAATTTAAACTTGCAAATTAATAAAAAAATGTGACATATCTATTTACTTTTTGTTTATATCAGTGTGAGAATATTTGTTGGCAAAATAAAGGTTGTGCTTAGTTAAAATCAGAGCTACCAAGTTCATGATAAATTCCAATGTTAAGCCAATTTACTAGGGAGAAAAGAGTTATATTATATGGATGCAAGTGTTGGTTGGGCTTAACTAGCACTCTCTAAGTGTTGACTATTTGGGCAGTTGATGTGGGGCCTCCTAACTCGTCCCACTTTCCATTCCCATTCTATTTTTCATTAATCCTATGCAAGTAATTTTTCAAAGTTTGTTCTCTTGCATGTAAGATCTCCATATGTAAGAAATAGGTTTTTGACTTGACCAGTCTTCATTTGCCAACATACTCCTAGCCTATGCCAAAATGGGAGCTTTGGAATAGGGTATAGACACTCATCAAAGAATAATGAAATGGTGATTATTGTTAGATAACATAGCGAGAAATGCTCTAGTAGACATGTATGTAAAATGTGGAAGCATGGACAAGGCCCATGAACTATTTGACAAGATGCCTCAAAGAAATGTGGTCTTATTGAATGCTATGATATTTGAATGTGCACAAAATGCATTTTTTAAGAAGCATTAAAAAAATTTCAATCAAACGTGATTGGCAGGTGTAAAACCAAACTCCATAATCTTTGATAACAACCCCACATCTTGTTAAAAAATGGGAGCTTTGGGATGAGGTATGGAAATCCATCATAGGATAAATGATGGGGGAATTTTTTTAGATTTTGTAGCTACAACTACTTTGGTAGATATTGTAGTGTAGGAAAAAGTATTACATTTTCATACTTAACTTGGGAATAATTAATAATAAATGCGCTTAATTATGCCTTGATTTAGTGTTGTAATGTGTTTTAGATAGTCACATTAAGTTTAGGACCCTTTTTTAAACTAAAGGGACTTAATTGTGCCTTGTTTTTGGTGTTGTAAGGTGTACCTTTACACTTTCACACTAATCTAGGGCTTCATTAATTAATTACGGTTAATTTTCCTTAATTGGGCCCTTTAATTCAAATCCAAGCCTAATTAATGCAAATTCTGAGGGATAAAATCCAACATTCATAAATGTCATTTCACAACATTTAACTTTGGAAGATGTGTATCTTAGGTAAGTGACCTAGGACCCATTCGCCATTAGTCCTATGACCCTGATTTTGCATAATGTTTAACATTGCTCGAAGTGTGTCCTAGGTAAGTGGCCTCAGACCCATTCACCCTATGGCGAATGGGTCCTCACTCAGACCTAGGACCCCTCTTTGAAATATATTTTTGGCAGTATTTTAATGATTTGAAATCTATAATTCAATTTCAACTTGTGATATTTGAATTTCGAGAATTAATCTTAAGATATGTATAAATACAAGGTTGTTTCACTATGTTCATCCTAGATTTTCAAGTGTTCAAGTCATAATAGAAAACTTATGATCAAAAAAGCAATTCAAGAGAAATTTTAAGGCATTCTAGGGTAGATTTATAGAAGATTATTACAAAAATCAAGATTCATATCATTATGTCAAATATTTAGTGCATCATGTGTGTTGTTTGAGCTCATATGTTAATGTAGTGTTCAAGATCAATTCAAGTGTATTCAAGGACATTGTTTCACATCAAGTTTTATGATCGAGATCTACATTCATTGAGGCCACTTCATGCAAGTTTGTAGATTTGTACTCCAAGGTTTCAATTTTAAGGTTTGGTGAGTTGTTACATATTGTTTTTCATTCATCATTCCTTCATTCTTTTGTTCATTTCAAGGTTTAATTACCAAAATGGGGTTCGACCAAGGAAAATCGCAAATATTTGGAGAATAAAAAATCTCTTATAATTATGATGGAATCCCATCTTCTACCCATAAGCTCAACTTATTGGACTAACCTGATTACTGGTAGAAAAGTTGTTGAAACAGGAGTGGGTTAGCAAGTTAGGAGTAGAAACCAAACAAGATTCTGGGAGGATAGATGGTTGTTTAATGAGCCCCTCACCAAAATTGAACTTTTTCGTGGGTGGGCTAAGATTTGTAAAGCTCTATTTGGTTTCTATGTTAAAGATTATTGGATGAATGGAAAATGGGTGGATCTGTGTCTTGTTAGTTAGGCTCTTGCTTCTGTTCATTCATCCTTGTTGGATGTCAGACTTTGCCATGATCAGACGAAAGACCGCCTTGTTTGGAAAGATGAACCATCAGGCAACTATTCTGTTTCGTCAGCTTTTGCTAGGCTATCTTCTGCCCAGGGTCCTCCTCCCTTTTGGTCGAATGCTTGGATCAAACACCTGGTACCTAAAGTCAACATCTTCTTCTAGATCTTTCTTCAAAACAAAGTGCTCACGGTTGATAATCTTTGCAAGCAAGGCTTTCAAATACCCAATAGATGTTATCTTTGCAAGATGGAAGTAGAATCAGTTTGTCATTTGTTTCTTCATTGTCCTTTTGCTGCCTCAATTTGGAAAAATTTCCTCTGTTATTGGCATTTATCTTGGGTGTTCCCCTCATCAATTAAAGACTTCTTCATCCAATGGAAAGCCCCTACTCACAACCCTGCACTTCAGAAACAATGGGATTTCTCCTTCCCTCATGTTACTTGGGGTCTATGGAAAGAACAAAACAATAAAATTTACAAAGATAAAGAATCTTTAGTGGTTATTGTGTTTGATAAAATAATCAGATTAATGAAAGAAAATTTCAATGCAATCCCCCAGAAGGTTTGTAACACTGAGAAAGTGGCTTTTTCTCCCTATGATCTTGCAATTGCTAAGGAATGGAATATTAGTTTTGATATTTCTTGTGCTCCTAAACATGCTAAGAAGGATAGGGAGGGTGTTTGCTGGAATTTTCTGCCTAACGGTTGGATCAAAGCCAACTTTGATGGGGCAGCTAAAGGTAATCCTGGGGTGGCGGGATGCGGTGGAGTTATAAGGGATTCTTTTGGAAATTTTCTTGGTGCGATTGCCACACCCCTTGGCTCACAAACCAATCACTTAGCTGAGGCTGCTGGGGCTTTTCATGTTATAAATTTGGCTCATAGTCTAAATTTTAAAAACCTTTGGCTTGAAGGGGACTCAAAAAATATTATTGAATGTCTTTTAGGTAGCCCCCCCCTCGTGGACCATAAATTCTTAGATTGATGATGATATTTCAACCTTAGCTAAGTTTGATAATATAAAGATATCCCATGCTTATAGAGAAGCCAATGTTGTGGCAGAATTTTTTGCAAATGAAGGGGTAAAAAGAAAAGGACAATGCACTTGGCTAAACATTAGTGAATTACGTGTTAATGTCCGAGCCTTATTGAACTATGATACGTCACATGGGCAAGATGGGTGTCACCTCATTAATGATGATAGAACGAGGTAAGTACATCACTATCATTAGATTGCATGGGGTCGAGCTAATTAGCTTATCTTGTAAGCTTGCTCGGCATGCTTTGTGGGCTCATAGGTTTGGCGAGACCATTTCAAGTCAAGCTTTCGTCTTTGTCTGCATTACTGTGCTTGCTAAAATGGGAGGAGATAGAAAAAGAGTTGAGCCGGAAAGCTTCAAGATGCACACAAGAAACACTAAAGCATGGAACAAAGTTAAAAGTGGGGGTTTACTCCCTTTTCTGGAAAAACTCCATGGGTCTAATCAGGAAGCTACAAAGCATTTTGAGAAGAATTGGGACAATGGGGAAATAACCCTTTTTGGCAAGAAAGTTAAGCTTGATGAAAATCTCATTGCTGAAGTGACTAGTATGTCCACTAAAGGACACAATTTTTTCTAGGACAGGATTTTGTCTAATGAAGTGGTAGTCAGATTTATGAAGAAAGACAAGGAAAACTTGAAACTGGTGAAAGTTTCCAATAGTTACTTTGAGGCCGACACCATTAAAGCTCTCTGGAGAAAAGTTATTCACGTCATAATGGAGTATATCACCCTGGATGGTCGTTTCACTAAGGTCTACAACTATCACTTTTCCTTGCTCAATCATTTTCGCTATAAGGTCAGGGTTTCTCTCCCCTACTATCTTCTCTGTTCCTTAAGAGTTTGGAAGACCATAAGAAAAACCCTAAAAGATATCCTATATTACATACTGGTCTGATTAGGTTAATTTTTGAACATTTCCAAAATATGTTGGCCCTTGCTAACCTGGATGCCTCTTCGGCGTCGGAGGAGGATGACACTGAACCTAGCTGTTCGGGGAATAAACTAAATTTGAGTCCAGTTAGGATGGTCCTGAATCCACCCTCTGTCCAGACTGGCAAGAAAACCCAAATCCATAATCCTCAATCTGTTATAGTCTACCCTGCTTCTAAGCCTAGAAGCTCTACTCCTAAAGCCAAAGGTGCCAGAAAGAATCTACCTATCAAAAACCTTGTTTCATATTTTGAAGATTCTTCTGATTCTAAGGATTTTGGTGCTAATAATAATTCTTCCTTTGATGTCCCGTCGATGGAAAAAGATGTTATAACTGGGTCCACTGGAGCCTTTGACCCTGCTAAAAGTTGCTTCAATCTTGATAGGGAACATTCTGCTAATTTTCTGGGCATAGCTAGGAATAATTCCATGGACCATTTCAGAATGTCTAAATGGGTCTTTCATGAAATTAATAACATGAAAATAAAAAAATGGGCCATCCAGAGAAAATTGGAAGAAATGGGAGCTAAGGTTTCTGCGTTATGCAAGAAGGATGTAGAGCGTAATGAAAAAATTGCTAGTAAAGAGATCTAGGACAATGCGGGTAAGGACAAAAGGATAGAAATTGAATTGCAAAAAATGAAAAATATTGTGAAGATAATTGCGGAACAGAATAACAGGATGGCAAGACATAATGCCATCATTATCAACGCTATGACTGAAAAATTGGATAAAGCTCAACAGGGGTCCTTGGTTGTTGATTTGGAAGAGGTTAAAGATAAAAACTAGGAAGAGGACTTTGGGATTTTGAAGAGAACCAGGGCTAATCTAAAAAGGAAGGCAACACCCACGCCACATATGATTCAAACTTTCAAGAAGGGTGTCCAGGATATGCAGGACCTGGAAGCCGAGACTGAGTCTGTTCTGAAGACTCTAGGTTAGCTTCTACTATTTTTTTGGCCTGCGTTTCGGCTGGTTCTTTGATTGACCTTCCTAGCCTTTTTTGGCTGGCTACTATTTTTTATGGTTTTTTCTGTTATTGCAGCCTATTTATTCCGTTGGAATTTTTTGTCCTTCTCTTTCTTTTGTTGTAAACTTGGTGGTTTCAGGTCCCTATAAAACCCATTTTTTCCTTTATCAAAAACATTTTTCTCTCTTAGATGTGTGATTATAGATTTTATGTTGAAGATCATTTGGAGAGAAAAATTGAAGAAAATTGCAAAGTTACAAGAAAATTTGTCAAATCATGGAAACTAATCTACAAGTTTTATTTTTAGCTTATTGACTAGATTTTGGGAGTGCAAACTGAGAAGAACATAACCCAAAAATTGATTTTTAGGAGCCCTAGCTAGGACCCATTCACAATAGGGTGAATGCATCCTTAGTGAGGTCTAAAAGAGCATATTTAGTGAAAGGTATACAACATTTGACCCTTTCCAAATCTACGTTTTGACTGTTAGGTGGGTTAGATTTGATTATTTTTTCTCATTAGCACTTTGCAACACACATTTTGAATAAAAGAAGGAAAATAGGTGCATTATACTTGTTTCATTTTGGTGAACCTATTTTTCTATATTTCATTATGGTGAACCTGACCTTTTGAACCTGAGTTTGATCATTACAATTTCTAATTCTGGAAGTCATTTTCCCCCCTAGATTTAGATCTTGCATTCATTTACATTTCTTATCATTGAATTAGGTCTCATTTAGGGTGTCTTGTCTTTGCATTTCATTTAAGTTTTTAGGATTTCCTATTTTTCATTCTTTAAATATGAAAAATATAAAAATATTAGTCATATTGCATGTCATTTACATAGCATTACATGTCATATTAACTTGCATTTGAAAATTGAGACAAAAATTGCATATCAAACTAGCCTTTCTAGGTTGTCATTATGTCACATTTTGCACTTGCATTTCACATTGAACTCATAGAAAAATCAAATTGAAACTTGCTATATCAAACCGGAATCTAAAAACCATTGACAATCACTTAAAAATCTGCAAAGATTTGTATCAATTAGCTAGGACCCATTTTCCCTAGGGTGAATGAGTCCCTAATTAGGTCACATTCTGATATTTTGGGCATTAAAATATTCATTTTTGCATTTTTGATCATTGCTTTGAGATTTTTGTTACTGTTTCCAAAATTTTTGTTTCATTAATTTGATTATATCTAGCTTAATTTGGTAAATTTAGTGCATTGTGTGATTTTAAAAATTTAATCTACAAGACTTCATTTTTTTAGATTTTTACATAGTG
Organism: Sequoia sempervirens; assembly: GCA_007258455.2. Taxonomy (NCBI): domain Eukaryota; kingdom Viridiplantae; phylum Streptophyta; class Pinopsida; order Cupressales; family Cupressaceae; genus Sequoia; species Sequoia sempervirens. The sequence goes on along the minus strand of VDFB02000002.1, from coordinate 198,470,609 downwards.
TAATCAACAAATTAACTTGTATAGAATCTAAAAATTACATTCTAGGTCATTACATTGCACTTTACTCTCTTTCCATTTTGGGTTGGCATTGAGTTTCTAAAACTTGTATGAGCTTTACAACTTGGTGTCCTATTATCAATACTATTATGAGACAGTTTGAGACTCATGTCATCCTGCAATACACCATTCACTATGGATCTTGTGTTTTCTAACTCTCTTTCTAATAGTGTTGATAATCAACCCCTTATGGATCATAGAATGCATCACTCATTTCTAATGACTTCCATTCTTACAACCAATGCGTATGATGTTGTTCATGTCTAGTAAGAAAACATAAATAGAATGGATGAAGGCTTAGAAAAGTTACAAGACTTTGTGCATAGTGAAAACATTGATACTAGTGTCATTTCTACTTTAGATAAACTAAGGAGAATGATTGAAACCAACAAGGGAGTGGAGGTTATGTGAGGTATAGACCTATCATCTTATCAATGAGAACATGTCTACCATGACTATTTGTGCTTAAGCTTTGGGGTATACTCAAAGCCAAGGTGGAACTTAAATTCCTCCTTCCATGATCCCTATCTCCATTCCTACATACACTAGTATTCATGTTACCACAACCATTCAGCCTATTGGAGCAATGTCAACACTTTCTTAGGTATTTCTATTGGGAATCCTTCTAATTTTGTGCATTCAAATATGATATCTCCTCAACCATCTCCCATTACAAACCTTCAATTCACTTTCTCTCCACAAACATACACAACTCCACCTTATTCCCCTCCATCTCATAATACCAAGAATGATCCCATCATTAACAAAATTTTACAAAACATAGTATCCCTTCAACAAAAAATTGAAACCCTAAATCAAAACAACAATGGTCAACCTTCACAATATATTGAAACCAATCCACTATCCTTGTAGATACTAATAACACAAATGCCACAAGGTATAGAGGTTCCTAGATTTAAGAAATATGGTGGGAAAGGAGATCCTGTTAGCCATGTTTTCACCTATACAACCTTATGTAGTGATATCATATTTGAAGCTCTTGGCTAAATCTTCCTTAGGTCCTTGAAGGATACCGCTGCTTAGAGGGGTTTTTCTCCTTACCAAATAATTAAATTCGTTCATTCAATAAACTTATTGATTCCTTTTACAACCACTTCTGAATTCATATGGTCCTAAGATGACTTTAGCTGACCTAATGAAATGTAAACAAAAGGATGATTAGAAAGTCACTAATTTCATAGCATGGTATCACATGCTTTATTCACAAATAAACATTAAGATTCTTGATGCCGACCTTAGAAGAATATTTATTTCCAACATACAAGAAAAAATTCAAACAAAGCTTAAGATAATGAGATTTCCCTCCTTCACACAATTATGTACATTCCATCGTGACTATTAGAATTTGGTTAGTAGTCATGATGTGAAAAATCCTCCTAGCCATCCTAAATTTTTTGAATCCACACCACAAAATAGTTACCAACCTTACAAGAAATAGAATAGGGTCTTTTTAGAACTTAATACCCCTCAACCAAATCAACAAGTTGATAACCTAGTGGCTGCTATAAAGATGATAAATCCTTTTTCCTTTGGGGATAGGAATAGAAAGTTTACCCCTCTACCTGATACCCTTCATAATATCATGCTATAGCCCATGGAAAAGAACATGATTTCCTTACCTCTTGTTAGAGATCCTAATCCTAATAAACCATTACCCTCAAACTATAGATCAAATGCTTATTGCCATTACCACCAACAAAATGGACATGATAGAAAATATTGCAAGCGTCTTAAAAATCTTGTGCAATACCTCATTGATTCTAATCATCTTTTAATTGGAGGCGTGAATGATCAAGGTAATAAGTCCATAGCTCCTCCTAACCAACACTTCAAAATCTTTACAAATCCCATGCCCGAACACACTATTTCATTTGTCAAAGCTAGTGAAGCAAAGAATGATGCATGATGAATGTTGATACGGATGATGGAACCATAAAAGTTTCATATATGGATGGAGTAATTAATGTGGTGTCATTTATTGAAGCTAAACATCATAAGATCCAAACCAAAATGCCCCTTGATATTTATTTCTCACAAAAATACATAATCAAACATGCACCCAATGGTCCTCTTTACATAGCTAGAAGAATCAATGACAAGCCTATGAATGGGATATTAATTGATCCTGTCTATGTAGAGAATGTGATCATTGAAGAATTCCTATTTGTGCATGAAATATATCAAGATACATATGACAAACCGAAAACATGGATCAAAATGCATAATGGTTTTGCTTGTCCTGCAATGGGCTTAATAAATCTCTCTCTAAAAGTCAGAATGAAAACATTAAATGTCTCATTCACCATCATCCCATCATCAGACCAATTTCATGTGAAGTTAGGCTACCCATGGCTTTGCTCCATGAATTCCATCCCCCCGGTTGTGCATAAATGTCTAAATTTTCCCTTTGGCAATGGAATATTTGCTATACATCATAGTGGCTTTAATCTCTTGTCTTCTCATGGAAAATTTTCATTGGATTTCTTTTGGTCCAAGCCTATTGAACCTATTAGACCTCATGAGGACTACCTTTTCAAAGAATATCGATAGTTTAAGGCAAGATGCATAGCATAATTATCCCTTAGAAACATGCCTCAACCCATGATTGAGCACCCTATCCTTGACAAAACCATGATTAAACCAAAAGCCCTTCCAAAAATCCAAAAGAAACCTATTGTTTCCTATAAGAGACCACAAGACAACCAAAACAATCTAGTTGTGCCACCTAAAATCAAACAAGTTTACAAAGCCAAAGAGAAAGTGGTTGAGAAACCTCTCATGGTTCCTTTTGTTCCTCCCCTAAGGGAAGAAACCTATTGTTGAAAAACCACTCCTACACAATCATAAATCAACAACAGATTGAGAAGAAACTGAAATACTAGAGAGCGCAGGCATAGGCAACGTGCTATTGCTTGTATATTACAAACTAAAGAAGAAAAGAGCAACATATAAAATCAAAATCCAAACTTATATCCTACAAGGCATGATGTCTCTTTGCCCTTGCCACAATGTAAATAAGAACCTTATAGAGACATTATCATTTGACCTCCTGTTGTGATTAATTTAGATGATGACATTGACATTGCAAAGATTGATGAACAAGTGCATAATGAGTTGAATTCATTGTCCTCCTCTTCAGTGAGATTAAATGACAAGAAGAAGTGTTGAACTTGGTTCATGTCCTAGTTTTTCACTTGATGTTGTCCCTTTGGCTAGTTGTCCACCTTCTGCTTATACCAAACAAGATTGGGATGTAGACAACTTGCTATAGGTTGACTCACATGTGCCTTACTAGTATTTTGCTTTATTTTCTTTTTTCATGTTTCTTTATGTGATTGCATGTGCATAATGTGATCCCCTGTATTGTTTCATTTGGTGTATCTCTCTCTCTTTTGTGTATTCCTCTATATCTCATAAATTTTTATCTTTTTTGCTTTTCTTGTGTTTTCCTTTTGGGGATGATGCAAGGAATCAAGAAATTTAGGTCTCTTCCATGTTGACCTGAAAGCTTTTCTTTGTTTTCACTCTTTATGTGTCATTCTTTTAGTTCTACGAGTATTTGGGGAGTGATGACATTATTGAGCTCTATAAAACATTGTAGCAAAGATATATTGACCTTGAATCCATAGATATCTTTATGTATTTTTGGGGGAAACCACTCCTTCCTTTTTCACGACGTAGCTTTATTTCAGAAATATATGACTTGGCATAGGGATTTTTGAGGAAGCTCTCATGTCTTAGGATTGAACATTGGCTACTTTAAAGCAATTTCTTAGATTAATGGTGTTAGCAACTGCTTTGAAGTGGGGGCATACATCGATAATATCTCTTGATATTTTTCATGTTTCATGGTGTGATTTTATTTTTTCTTGTGATACGTCCTTTTCTTGGTGGTGTCATTGGTTTAATGTCCTCCAAGAGTATGATATTTCTTAGTGTATGACTTTCCTCTTAGTGGTGATGTGATGCACTGCATTCCCTAAGTTGTGAATATTTTACTTTCGAATTGTCCTCTCTTGGATACATTAGGCATGATGTTCCCTAAGAGGAAAAAATTACATGAACTAAGCAAAATGCCTTTGTTAAAAACCTTTTACTAAGCATATTTTTCATAAGTGTTAGCATAACATAGCTTGTTAGTCTTATGAAGCTCAAAACCCTAAATTCAAGGTCACTAAGCATAACACACCTTGCTTGCTAGTGGAGTCTTTCCTTGTTCATAGGTGTTTAGCATAATGAAGCTTGTTAGGCCCTATGAAGCTCAAACTCTAAAATTCAAGGCTACCAAGCATAACACACCTTGCTTTCTTGTGGAGCCTTCCCTAGAATTATGGTGCCTTATTGAATTTGTTAGGAGGATAGCTTTGATATTGTATGGGAGCCTAATATGATTCTCTCATTTTCCACCCTTTTTGGGATACTCACCTAGTGGATAGCCTAAGGTTCCACTACCCCAGAGTAAGCACGAAAAAACAAAACCAATGGCTTAGATATGTTCCACATTGTGTTGGTTGGTCTAGGCTTGATCTTCTTGGTCTTTGATGTCGTATGATTGTGTATCTTTGTCATTGCTGCATACAAAAGTGTCTTGAATGTCTACTTTAGTGTGAGTTTGACATGGTTTCATCCTCTCACTAAAGTGGGGGAAAATTGTAGTGTAGCAAAAAGTATCCCTTTTTCACACTTAATTTGGGAATAATTGATAAACAAATGAGCTTAATTATGCCTTGATTTCTTGTTGTATTATGTTCTACATATTCACATTAAGTTTAGGGCCCTTTTAAAACTAAATGGATATAATTGTGCCTTTTTTTTGGTGTTGTAAGGTGTAACTTTACACTTTCAGACTAATCTGGGGCTTCATTAATTGATTGAGGTTAATTTTCCTTAATTAGCCCCTTTAATTCAAATCCAAGCCTAATTAAATGTAAATTTTGAGGGATGCAACTCAACATTCATAAATGCCATTTCACAATGATTAACTTTGGAAGATGTGTGTCCTAGGTAAGTGACCTAGGACCCATTCTCCATTAGTGCCATGACCCTAATTTTGTATAATTTTTAACATTTCCCAAAGTGTGTCATAGGTAAGTGGCCTAGGACTCATTCACCCTATGGCGAATGGGTCCTCACTTAGACCTAGGACCCCTCTTTGAAAAATATTTTTGGTGGTATTTTAATGATTTCAAATCTATAATTCAATGTCGGTTTGTGATATTTGAATTTCATGAATTAATCTTAAGATATGTATAAATAAAAGGTTGTTTCACTATGTTCATCCTAGATTTTAAAGTTTTCAATTCCTAATAGAAAACTTATGATCAAGAGAGCAATTCAAGAGTGATTTCAAGGCATTCATGGGGAGATTTATAGAAGATTATTGCAGCAATCGAGATTCATATCATTATGTCAAATATTTAGTACATCATGCATGTTCTTTGATCTTATATGTTAATGAAGTGTTTAAGATCAATTCAAGCATATTCAAGGACATTGTTTCACACCAAGTTTTATGATCATTATCTACATTCATTGAGGCCACTTCATGCAAGTTTGTAGATTTGTACTCCAAGGTTTCAATTAAGGTTTAGTGAGTTGTTACATATTGTTGTCAATTCATCATTCCTTCATGATTTTATTCATTTCAAGGTTTAATTACCAAAATGGGGTTTGGCCTACGCAAACCCCCATTCCCTAGAAAATAACATTTTTATCTCTTGGATGTGTGATTACAGATTTTAGGGTGAAGATCATTTGGAGAGAAAAAATGAAGAAAGTTGCAAGGAAAATTTTCAAATTATAAAAATTGATCTATAGGTTTTATTTCCATCTTTCTAACAGTGACTGGCTAGATTCTGAGAGTGCAAACTGAGAAGAACAAAACCCAAAAATTTATTTTTAGGAGCCCTTGCCATGACCCATTTTCCATAGGGAAAATGAGTCCTTAGTGAGGTTTGAAAAATAATCTTTGGTGAAAGCTACACAACATTTGACCCTTTCCAAATCTACATTTTAACTGAACTAGTTGGGTTAGATTTGGTTATTGTCTCTCATTAGCACTTTTCAACACACATTTTGAATGAAAGAAGGAAAATAGGTGCATCATAGTGGTTTCATTTTGGTGAACCTATTTTTCTATATTGTATATATGTATGCAAAATGTGGAAGCATATACAAGGCACATGATTTATTTGATAGAATGCACCTCCAAGAATTGTTTATAGAATGCCATGATTGTAGGATATGCAGAATGTGGAAGCATAGAAAAGGAACCTCAACTTTTTGACACAATGTCTAAAAGAACATTATTCTCATCGAATGCCCTCATTATAGGATATTAACAAAGTGATTTTTAATTTTTTTATAGAAACTTCCAACCAAATGAATATGGTAGGTGTAAAGCCAAACTCTACAACCTTTTCCAAATGGGAGCTTTAGAAAATGGAATGGAAATCCATCAAATCATAAAGGGTAGATGATTTTTGTTAGAGGTAGTTACAACCACTTAGTAGAGATGCATGTAAAATATAGTTACATATAATCTAAAATCTGCATATTCAAACTATAAAGTAATTTCCATACCGTATTCAACTTGTATAGTTATTTTGTTAAATTAATTGTTAGAATGGAATATCACAAATAAATTTAAGGGAAAATGAAATATAGATGGCATGGGGACATAATTATTGACTCACTAACTATGAGAATCTAATCATACATGATAGTGTCTAAAGGGTGGGTGTATGACTATCTTCCTAGTCACTTGGCACAACATAAACCTTGATAACCTTATACATAATCACCCATCTACCTATTATGGTATGTGTAAGAGAGGGGGGCCAACCATGTCAAGGCTCTAGGTCACAAAGAGCTAAGAGCGGAGGGCTGCCCTAACTTACCTCACTCTAAAGGGGTGTTTCAGATAGAGGTTGATAATGATGAGGAATATAAAGTACTTCAATCACCTTCAAACGGGTATGTGTAGGATCATGATGGGCCAAAAAGTGGCGATATGATGGGTATGTGTAGGTAATGTGGCTAACGACATTTTTTTTACCCAAAATTGATGAAACGAAAAGGGTTTTTAAAGGAGATTCTCAAATTTCCACAAATATAAATTATGCTTGACTTTGAATTTAATAAATAATTATTATTCATTTTCTATTTGAATTATGACTAAAGTCCTGTTTGATAGGCTGATTGAAAAGAATCTACAACTTTCAAGTGGTATCACATATTTTTAATCCAAAACATGTGTCACATTCTATGCTTCACATACTATAGGATTAAAAAAAAAAGAAATGAATTTCATGAAGTTTTGACAAAGTTAATGTGGTTAGACATACTAGTTTTTATATTTTTTAAAAGTTGTAACAAAGAATTCATGATTAATTATTTACTTGGAAAAAAATTACAAAAAAATATGCATCACACCACCAGACATGAGTCCTCTACTTATATCTAAAATCTTATAAAAAAATATTATCATTTTATTGTGGTTAGGGTGGTCAGACAGACACCTACTTCTTATTTTTTCCCTAAAATTTAAGTACTACTACATTGAAATTTCAAATTTTCACCAAATAGATTTTTTTTTTGAAGTAAACCTAGTAGTTTAGAAACTACATTGAATTTGCTATAGATTTTATTCTTATATACTTTTGAAATAATATAGATAACTTATTCAAATTTTTATGTCAAGTTGCCTAACTTTGATTTTCCTGAATTTTTTGCCACTTAAGGCCCTATGATGATCCTGCACATACTCCGACCCGAAATCCAAGTTTAGGCTAGGTGAGCTGGTTTTCAGAGTCAATACTATACCTAGACATCTCTATGTCCAAGGATGACAACGTAGTTTTGGGATGACATCGCGGTGTGTTGGTGTCTCTCAGGTGTTGGTATTTGTACGACCAAAGATAAAGTACAATATAAACTACCAGAAAATGAACTAACGACCTAGCTAGTTATTCTTGAATGAGAAAAATAGAACAATAAAATATGAAAATTACAAAAAAAATGATAAAGTAGATAGATGAAGGCTAAAGTAATGAAGATGATCTCACCAAGGTGGTAGTTTTTTAGCTAGCTCCAAATGCACACCCACCTACACACAAGAAAGAGGGGAAAATTGTTGGGGCTGTATAGGGGTCTACCATAGTCAGACCCCCATTTTGGTGTTTCCACCTCCATGAAAAACCAAATAGAAATGAGAGAGAAATATGCGATAAAGAAGTAAAGAAAGTAGAAGATGCAATAAACACTACAAAATAGTAAAGTGCCACTCAACCAAATCACAAAGGAGAGGAGCGAAACGTTACCACCTCCACCCAAAAGCTCACTAGCCAATGGAGAAGAAAGAAGACTTGGAAAGGTCACCACAGCCTCGACTGTGATGGAAGGAGGTCTTGCAAGACTCCAAGCCCACGTTGCTATGGCTTGATTCACACTTGCTTTGTGGAGTTGATGGGGTATTGTTGCTGCAATGGAGTGTTGAAGTGTTGCTTGAAAGAATGAATTTGAAGTGCTTAAGAAATTGCAAGAGCTTGTGAAGAGATGAAATGGAATGAGAATGGATGAATTTGAAGGAGAAGTGGGAAGAATCAACCATTTTCCAGGTTGGTTGGTTGAAGAGGTTACAAATAAACCCCAATTGAAAGTGTAACACCTCTGCCAACTTCAAATGTAGGAATCCATCAGGGACGTAAGCACACCACACAAACATCTGTGCGCCACACACACGTCCCCAAAAAATATTATCTCACCAAAACAAGAGATAGATGATAAGTGGAAGGAAGACAGTTGGGTGATGTGGAATTTTTCCTTCAAATTTGATTTTCTAAGGTGAAGGTTGTTGAATATCCAAGATACTGAGAGGGGGTTGAATTAGTATCTTCTTAAGTTTTATGATCAGATGCCATCCAATTATTCCAATGCATACAATAGCAAAGATAATTAAGAGCATTAATATAACATGAAAATCATAGAACACATGAACACCAGGATTTTTACATGGAAAACCCAAAATGGGAAAAACCACAGTGAGTGCTAGCTCACAATATAGTATAACTGGTTATAAGATATTAAAAAAATGGGTGGCTCACTACCAGGACTCATTGTCCAAATACAAAGGCTCACTACCTATAGAGTTACAATGACAAAATGGCTTATAGCTAGAAAGTGAACTAATAAAGTACACCTAGTGAGTGTAGATTCAGTTCCAATGAAGCTTAGTAAATTGACTTGAAACACTTCATTATATTCCCTCTTCTTTACATTTGCATTCACAACACAAACATCACACACACACCACAATATTTAAAAACTATCCAATATATATATCTAATCTCTCTGCAAGCATCAATTAGGTCAACATAATTAGATGCATTTCTTATTTACCAAAAATACCAACTGTCAGCTTCAAGCATTCACAAAAACTTCCCAAACAGAAATTCAAATGCCCAACATGCTACATCATGTTGGCTTGGACCTAAGATAGGTCGCACATACATAAAAAAATTTAATTCACCATTACACAATACATTCATTAGGTCATCCAAGGATAGACCTAATAGAAAAATTGAGTAATACCGATACACCATATGAGCATCTGAGTACATGAGATCTTGAATGTATGTGCTTCCAGAATCCATAAATCATCTCCCGAAATCACAAGAAATAGTAATCACTAGCAAAAAAATGTGGACCACAATACCAAATGGTATACCAAAATACCAGAGAATATAAGCCTTATACCGGTTCAGATATCAGACTAAAGTACCAAAAAAAATTCAGACTTGAGCTTGCAGTTGCAACTCATATATCATGGTGACATCAATGAAAACACAAAACAATAGAATGAGATGTTCTTCTTCATTTTTCCAACAATCTCCCCCTTTTTCATTGATGGTAAAATGTGCCAAAAATAAGTATTTACAAAAAATATTATTTACAATACTACTCCCCCTAACATTAGCATTTCATTATTCTTCAAACCTCTCCCCCTTTGACATCAAGGACAAAGGGTGTCCCAACAATTGAAACTGAAATATGAAAAAAAAGAAATCAAACAAAGAAACATGCATCAACCAGAGGATGGTGAGCCTTGAAGCTCCTTAAGAATACCTTCCCATATAGATTTACCATTCTCCTAGCTATCCTTTGTAGCAATCAACATCTTGTTCAGGGATTCCAACTCTACCAAAGTTTCTTCTGCACCATCTGAAGTATTAGGAGTCAAGCTTATCTTCTTAAGCTTTTTTGTGCCTACTAGGGCCTTTCCAACTGGAGTGTATTCTAAGTTCTTATAATGTCACTTAATTGATCAAATTTTCTGATAATCTCTTCCTTCTACTTTTGCAAGAAAAATAGTTTTTCTTTATGTGTAGTAATGGCATTCCAGGTTGATCTATCTCTGTCTTTGGATATATTGTAAGTACCTGAGACAACAGTCAACTAAGACTCAATGGAGTCCATAACAACCTTAATGTTCTGAGAGGCATCCGACCACTTCAAGCAATAAGCAAGAACAACATTTTCCTCTGACTCACAGATCTTCACGACTTCCAGGTTCTTTTCAACATTTGAGTGTGCAAGAGCACACTTGTCATGCAATGCCAATAGCCTTTTCTTTGCTAGTTTCTCCTTAACCTCTTTTTTTTTTTTTCACTAAGCCCAAAGGTATACTCCTTGAAAGAATCTAACAACAATATCAAATTTTCAATAGGAGTGAGGGATGCATTAATAGATGCACCAGGGTTGACCTCCTGCAACAACTCAAGAGAATCTTCTATGAGTTTTGTTCCTTTTTGATGTGTCTCAAGAATCTCCTTCCTTCTAGATGCCTGTAATGCATCTCCTAACACCACTTTATGTACTAGAGACATCTTCTCCATATCAATAAACCCTTCAATCATAGGAAGTTGTAGATGTTCCTAAGGGATTATTGGCTAGAATTTGATTTGCTTGGATAACAAGCCTTTCACAACATCATTACCAAAGGATGATTCTCCGAGATGCTTAAGAGATTTTACAATTTACTTTTGACTTTCTTTATTTTTCTTGGTAGATTCTTTGTTTTTCTTGTCTTCCTTTTTATCTTCATCTAAATTATCTTTATCCTTGTTATCTTCATCATTTCCATATTTTCCATCTTCATTTTTCTCTTCTTCTGGATTATCTTTTTCTTCTTCTTCACTTCCTTTTCCTTATTCAGTATTTCATTTTTCATAATTTCCTTTCCCAACTTCATTGTGCTCAAGAGGATCATCATTATGCTTTTTAGGCTTAGCTTCACTTTCATTCCGCTTCTCACTTTCTAGAGAATCATTTTCACCACCGACATCATTTTTAACATCAACATTTTCAATAATATTTGCATTACCCGTATTAAGAGGAATATTTTCGTCAACATTTTCAGTAGCAACATCTTCATTAGCCTTAAGCATGCCATATTTTTTTGCTATATCCTAGATCACCTTTGTTGTTTCCTTATATTATTTTTCATCTTTTTATTCCTTGCCATTAAAATATTTACCCTTTTCTTCATTCAAAACATCTTTGCACAAATATTTTTCAAATTTTCCAAATCATCTGGGGTCAGGGAAGACCTAATCTTATCATATGCATCATTCCTGATTTTCTCTTCAAATTCAACAGTCTCCGATCTCCTTTTCATTAGGGCTTTCCATATATTCTCAGGTACATCTTTCTTTATATCATCCCACTTAACTTCTAAGATGATAACATATTGAATGACAACTAAAAGTAAAGTTTTCTTATCCTCTTCTTTAGAATTATCAAAATATTCTATGGTAGGCTTCAACATGTTCTCAAAATGTAACAAGGTATTGAGAATTTCCTCTAATTTAAAATGGGGACTAGAACCTACCAGATTGTCCTATTCTTCTCTCCAATCCACAGAGGCTTCACTAGACACCTTATCCTTCTTCAACTCTGGTTTGGTGTGCATATGAACACCAAAATTCTATTCTTCCTCATCATCAAAAGATGATACAACATGAACTCTCTTAGAACCAACAACTTCCTTAGAAGCACCTTCACCAGAGGGTAAACTTCCTCTTCTTCTCCTTACAAATTTTTCATCAGGATCCTCTTCCTCTTCATCCAGATCATCTATAACACTAAGTTTTTTCTCCCTTGTAGCTTTATCTTTATTATTGGTAATAGGTGGGGACTAACTTGGGCCCCTCAAGGTTTGATAGCTCTAGATTTTTAGCCTACCAAAATACTAAATGGAAACCTCCTCCTATGGATTAGGGAAAGATAAATTTTGATAGGGTTGCTAAAGGTAACCTAGGTGTGGAAAGTGGTGGTGATATTCTCAAATATAACAATGGAGAGGTTATTGTAGGATACTTAGGGGGATTGGTAGTTGGGCTAATAGTTATTTCACAACATTAACACAAAATCCTATTTGGCATTGATGATTATGAGCTATCACATATTTATAAGGAAGGAAATAGCATGTCCAATGCTTTGGCTAATTTGAGAATAAATTTAAATTTCCTAAGATGTTAGCGAAATAAAATGAATCTCCCGAAGAATATAAGAAGCCTTATTTTGAAGGAGAAATAAAATATCACTCTTCATAATGATGAATTCCTTTAGGAAAACTTAGATTATTGAACATATAATTTTATATATTATTTATTATAGCCCTTGGTTGAAATACCATCCCTTCAGTCTTTGGGGTTTATGGAATAAGAAGCTCATTTTAGATGAGATGAAGCTTAGTTGGATAAAAGATAATGGTTTATATTTAGTCATAAGACTATTGAAGTTAGTTCATAATCATTGAGTGACGTTTACAACTATGTGGACTTTGAAGGATGAGGTGGTGATGATTGGGATGTATTTCATGGGAAGAGTCATGATTTTTGGGGGCTTGATGTACGAGACTGACTTTCTCCATGGTTAGGCACTATCTATTGTCAAGAATACTAATTATATTTGTAAGGTACTCATTTAAATTATTCTTTTTGATTCCTTGAAAGGAATAATGACATGGCTACTTTAATAAACCTATATAAAGATGAACTAAGATGGACAAGGCTTGTGAACAATTTGATGTTTTACTTATATTCTCGAGGATAATCCTTATCTTGGGCATACATAATCATTTAATATTCATTCAATTATCTGTAATGATGACTATTAAGCCCAGATCTAGAAATTTCCATTTCATTTTGAGAAACCCCACCAGTTATGTTCTTTGCCATTCTTCTAGACTTAGTGGATCCTTCTACAATTGTTTACTATAGTGTAGCCACTTGGGGAGGGCTTTCAATATGGGAAGTGATAGAGTAAGGAAAAAGTTGAGATCATGTAATGAATTTAAAAATGACCCTTTTCTATGGCACATTTATGTGGAAGGTTGGTTATCTCCATTTCTTGAGTGTCTTAATGGACATGATAGAAGTTTTTCCATATAATTTACAAGTGCCTGGAACTAACACCAGGTTAAAATGGGGTGTATTTCCTTTGATGTTTGTGAGGAAATAATTTCCAAAGAAATGAGATTGTCATGCAACAACCATAAACTCAAAAGGCATAGCAAGGTGTCAAACATGAGAAGTATGAACCCATTCTTCAAAAAGGGTAAAACTTTGATTAAGGTGCATGCAGGATATGAAAGAGCTAAGCTCCCATAGCCATAGGATAAGGTATTCTTATTTTTAATGAAGTATATAATTCTAAAAGGATGGTTCAAATATTATTATTTCTATCACCTTCCTTTTCTTAACCATTTTAGAAATAAGGTTGTTACTAGTTTCCCTTTCTATTTGTTATCTTCAATTAAAGCTTTTGAAAAGGAAGTTCTAGATGTGGTAGCTAAAAACTCATAAAATTATCCTATACTGCTCCACCAAGGGATTATATTTAGACTATACCACTTCCATTTATCCCTTTATCCTCCCAAGCCTATTAGGGCTTGTCTAGTTGATGAAACACCACTAGATAGTTTTCCTATTTAGAAACCTACTAACTCTCCTATCGATAATTTTGAGATGCTGCCTTCCAAAGGGAAAAAGAAAAATTTTACTCCTCAAAATACTACCCCCATGCATGAGTCTAAATCCTCTACCCCTCAACCCAAGACCTCAAAAGCTACCCATTTCCACTCAAAAACTTGTTGTGAGTTTATGTGACCTTAAGAATATCCCTAAAAAAAGCTTGGGAAAAAGAGACAACTTTGGAACTAAAAGCCCCATTTGCAAGAGGAAAAGTAAGACCTTAGTCAAATTTTATGTTGAGGAAGCCAAATTTGAAGATGGGGAGGAGGTCATCGTAACTAATGCTATAGATAATGAAGAGGCCAAAAGTGGACTTGAATTTGTAAAGGAAGCTAATAGCCCTAATTTGAGTGTTAGGGGATCTCATAGGCTAGCTAGACATTCGATTCCTAAGCTCATTATGGATGAAATTTCAAGTGACTTGACTAGGGAGAGGAGAATTATGATTATTACAACAATACAAATTTGGAGATTGAGGGTCTAAGCCTATTTTCAGAGCTAAATGTTATACTCTTAGGCTCTAAGGACTTGGCCACCACCCCCATTAAGCAACCTAAACAAGACACATGCTCAAACTGCATGCAAACTACTAATGATATTGTTGTTTTGAAGTCTTGGTTGATGGTCTAGAGAGGAAGATGCATGGTCTTTCTTTCTTTACTTTGAAAGTCATCCACCATTCAGTGGCCACTATAGGTTCTATATTAAAAGATGAATTCAAAAATTATGATGAATACAAGAGAGTGAGCACTTATTATAATAACTAGGATTTGCTTAAATTCCTCAAGGAGGATTGGGAGAAAATATTTTATTAGTCTTGTGCTTCGTTTGTTTATGTTTTTATGTTTAAAAAAACTTTGATCTTTTAAATTGCTTTGTTACTTTAGTGTTGTCTTTGGAAAATGACCTTTGATTTCTTTTCAGCTTTGTTGTTGGAATTTTTTTCCCTAATGGTCCTTTTGTGTATGGGTTTAGCACCTTGTAATTCTTATATTATAAAAAAAAATCTAGAAGGAGGTAATGAAAATAACTTCATAGTCCTATTTGATGAACTTCCTTGTTTTGTTGACAAGGATGAAGAGAGCATAAAAATTTCAATGTCAACACAATTTTTGGAGCTGCAAGAAGATACAAATGACCATGAAAAGATGTTGGCCTATGAGGAGGGAAATGAGGACAATTTTGTTTCTAAAAATAGAGAAATTGACACACATAAATTTGTTGGTCAAATTGAACATGATATCAAATCAAAATTCATGCTTCAAGAAGATGAACTTGATGTTTCTATGAACCTTCACGGGAACTATCATAAAGTAAAATTCAATCCTTTTATGTATAAAAGTAAAGAAGAAGTTGAAGAAGACCTATTTTGGGATGATATATAAGTGTTTTATTCAAATTTCAACATCAAGCCAACTTTTCTTGAAGAAGGAAATCATGAGAAGCATGAAAATATTTCATAAATCACTTTGTTTCCATCAAATGAGTCATATGAAGTGAAGCATTCAAATCAACGGTAAAAAAAGTAAGCAAAAGTTTAAGGTTGTTTATTGGGATATCCTTTCAAGAGGATAACTATTAGGAATTTTGTACATTTGGAGGCTAGAAAGAAGGAATCGCCATGTTTCATACTTGAAGGCCAAAGTATCAAGAAGAGAAGGGCCAGCCAATTATCCATTTCAAGACAATTATTTTTGCAATCAACTCATGCAGGAAAATAAGTTTTTTTTTAATCCTTGGAGAATTGTTTGAACAATTTTTCAATTGCCCACCCTATCTCCAACCGCTATCAATTATTCACAAACATGAAAAGCATTACAAGATTTTGAGGAACATAATCTATTTCAAGGAACCAAATATGGTTTGTTTAAATATTTTTTTCACTTGGTTAGTATAGGATTGGGTTGATTTTATTCAAGTCAATAAGTGATGTTGCACATAGTTTATTTTTTTCTCCAAGTGCTAAGGCACAATTAATTATTTATTGTTTGTAGTCTTCTTTTGGTATTTTTCTATCCGTTTTAGGTGTTTAGTTCATTTTTTTAAGGTGTTACAATAGGTTGTCAATTCTAGTTTTTATTTTGTTTCAAGTCTCCTTGAGTTTATGGCTAATGGATATCCAAGGTCACTAGTTCTAGTTGTTTAGCAGGTAAACACTCTTGTTGGGAGGTTTCCAAAATATTGACTAATTTAAGTCTTCTCATATTTAAATATTCATAAGGGAGCCTATAAGTGAATTTAGAGGGTCATATATTAGTCTCTCCAAACATCATTAATAAAAAATATCTTAGGATTCTTAGAATAAGGTCTAGTGTAGTGTCATATAAAGAAGAGTGATGGATGCATTACTTTCATTTTAAAACAATGTTTTCCATGTCTCAATAGATATTAATATTCCCAAATGATCATGTACACCTTTTTGGAGGGAGTCCTATTTTAAAAAGGAATCTAAGTTATCGAGGTCTCATCTAGGTTTAAGGTTTTGTTGGGTTTCCAACTAATTTAGCATGTCTCCTAGCTCATGGAGGCATAACATGTGTTAGTATCCATGTTATTTAATCCAGATGCTACAACTAATAATAATAGTTTGCATGATAGTTTCCTTGTTATTGACAGTAAAATGAGGATTGTCACAATGAAGCAAGTGATAGATTTATCTTTGACAATGATGCTTGTTGTTGAAGAGGACAATCGTCAAGTGAAATCCTATGATGACATAGATGACAGTAGGGATTTTACTCAAATGAAGAATCTATGAAGAGCCATAGATAATGCAAGTTAGATTCTAGTCAAATGACAAAATCATAAGCATCTCTCATTAAATCCCGTAAAAAGCCCAACCATGTTTTAAATTACCATATGAATGTATGATCACAATGTTTTTGGTGGAATATCAAAGGATCCATAGGAAAAAGTAAAGGAATATTCTTCATACTTCATGATTAATAATAACCAACACAAAGACCTAAAATAATCCTAAAAATTACATGACTATAGAAGAAAAAATGCACAACCCATGACATCATAGGTGGACAATTTTAAGGCTTGAATGATCATGTTGAGACCCTAAACTAAGCACACATTTTGCAAAAGGAGAAGAAAATGTAAGAGATTTTTGAGCATGAAAAATCAATAGTATTGTAGGTAGACAAGGAGATAAAATTACAGAGGACACACTAGTAAAATTGCAAGAAAAAATTTCTCTTGCTTGGGAGTCAAAGAAATAAAAAATAAGTTAGAAATCAATGTCATCCAAAGAAGATTTATAGTCACATTTGAAACTAGCATAGGTGGATATAAACTAATCGCATGAAAAAGTAGAGGCTCTACAGGTATAAATTCAATAGGAAAATAAACATTATGTTGATGTTAAGGAAAACTATCAAGAACTACAAGTATTATTTAGAAAAACATTCTAAATTTCTTCTCCAATATTATCACCACTAAAATTTGAGAATTTATATTTCATATATGAGAATAGAGAAACCATTCTAGTCATAAAGGAAACAACATTAGTTGTTATTTAAACTATGAGCTTTCCTCTGTCAATATTTCTCTGAGAAGGCTTGTAACTTCCACTTTTACAAAAATTTAAATTTGTTATGCAAAATTACATGTTTCTAACAAAAGAACTAGTGAAGGAATCCAAGGATATTTTCCATTATCTGGGAAGTATTAAGGAATGATTTTATTACAACATCTAAGATTCTAGTAGATAAAGAGAGCAATATGGTTGCCAAAGATAGGAAAGTTGAATCAAATGACACAATTGAGGGTTTTAAACAATAACTAGAGATAAATCACTATGATTTGACTTATTTAATGATGATAGTGAGATTTTTTAGTGGAGTAAGGTAACCATATCTATCACTAATCTCATCTTGGGAAATCTATATATGGTGATCACTATGGGATAATGCACAAATAGGTCAAATAATAAGTTAAATGTATAAAAAAACCTATTATTTCATACATGGCATGTTGCATGAAAAGGGACATGTTATAGGAATTCATAATGCATCACTTCCATGTGTCCAAGGGTCTCCAAGTTTTAGGTTCTACA
This sequence comes from Sequoia sempervirens, assembly GCA_007258455.2. Taxonomy (NCBI): domain Eukaryota; kingdom Viridiplantae; phylum Streptophyta; class Pinopsida; order Cupressales; family Cupressaceae; genus Sequoia; species Sequoia sempervirens. Next base: position 198,452,432 of record VDFB02000002.1, on the reverse strand, counting down.
TGGTTGTAAGAATGAGAAAGTCAAAACACCCAGTGTCCACTACCTCTTCTAAGAAGCTTTCAAAGGATTCTTTTTTTGTTCTAGCTCTAGATTTTTCATCGATAATCAATGTATTAAATGATAGATATCCATCAATAAGATGTGCATCCTCTTTTGTACTGAGAAGTACAAAGTAGCTAAGAGTCCATTGAAAAAAGTCACAACAACAATCCTATTTAGATGAGTATGTCCCCAACAAGGAGGTTTCTTATTCTTATTATTTTTCATCACACAAAGGAAACATAATTTTCATATGGTCAACTAAGTAGTGGAAAAAACCTATACAATATAGGTTGTTTCCTATCCAAAATTTTAGCATGCCAATATTGAGGACATCCTAAAGAAAGTAGTGGAAAAGGATAGTCCATGAGGGTCATGAAAGATAGAGTTTAGAAGATCATAAACATTCAAAAAAATGTTAGTGGAAAAGTCTTTCTATTGTAGGATACAATGTATAAGTTATTCTAATATAAGAGACAATTGGTGGTATGACAAAGAGTAGTTTTGTGTGGTTTATGATAGCAAGAAAACAAAATTATACTAGGTAAGAGATGGAAAAGGGGTGCATAATCAGGAGTTCATGACATTCAAGTCCAAGACTATAACTATGCACAAGTAGAATATTTCAAATATATTCCATGGTGATGAACTTAGAAGAAAAACACTATGAGGGTGTTGGAGGAAGAACATAAGAGTTTATAGTGGTTGTGAAATCCAACAATATTAGTACATAATCATTGTGGAAATAAGTTAAAAAGGGCACTCTAAGTTTTAAAGCCAAGCATTTAATGATAATAAGGTTATGCACATGATATCCTAAGTGATAGGTCAAGGATAGAGCTAGAAGAAGGTCAGTCTTCAAAGCATTCAAGACACAAGATAATGATAGCCCTTAGTCAAAAGTAGAGATGATAGTTTGGAACCATTCATTGAGGAATATAGAAGATGGGGATTGTTTCTTTTATGATATGATTATTCTTACAAAGTGATAGGTTTATGTTGTCTAAATGGATCACAATGAAGGAACACTAAATGATAGTGTGGATAGACAAATAAGGTGGGTGTCATGATAGTCAAATCTTAGATTATGACAAGTCAATATATGTAAGGATAGTGTATAGTCAAAGGAAAATCCATAAGGGAGTTATAGTGAATAGTCTCCATAAGTATGGACATTCTTTAAGAGTAGACCATGTCATTGGCATGATAACGGTTCATACCACAACAATCCACAAAACATATTAATAGATGGCTGTAAAAAAGGATTAAAAGATAATATGAAATGGTTGTTAAATTGTATTTACCAAGGGATCAACATGGGAGAAATATGAGAAAATATATCTTAGGTGAAATTTACAAACCATTAATGATAAAGAAGCTTACCCTATGCCCAGTCAAAGAAGTTTTTGATCCTTCACACATGTCCTATTTTCATCCACGTTTAGATTTACGAGAAAAAAAAGATAACAGGTGCAATAGTTATATTATACTAGGTATATTCATATTTTTTTAGTTGAAGGAGTCAACTAAAATCATCTTCTAAACCTTTCTAGAAAGATTGTGGAGTTTTCCAAAGCAATTAAATAGGTGAATGTTTCTCCAACGCCCAAAAGGATTGATTCAGCTAGTTGAAGTAAACAAATTCAATTCATTTGCAAAAAAAAAATGCTCCTAATATTTAGAAAGTTGTTGGAAAACATAAAGGGAGGCCTAGGGACATATTTCTTCAGTTTTGGCTTTTCTTGATTATGTATTATAAATTTTGAAGGTTTTTTTCTAAGAACGGATAGTATTGTAACTCAAAGAAACTCAATTCTCATGACTTGTACAATAGTGTGTAAGCATATTTATGTTAATAAAGCATGTACTTCACCTTCTCTAATATATATTTTTATGTACAAACATGAATGATTGATATATTTTTTGTGATTTATATGCAAATCTTCAACATATGTCTTATTTCCTTAAGTAGCTTCATGCAAAAATATGCATACTTTATGCAAGTGATTGATTATGTCAATGGTTTGAACAACTTTTAATTGTAAAAACACCTAATTTTTTCCTTTTAGAATTGATAAAACTTCAAATTTTCTATGAACCACCAATGTATAAGTATGTCAAAACCTGAGTTGTGCATGAAATAGCTTGTTCATTGAAAAAATTATGTGTGTTAAGCAACAATATAGGTTCTCAAAATAGGTTGGTGCATCAAGATTTAGGTTTCATTTTAAGTATTTTCTCCATGTTCCTTAACAAGAAGAAATAACATAAGTTAATTTAGGTGAGACACAAAGGAAACCAACCCTCTTTGCAGATTCACTCCAAGCTATGGACAACCCATAAGCCCTAGAGTGTTTCCATGTTTCATTGGATTGTTGAGGCAAGTGCTTAGAAAGGTTGCAAGCCCACTTGACAACATGGATATGAATAAATCATTCTTATTACAAACAGTCAAACATTTCAAATTTAATATGGAGAGATCTTGATTAGTATTGTACAAGTATGTTCTATATGATTTGAATGTAATCATACAAAATATAAATGAGTGGATGAACATACAAATCCTCCAATTTAAAAGGAGGAACAACTTGTTGGGATAAACCCATAAAATAGATACAACCAAGGGTTACATGATTCATTATATAAAATACTTTTATGAAATTCTCTTAGCATCTACTTAAGTGGTCCATTATGTGATTTATAAAATTATTGGATATTAGATTTTAAATCTCATTAAGAAAGAATCCTTTATAAATTCTTATTACTAATACTAATATGTTCTTTGTTTAATTCAACAACCTAAAAGAACTCAAACTAAGATGTAAGTACAACTTTGACTAGTTTCTAACACCTTGAAATCCTTATGTGAATTTTAATAAATTCATTTACATGATATCAATTACATCTTTCAATTCACACTCTAAAAAATATCACTGCATATATGTAAATGTTTAATATACTACACAAATGTCAAACTGAGATTAATTTCGATAACCATGTATTAAAAAAGACAATAAATATTAAACTAGGAGCATCCTAGAGTTCAAAGCAATGTTCTATCACCCCAAAAAAAAATCTTTATTTTGTTATATTTTTATTTAAAGTATAAATGTAATTTTTGATGTGTAGGTACAATTTGATAAAAAAATAAAATAAAAAATGAAATGAATTGCTTACCCCATGGAAAAGACGTTCATCCTTGCTCATGTTGTCGATTGTTATGTCTAATGCTGTTTTTCCCAGCTTGTCATGTTTGTTAATCATTCTCTTTGATGTTACCAACAATACCAAAGTTTTTATCTGCCTCGAAATTTTGTCAAACGTCTGCACTGCATTTTCAACAGCCAAGTGGAGAGCAGTTCTGCCGTCATTATCCACAATTTCTTTGCAATCTTCAGCATGATTTATTATCTCAGTGACTAACTCCAGGTTCCCTTCTTGTACTGCTATATGAAGTGCTGATTGACCATTGTTGTCCACTTTATAACACAAAGAGCTATCTTTCTGTAAAAGAATCTTGGCAAAATGCGATATTCCATTAAGATAGGCAGCATTATGCAATGGTGTTCTGCCTAAATTGTCAACTTGTTGAAGGAGCTCTGGATTCTTGGATATGAGTTTTTTAAGCACACCTACAAAATTTGAAAGATATTCATTATAAGAAACCACTGTTTTGAAGATATTGTATTTAATATGTTACTATTTGGAAAGGAGAAGAGATGTTTTGACGATACCTTTGTGTGTGTTGTAGATGGCACACTGCAGAAGGGTTTGACCATCAGATGTCCTCCTCTCGTAGGGGGAGGATGTGAGAGGCAAAAGTTTCTTAACGATTTTCTTATGACCTTCCTCTGTAGCTTTGAAAAGCGCGGTCTCCCCAGCGTGATTGATGATATCCACCAGATTACTGTGATGCTCCACTAAAAGCTCCACAACCTCAGAATGTCCTCCAATGGCCGCTTCGTGCAAGGCGGTGTTACCTTCCTCATTTTTAGCAGTAACAAATTCACGGCTGCGCTGGTCACCGGCCTCGATGTCTCGATTCATGAGCTGAAGCAACATTTGCACGGCTTTCACATGGCCATGATACGCTGCCAAATGGAGTGCTGTATTCCCTATGGGTGTAACCGCTTGAAGAATTTTGAGTCCCTCATCTACCAAACTTGTAAGGGCCTCCACGTTGCCTGATGTAATTGCTTTGTATAACTTTCTCTCCATTCCTTTACAAATGTCTGAAATTATAGATTAGTTGCCAAAAAATGCAGAGATTTCCAGATAAAGCAAACCGTGATGCTGCTTCAAAGACCTCAAATACTTTATTTAAAGTTGTTTGCTACACATCGAAATGGAAGAGAATCAACGAAGAAATTACTAAGCAACCGGTGATTGGAAACGGCTATTGACCCGTTCCTGCCCCCGTAATGAGGTGGTTAGTGAAATGACAGAAGAACAAGCCAAAAACACGTTACATTTGAAAGGCACAATAACACTCAGAATTCATTGCAAGTGATGACTTGATAAACACGGCAGTCCGTGAAGAAATTACGTGGATGTGAAGTTAGAAGACTAATTAAATGAGAGGGATATCTCAGTGGACTAATTAAACGAGTTTTGAGCATTCGTCAAGTCGGTGAGTGGGATGTTTAAATTAAATAATACCAAGGAAATTGCGTCGCAGGAGACTTGAAAAGGAACAATCGTACCATTTGAGTTCTATTTCCTACACAAGTCGGAGTGGGTGAATTGGACATTGATAAAAACTGATAAGAAACTCTTTCCCCCTACAAAGTGATATCTAATTATGCTTAAATCTGATGTCCGTATGACCAAAGCTGTATTATTTTAGAGTTATTTGGTAGACTCGTCGAAATGACAGAGATGCAGCATGGAAATTTCATTTGAAAGCCCCGAAAACACTGAGACTTGGACATCTCGGTGGACTAATTAAAATAATGAAGCTGGTAGTCATGTCGGTGAATTGGACATCTGGTGAGCTGATTATATTTCTTTCCCTCTACAAAATGATATACTTAAATTTCATGTCCGTATGATCGTATTTAAAAAAAATGGCCAAAATACAATTTTTTTAAGACATCATATGAAAGCAAGGGTGAAGTATGGCACTGTTTAACCACAATCAAATATTCGAAGTACTTGGAATCAAATATTTAAAATACCAGATTTCGATGCCTAAAAACTTAAAATCCCACAGACCAATTGTAAGGCTCATTTTCTACCTCCCGAAGCTAGTATTTGATCCCTCAATAGCCTCTTGCGTATTAAAGGGAAAACAAATTAAATAAATTAGTTCAAGTTAAAAATTCACAATTCATCTCAAAACTCACATTAAAGCATTTGTCGATTAGTTGGAAAACTTTTCAAAGTGGGAATTAAGAGGTAAGAGGATTACTTTTATAAGTTACATATCTTTTATATGAAATGAGATTTTATTTTATGTAGATATAGAGTATGTTTTAGAGTTAAAAAGGCAAAAGAGTTTTTTAAATTTTATTATAAGGAGAGTTTTTTAAATTTTATTATAAGGTATAATAATGGTTTAATGTGATATCTATTATTTTTATATGAATATGATAATAACATTTATTAATTCTTTTAATATTATTGATAAGTTTTATGTTATATTTGATTAATAAAATATAATGTTTAAAATAGATGTTAGAGTATTCTTGAAGAGGTTAGAGGATTGTTCTTTATAAAGATAAATTATTTTTTGAGAGAATGGATGAAATTGTTGAGTAATATTGTTGGTAGGAGTACTTTTGTTGCATTTTAAGCTCCAGTTTGTTGTTTCAATTATTTAGTATTATTTTTAGTTTCATTTTCCATTTCTTGGGCATAGGTGAGGGGCAATGGTTTGGTAGAAATATGTTGTTATGTTTCCCACCTCTTGATTGATAGGGATAAATTAGGTCTGTATGATTATTCTACAAGTGAATTTTATACATTTGACAAGTGTTGCCTATGTTAGAGAACTAGAGGTAAAGTCAACTAAATAAATGTGTGGCTAAGCAATTGAAAACTTATTAAGGATGCTCCTCTGCTTTTGAGGACATTGGAAATGCTTGGGTAGATTTTTGAAAGTTGGCATTGCTTCCAAGAATTTTACTCACACCTCCTTTGCAAGGATTTTGGTGGAAATTAATTTATCTTAGGCTTTACCAAGAAAGGTGGTGCTCCAAGTTGATGACTGGTCCTAGTCTTAGCTAGTGGATTATGAAGGTATTATTTTTTGTTGCAGATGTTGTTTTGCTATCGGACATCTGACTTGTGAATGTCCTTGTGGAGCTTTTTTTGTTTCCTCCTCCACTTGGTGGAAAAATTCTCTTTGTGAGCATTTAATTATGTTCCTTGATGTTGATTCTTCATCTGATAATGAGGAGACTCCTTCTCCTTCTATGTAGAAGTTTACTATTTTTTATAGTGTTGCTCCTTCGGTAGCTTCATCTGTGTTGGTTCAAAACTTGGCTACTTTGGATGATGTGTATGCTACTCCCCCTGATAAGGTGGTTCCATCTGTTGTTTGTGCTCCTAAGACACCAAAATATGTACAAAAAAATCATCTAAAAGAATAGATAATTGGAAACAAAGACAAAAGTGTAATGACAAGAAGCAAAGTGGCAGCACCTGAGGTAAATTTTTGTTTAATTTCCAAGATAGAACCTAAAATAGTGTGTGAAACATGCACAGATGAAAATTGGGTTAGAGCAATGAAAGAGGAATTACAGTAGATAGAGAAAAATCAGACATGGGAATTGCTTCCTAGACTGGTAAACAAGAACATACTTGGTACAAAATGGGTATTTAGGAATAAGTTCAATAGAATGGTGAAGTAGTAAGAAACAAAGCAAGGCTTATGTGAAAATCTTATTCATTGATGTTTTTGGCATTTTCTACTCATAAATTTCAAGGTATACCAGATGGATGTTAAGTCTACATTCCTAAATGGAGAATTGGAAGAAGAGGTCTACATGGAACAACCAAAGAGATTTTAGTTAACAAATCAACCGAACATGGTTTGTAAGTTGAAAAAGGAACTATATGGAATTAAACAAGCTCCCAGAGCATGGTATGCAAGGTTGGATAGGTATTTGACTCAGCAAAGGTTTAGCAAAGGCTCCACAAACAATAATATTTATTTCAAGATTGAAGAAAATAAAATCTTGATAGTGGTTGTGTATGTTGATGGTATTATCTTTGGAGGAAATGAGGGTATGTGCAAGAAATTTGTAGAGGAGATGCAAAAATCGTTTGAAATGTATATGATTGGTGAGTTGAATTTATTCCTTGGAATTTAAGTGAATCAAACTGATAAGGGCATATTCATTTCACAATCGAAGTATGTTAAAGAATTGTTGAAGAAGTTTGGAATGGATAACTCCAAACTGGTATATACCCCTATGGTGACTGGATGCAAACTAAGTAAGGATGATGAATCTCCTAAAGTTGATTAAAGAAAGTACAAATCTATGATTGGTGAGCTGCTATATCTTACTGCTACTAAACCGGATATCATGCATGTGGTATGTTTGGTTGTCATATTTCAAGAAGAACCCAAAGAAACACATGTTACAACTATGAAAAGGATATTCATATATCTAGAAGGGACTCCAAATTATGGTTTATGGTATCCTAAGGATACTGATTTTACTTTAAGTTCTTACACTGATGCATATTGGGTTGGTTATGTAGATGACCAAAAGAGTACAAGTGGTGGTGCATTCTTTCTTGGATGCAAGTTAGTTTCATGGCTAAGCAAGAAACAAGATTTAGTTTCTTTATCCATTGTAGAGGCTGAGTACATAGTAGCAACATCTTATTGCAAACGGGTACTATGGATGAAGCAAACATTGAAGGATATATGAGTGATATGCGATGATTCTGTGATATTACAAGCACAATAAATATTTAAAATAATTTGGTAATGCATTTAAGGACAAAGCATATATCTATCAAATATCATTTCTTAAGAGTGAAGGTATTGGAGAATGAAGTTAGGCTTGAATATGTTCCTACAAAGGATAAAATTGCTGATATATTTACTAAGGCTCTTCCTAAGGATAATTTTGAGTATCTCCAGAAGAAGTTGGGGTTATTGCCCCTCCTTCTTTGAACTAGGTGCACATAGAGGTGCATTAGTCCAGTGGATCTACAGATTCATCATTTATCTTGACTTGTGACTAGGGTCTAGTTCTACTCCTTAGGGGGAGTAGGAAGTATCATTGTTGCTGGTTGTTGTCATGAGTGCACTCCTAAGGGGGAGTGATTAGAATTATGTAAGAACCCTTTTTTCCATTAATGTCAAAGGGGAGAGAGAGTCATGTGAAAAATAATAGTGAGAAAAAGGATATTGTTGTCTTTGATGGTTTTTCACATCATGTGTTGTCATCAAAGACAAAGGGGGAGATTGTTGCAAGTATGAATGAGTATGGTGGTGTTGTCATTAATGTTGTCATTGAATTGTCAACACATTATAGGTTATTTTTGAAAGAGGAAAAAATAGGTTTTACAGGGACCCGAAACCACAAAGTTTACAAACAAACTAAAAGATCGTCAAAGACCCCATAAACAGAGAGGTTATAGAAAGGATAACAAAATGAAAAAGCCAAAGAGGTTTTACTTGTGAATGTCCTTGTGGAGCTCATTCTGTTTCCTCCTCCACTTGGTGGAAAAATGCTCTTTGTGGGCATTTAATTATTTCCCCTGATGCTAATTCTTCATTTGATAGTGAGGAGACTCCTTCTTCTTCTATGCAAAAGTTTACTGTTGTTGATAGTGTTGCTCCTTTGGTGGCTTCATCTTTGTTGGTTCAAAATTTGGCTACTCTAAATGATGTGTATGCTACTCACCCTAATAAGGTGGTTTCATCTGTTGTTTTTGCTCCTAAGACTCCAAAATATGTACAAAAAAATCATCTGAAAGAACAAATAATTGGAAACAAAGACAAAAGTGTAATGACAAGAATGCTCAAAGTGGTAGCACTTGAGGTAAATTTTTGTTTACTTTCCAAGATAGAACCTAAAATAGTGTGTGAAACATGCAAAGATGAAAATTGGGTTAGAGCTATGAAAGAGGAGTTACGATAGATAGAGAAAAATCAAACATGGGAATTGGTTCCTGGAATGGTAAACAAAAACATACTTGGTACAAACTGGGTATTTAGGAATAAGCTAAATAAGAATGATGAATTAGTAAGAAAAAAAGCAAGGCTTGTGTGCAAAGGTTATTCATAGGTTGAAGGTATAGACTTTAAGGAGACATTTGGCCTGGTGGAAAGAATGGAGGCTAGTCAGATGTTTTTGGCATTTTCTGCTCATAAATTTCAAGGTATACCAGATGGATGTTAAGCCTACATTCCTGAATGGAGAATTGGAAGAAGAGGTCTACATGGAACAACCAAAGGGATTTCAGTTATCAAATCAACCAGACATAGTTTGTAAGTTGAAAAAGGCACTATATGGACTTAAATAGGCTCTTGGAGCATGGTATGAAAGGTTGGATAGGTATTTGACTCAACAAAGGTTTAGCAAAGGCTCCATAGATAGTAATATTTATTTCAAGATTGAAGAAAATAAAATCTTGATAGTGGTTGTGTATGTTGATGATATTATCTTTGGAGGAAATGAGGGTATGTGCAAGAAATTTGTAGAGGAGATGCAAAAATAGTTTGAAATGTATATGATTGGTGAGTTGAATTTCTTCCTTGGAATTCAAGCGAACCAAACTAATAAGGGCATATTCATTTCAAAATCGAAGTATGTTAAAGAATTTATTTCACAATCGAAGTATGTTAAAGAATTGTTGAAGAAGTTTGGAATGGATAACTCCAAACCGGTTCGTACCCCTACGGTGACTGGATGCAAACTAAGTAAGGATGATGAATCTCCTAGAGTTGATTAGAGCAAGTATAAATCTATTATTGGTGGACTGCTATATCTTAATACTACTAGACCATATATCATGCATGTGGTATGTTTGGTTTCCATATTTCAAGAAGAATGCAAAGAAACACATGTTACAACTATGAAAAGGAAATTCAGATATCTAGAAGGGACTCCAGATTATTGTTTGCGGTATCCTAAGGATACTAATTTTACTTTAAGTTCTTACATTGATGCATATTGGGATGGTTGTGTAGATGACCAAAAGAGTACAAGTGGTGGTGCAATCTTTCTTGGATTTAGGTTAGTTTCATGGCTAAGCAAGAAACAAGATTCAATTTCTTTATCCACTGTAGAGGTTGAGTACATAGCAACAACATCTTATTGCACATGGGTACTATGGATGAAGCAAGCATTGAAGGATATAGGAGTGATTTGTGATGAGCCTATCCCTATCTTCTGTGATAATACAAGCACAATAAATATTTAACATAATTTGGTAATGCATTTAAGGACAAAGCATATATCTATCAGATATCATTTCTTAAGAGTGAAGGTATTGGAGAATTAAGTCAGGCTTGGATATGTTCCTACAAAGGATCAGATTGTTGATATATTTACTAAGGCTCTTCCTAAGGATACTTTTGAGTATCTTCAGAAGAAGTTGGGGGTTACTATCCATCCTTCTTTGAACTAGGTGCACATAGAGGTGCATTAGTCCAGTGGATCTACAAATTCATTATTTTTCTTGACTTGTGACTAGGGTCTAGTTCTACTCCTCAGGGGGAGTAGGAAGTATCATTGTTGTTGGTTGTTGTCACGAGTGCACTCCTAAGGGGGAGTGATCAGAATTATGTAAGAACATTTTTTTCCATTAATGTCGAAGGGGGAGAGAGAGTCATGTGAAAAAGAATAGTGAGAAAAAGGATATTGTTATCTTTGATGGTTTTTCACATCATGTGTTGCCATCAAAGATAAAGGGGGAGATTTTGGCAAGTATGAATGAGTATGGTGGTGTTGTCATTAATGTTGTCATTGATGTCAACATAGTATAGGTTGTTGCAGAGAAAGGAAACAAGTGATTGGAGGTGGTTCATGTATATTTGAGATACTGTAGAGATGTTGTGAGTACATGGAGCTATCTTTATGGTGTTACAAGTGTGCTAATATGATGAGTTACCAAGTGCTTTTGAAAAAAATAATAAATAGTGAAGACACAATTGTATATGTGCTCAAAATGTGCTCTGGTATGTTGATCCTATTCTTGTGTGGATCTGAAGTGTTGTTTAAGGGAATCCTTGGGTGATATATCCTAGATTATTGCTTCTGGTTTGATGAAGAGTGAAAGTTGTGTTCACTGGTTTGTGAACTTGTTTGGTAGAATTGTTTTTCTATGGAATGGGAGAAATGTATTTTCTCTACAGTCCTCCACTGGTTTGTTTCGAGTCTTGCAGATCTAGAAGAAGGCTTGTAATGGTGTTATCTGTGTTCTCTCAAAAGTCTTCATGGTTTGGTGCTATGGAAGACTAGTTTCAGGGTTTCTGTGTGTGTCTATACAGTCCAGATGGACTAATGGAAAGTGTTCTTTGTATGAAGGTTGTTGCAGGAGCTACAGATGAATCTAAAGGAATTTAAGATATGTTCTAGTGTATGGTGAAGCATGTTATGTGGTCCACATGCTATCTTCTTGTTGCAGAAGTGTGTACTTCAAAGTTCATTAGTGTTTTCATTAGGATTAGCTGACCTATTGTTTACACATCATGCGAAGGATAAGTATCAATTAAGAAAGCATGTGACTGGTCCAAGATGTTGTTTTGGGACCTGGTTAAGTGTTGGTTTGGTCTGCTCTCATTCTCATCCATCGTGGGAATGTTGAGTTGCTGACCTAATTTGAATTTCTAAAATGAAGTGTATAGCCAACCTTGGAGAAAGTTTCTAAGATTGAAGATGGTATAAATACAAGACAAGATGTTAAGGATTGCATGCCAAAAATGTGAGAAGCAAGGTAGATGCGAGAGATTGTGTGAAAGTGAATTGAGGAAGCGAGAAATTCAATTTGTTAGACTCCTAAAAGTAATGAGTTGATGGTGTTTACAATTTTCTGATCAAGTCTATGGATGTGTGCAAGTTGTTGTGGTGGATCTTCTATTGCATTGAGATAATGTTCTATGTGTAACAATCTTCTTTCTATCTTTCTATATCTATAGGCAATGAGCCTCCTATTTGGATAGTGATTCCTATTTGGACATTGAGTCCTATTTTGGGCAGTGAGCCTCTTTGTAAATGTTTTTACAATTACTCTTATATTGTGAGTTAATCCTCACCATGGTTTTTCCCTTATTGGGTTTTCTAGATGCAAATCTAGTGTTTCTTGTGTTATATTGCTTTCTATTATTTGCACTTCATGTTCATACTTAATACAAAATTAAAGTGGATGTGGAGATAATAATTGTTTGAGATTTATGGTGAATGTGATTGGTGACAACTGATTCACCGCCCCCTCAATTGTCTTGTTCATTTCAACACCCTTGATAAGGTGGTTCCATTTGATATGTGTGTTGCCTCTTTTGAGGCCCCTGCCTCTTCTGCTCTTGTTGTTGATGGTGTTGTCTCTCTGATGGCTTCTACAGTTTTGATTAAACACTCAGTTGTTCCCTCTATGGTGAGTGATGCCTCCCCTAAGGCTCCTCCTGATTCTATTTCTATTTTAGTTTTTGTTACTCCCTAGATGAAAGTGCAAAGGAAAAATAAGCGTACTCCTAAAAAAACCTCTGATGAGTTTCCTTTGAAGGAAAATATGTTGGTTTCAAGCTCTGGTGCTTAAATTGTTTCTCTATGTTTGGTTGTCTCTGTTTTGTTTGGTGGCTTTGTTCTGGTCACTAGTCTATTTTTTCTTGTTTTTCCTGACTAGTTGCTTTGTCTAGCCAGTCTATTTTTTGGGCTAGTTTGCTTAGTTTTATGCTTTTATTGTAATATCCTTTGATGTATAAGGGATTAGGACCTTTTCAAAATCCTTGCTTACTCAATAAAAAAAAACTTATTAAGGATGCCATCAATGGTTGTAGGGATAATCAATTATTGAGAATCTTTCTCACATTGCATGTGTTATAAATGGTCAAACACATGTTGAAAAATTATGAATTTAATTAGTTGATGTCAAGAAGAAATAATGGATCTTTATACTATTTAATTGAAAAATGGATTCTAGACCTAGTGTGTGGATCACTAAGATTAATCCTTTTTCAAATAACATTTTAAGTCAAATCAACAAAGTTAGGAGATTGGATAACAACCTGAAAGGAGATCCAATCTACCCTAGATTTGTTTCTTTCTTGATCTAAAAAATGATTAAATTTAATATGGATTTATTGAATTAATTTAAATATGCAACCTAATTTGAAAACACAAATTTTCCACACTAATGAAACTAAAATTCTAGAATTAAAAAAAGATCTGAGGGAGAAATACTATGCACTGGTGACATAAATATAAGGGTGAAATAGTAGGTATAGGGTATGGGGTGCCCTAGGTTGGCCTCCTCTTTTTCTAGATCTACAAAGTCTAAACTGTAGGTTATGGTTTGCACTATGCTTTCTAGAATTGTCTTCTTTTGAAACTATTATATCTGACCTATACATATGAAAAGTGGGAGAAATGGTGTGCTATATAGGGGCTTGCTTAAGTAAAACCTCATTTTGGTATTTCTACCTCCACACACAATGATTGATGATGATCAAGAGAGCATACCCTAGGTTGGAAAACGCCAAAATAACAATATTTGACTAAAATGATAAATGAATAAATGACAATGTCACCATGATGTGAAACCCTTAATGAAGTGGTACCAAAGAATTTGCCACAAAATTTGATTGATGGATATGTCTTGACTACTTGATAGACCTGTAAAAGGTTAGTTGCCAAAACATAATAAATTATTGTAGTAACATGTAGAGGATAAATCAATAGATCTTCACAAAATGACATGGTTAATCATAATAACTTCTTGCACATAATTGAAAGTTATTCTTCTTAACGTCTTGCAAGCTTGATCTTGATTGATGAAAATTTTGTAATAATTTTGTTAATTCTGCCCTTAAATTGCCTCAACTGATTTTAGGATCTTCAATTTTCTCTCCAAAATTGCTAGTTCTTGTTAGAATTTAAAAGGATGAAAATGACTTGTATTTAGATGCAATTCTTCTAATTTTCTAAATATCAAATGTCGATAACTGACAAATTAAATTATAAATTCAAATAATAAAATACCGACATATTCAAATTAGAGCCAAAATGGGTTGGTCAAGGGCATGGGGTGCCCTAGACTAGGCCCATCCTATTTGGGGCCTAAAGTCTTGAGGGAAAAATATTAAATATTAATTTTCATTTCCCTTGTTTGATTTTTTGAAGATGTTTATAAATAGGTAATTAAATGCATAATTAGGTCCAAGAACATAGGGTGGAGCTAAACCTAGTGTGAAATTGTCAAGGATGACAATTTTCAATGCTATATTTAGCCCCCACTTTAGTCAAAGTGTGAACTTATGCTCAAACTCACACTAAAGTATGAAAAAGTCAAGAGGGATTCAATTATCCAAACATTGAAGAGATAGGATGAAATTGAATCTAGGGGATACACTAGCTCCTAGATTCAAGATCCTATGGTAAAACAATGTAAGGGAAGAGGAAGACATACATGAGATGTCATGCAACATGAAAAACATAAAGCATACATGATAACAACATAATATAAAAAAAACACAATCTAAAAAAAATGTAGGTCTACACAAAGCAAACACACAAAAGGAAAAATGAGAACATAATACCATATATAGAGTAAACACACCAAAGACACAAAGAAAACACTTGGCATAATATAAATAATAAAAATATAATAAAACACAAACAAAAGGTTAGTATTCTAAAAAAAATTCAAGTCAGTAAGGTAAAGAGACCTCAGTCTTAAGTTTGTCTCAAATACCAAATTTTATGCATCAAATGTGTTAGACAAAATGGTGCTATCATAATGATTAACAAGTTGTCTTATGCAAAATCTATGGACTAATTTTCCAATCATGCCTTAGGAAGAAAAAAAAAAATTAACATTGCAGGGATGAATTGATAGCCACACCTTAGGGGGCATTATAAACAATAGTGTAAGTGCACAAAGTTGTGATAGAATTAGTATGCCACTTATTTTTTACCTGAATTGAATATTTGGTGAGCACCAATTTGGGTGCTCACCAAATGGCTTAGATTACTAAGCCTAAGGCTTGTTTATACCAAGCCAGCTTGGCGAGGGCCAAATTTGGTGCTTACCAAAGGTTAAATATGACATAAAAAAACCAAACTTCATTTTTACCTTCTATTGTTGAAACCCATGAGTGTTCTACATATTTTCTCCTCCTTAACCTACACTCACCAAATACATAGCCATTTTTCAGTTGGAGCTTGTGAATATTCGTTGAGATGCTGCCAAGATGTCAAGAAGCTAAAAGAGGTAAGAATCTCTACTTTTTTAATTTAAAATTTTATTAAATTGTAGATTGAATTAGGATTTTTAATTAAAATTTATTTTAATTTCTATGAAATGAATTTCCACCCCCAAAGGTTGAAAATCCTTCATAACCTCCTCATGAAGACCCTCATGAACAAGAACCACATCAAACTCCTCCCTCAATTCCTAGACATCCCCTAGGAACACAAGAAAATATTCTAGGGAAAATAGAAAACAACAAAAAAGAGCTTGAGGAAATTATTATAAGGCTAAAAGATATTCCTGCAACAAACCCTCATAGGAGAGACCTTGTTGAATCCCTAGAGTCTATTATATCACATATCGGATCAATGAGTGCATAATTTAATTTATGGTCCAATAATAGGGAGGAACAAAAATAATTTTATGCAAAGAAATTTTCATATGAGCAAGGAAAGGAAAAATTAACAAATCCAACTTGTGTGCCCTCTTCACTGACCCATGAACTAATCAACCTTTATTAGCTAGATGTAAGAGGTTCCCCATCTATTGGTGCCACCATAGAGGGATACAAAATATTTTTTAGGATAGGTGGTGGATGGTTTTTTACCAACCTCCATGCAATAACTATGAGGTGCCATAGTACCTTTTGAAAAAAAATTATTGTGATTTTATCATCAATGAGATTCTAAATTATTTTAACTATCTAGATTTCCATGATAGAGGTGGGGGCACAATGTAACTCGCAGATGGCACTAAGACCCTTGGCTAGACTTGAGGTGGAGCATGTGACTATTCCTTTCATTGTGAAGGACATTGTTGAGGTGGAACCTTTGACTCCATTAGCTCACTCACTTTGAGCCTTGTACAATATGCGAGGCCTTTAGTATATTCTGATGTGGGTGAGTCTTCTAGGCTTGGAGTTTCACTCCACTTTTTTCACTCTTGTGATGATGTTTGCACATACGATCCTAAGAATGGTTAGGAAGCAGCTACATAGGATACATCAGTTGCACAGGGGATGGTTATGATAGAATCTTTATTGAACGAGACATTCGACATTGATACTTAGGTAAATTTCAGTAAGTTCATTTAATTATGTTTTATAGTGTAGGAAAAAAGATCCCTTTTGACACTTAATTTAGGAATCATTGACATTAAAATGAACCTAATGTTTCCTTGATCTAGTGTTGTAATGTATTTTACACATTCACATTAGGTTTAGGGCCGTTTTAAAGCTAAATAGACCTAATTTTTTCTTAACTTAGTGTTGTAAAGTGTATTTATTTATACCTTCACATTAATTTTTGGGCCCTCTTGCATTTATGACCTTCATATCATCATTAATAGGCCCCTAAGACCCTTTATTATGCATCCCAAGGCTTATTTCAGCTGAGATCCTGACATAATCAACAAATACACTTAATATCTTAACTCCTTGATATTTCCTTTGCCTAAAAAGCCCTGGTGGGACCCATACACAACCTTGGGCATATGATTCCCACCTAGATGGGACCTATACGCCTCCTTGGGCGTATGAGTCCCACCCAGATGGGACCTATACACCTCCTTGGGCATATGAGTCCCACCCAGATGGGACCTATATTCCACCTTGGGCGTATGAGTCACATTTTACCCATTCTTAGGGTTTTGATTGGGAAATTAGGGTTTTGAATTCAAAATTCATGAATGTCAACATTTGGGATCTAATAAATGATAAATTAGATGAAGTGTCTATATAAACAAGGTTTCAAATCATTATTTCACTAAGCAATCAAGAGTAAAGTATCCTAAGACTACATAAGAGCATTATAGAGTATTCAAGAGCATTTCTAAGGTATTCAAGGGAAAATTATTCATCATTTGTTGCAACAATTCAAGATCCATAATTATTTCAAAGGCATAATGCATCAAGCATGTTGTTGAGTTAGTGTTGGGATGTAGCATTCAAGATCCAAGCTAAGCATTGTTCCACATCTAATTCAAGATCAAGATCTACACTCTTCATGGCCACTTAATCTTAGATTGCAGATTTACATTGCAAGAAATCATTCAAGGTATCATTGTTCATGTTTCATTATTTCATCATAAGGTTTAATTACCTAAATGGGGTTTAACCAAGGCAAACCTCTATCTACTAAAAAAATAAATTCTCTCTCTCTCTCTCTCTCTTATGTGTGATTTGTAGATCAAGGTTAAAGATGCAATGAAGGGAAAGGTTGGAGAAAATTTTCAAGGTCACAAAATGTTCAAAGTTGTCACCTTATTTACAAGATCACAAAAAGTCATCTACAAAGTAGAATTCAAGCTTTCAAACTTAGATATATGGCAAGCTTTAGGAGATTTCCAAAGAATACTAAATTTTATCCAAATCCTAATACTAGGACTAAATCGCCACTTGTTGCATATGAGTCCTAGTACCGTGTTTTTCAAGAATTCAGGAGATCCATATCTGTCATTGAAAGATTCCAGTTTCTACATAGAAACCCTAGTCTGGACTAAATCACCTAGATTGGCATATGAGTCCCAGTGAGCATCCAACAATAGAATTTCATGGTTTTGGAGCTTGTTTTGATCAAATCTTTCTTCCAAGTAGCCCTTTGCTCATTCTTAGTTTGTCATTTTGTATTTCAATTTACTACTCTGTCATGTAGTTAGGTTTTGTATATCATTCACATTCCTAGTCTTTCCAAGACCTTTCTTGGTGGTGAACCCTCTTTATACCTTTAATCATACCCAAGAACACCTTATTGAAGATCTCTTTCCCTCATTATACCCATAGATTAATATCTCTAAGGTTTCCTTGAATGAAACTTGAAGAAAATTGGTTTAGGTACCTAAACCCTAGTTTGTGCTCCACCTCTTGAAAGGTGGAACACCTATGTTCTTTATTTAATTTTGGTGAACCTAGCCTTTAGAATACCTTATTTTCTAATTTGGAGTGCATCATAGTCCTAGATCTAGCTTACACTAACTTTTCATTAGGTCTTGCTTTAGTTAATTTGCATCTAAGGTTTCTAAATCTTGCATTAGTGAAAGTGCATATAAGTTTCATTTTTACATCTTGCATCATTTAATTTCACTTAAAATATATAATTTCACTTATTATAGACATCATTCAAACCAAAAAACCTAACATTCACTCAAAATTTGTTGAAATTAGTACAAAAACCCTACTATGGGACTCATACACCCCTTTGGGTATTTAGTCTCAGTGCACATTGTTTTACTTGATTTTTGGGAGTTCTATCTGGACTATTTTGTAGCATTTGAACCCTTGAAAAACCCTAACTGGGACTCATACATCCCCTGGACGATTTAGTCCCAAATCAGGCTTGAAATTGCCTTTTATAGTATTGAAAACCTTGTTTTTGTACTTCTTAAGCTTGCTAGTAACCTATAGTATTAGTTTGGAAAGTTTTAGTAACTTTTTTTTTATGCATCTAGGTCAAAAAAATCAATTTAGGATAGTCATTTTTGAATTCTCCCTAAATCAATGCAGTAGCAAACATCATCAAATCTGAAAATGTTCACATTTCTGAAACTTTGTATAATATGGATAAAAGTAAGTTTTTTACTTTTGCATACACAATGTTTACATTCATAAAGCTTTCCATAAGTTTGATAAAAGTGATTTTCATTTTTGGATACACATTGTTTGCATTTTTAAAGCTTTCCATACATTAGATAAAAGTATTTTTCATCTTTGGATATGCATTGTTTACATTCTTGAAGCATTCAGTGTAAAATGATTAGAAGTATGTTTCATTCTTGGTCTTTTAGGTCTTTCTCTTGTGATGCTTGACCTATTTTTCTTTTATTTAATGTTGCAATGTAACTTATGCATTCACATTAGGTCCTTAATGTTCAAATTATGATGTCTTGTGAAGGAGTTGTAACAAATTTCTACAGTTTTCTATAATCTTCTTATTATAATTCATCTAAAAAACACCTTTTTTATTTGGCCCCTTTATGCACTTATAAGCCTTAATTAAGTGTATTTTTGAATTCAAACCCGACAAACAACATTAAAAGGAACTTAATTTCTGACACCCACTTGCAATCCTAGAGTGAGACCCATTCGCCATGGGTGGTGAATGAGTCCCTCTTGGCTCAAAATTCAAAATAATTCAAAATTTCTTTTGGTTTTTTATTCATTAAGACCTTATGTCAGCCTATGATGTATTTTTGGGTAATTAGAGCATAATTGTGTATAAATAAGCGTTTTTCCATCCATTTTATCCCCCATTCATTTAATTATTCCCCCATTCATCTCATTCATTCATTCATCATCAATTAGAATTCTTGCATTCAATCCATCATAGCATCATTCAATCAAGCAACAATCAAGCATCTTGGAGCAACCATTGAC
Source organism: Sequoia sempervirens (assembly GCA_007258455.2). NCBI lineage: Eukaryota > Viridiplantae > Streptophyta > Pinopsida > Cupressales > Cupressaceae > Sequoia > Sequoia sempervirens. The sequence continues at coordinate 198,432,649 of VDFB02000002.1, read as the reverse complement.
ATATCTTAAAACTTCAACAATAAGGATTTGGTGAGTTTAGGACATTTTCATGTTGTTTATTCATCATTCCTTTCTTGTTTCATTTCATTTCTTTATCAAGGGTTTGATTACCAAAGTGGGATTTGACCAAGGCAAATCCCTATACTCTAACCCTTAACCATTTTTCCCCTCTTCGTATGTGTGTTTTCAGGTCTTGTAGGAATATTTTTCAAATAAAATAGGTGTTGAAAAGTGGCCAACAAGTCATCAAAGTGATTCAAGCCAACTAAACCCTAATTCAAGCTTGGAGACAACATTCAGTCTATTTTCTATAGATTTGACTGTTAAACTGACAAGAAGACAAGTGCAAATATGGAATAAAAAACTTGGCCCTTGAATTTGTAGAATTTTGGAGGACTAATTTTCCATCATTGGTGAATGAGTAACACTTTTAGGCTGAAAAGTTGATTTTTTCATAATTCAATTCCCGACAGTTAGAAACCAGTTTCAGGTCATTTTACTAGTAGGAGGACTAATTTACCATCAGTGGCAAATGAGTCCCACTAGTCATCAACAATGAATTTTTCTAGATTCTAGAATCTCCCAGCATCAAAATTTCATCTCTAGGTGCACTCTGTTCAGTCTCATTAAGTTTTGTTTGCATTTGTTTATGTTTTTAGTTCATTTCTGCATATTAGACTGTGTTTTCAAATATTGCATATTTCATTAGTTTTTCATTCATAAACAATCAATTTTATCATTTAGTTGCATTTAGATCATTTCATTTAGTCATAATTAAATAATGCATACCTTAGTTTGATTGAACTACCACTATTTTTGGGGTCTATCTCTCTCCTTTTAGGTGAAAAACCCTAAGAGTGCAAGAGAAGTTCATAGAACCACAAAAATTGATGGTTCATTTTGGTGAACCTACATATTGAACACATCATCTTTCTTTTAGAATCTACATTTACATCCTAGGACTTATAGTATTAATCTTTTCATCATCATTTGTATTGATTTTTCATCTTGCAGTTTATAAACTTGCATTAGTGAATATCTCATATAGATTTCATTCTTACACTTCAAAACATGTTACAAAAACTGAAATTTTGCATCTGTATCTTCATTTGAAATTTGAAACAAATTTAAATCACTTTAATTTTTTTGAAAAACACAAAAAAAAATCTCATCCCTGGATTGATTCACCACCCTCGGTGAATCAGTCTAGTTGTACATCTTGAACGACATTTTTAGGCATTGTTTTTGGGCATTTACTGCATTTTAGTTTTTTGTTATTTTATTTTTGTTTTAGTTTACAAAATTTATGTTATTTGCATTTTAATCCTAGATTGCATTGCATTTGCATCCACCCCACCTCTTGTAGTATTTGTATGAGTGTTTGGTACCCTATTGATAATACTTTAGTGAGAAGAAGTTCCCGACTCATGGCAACCCATGATAACACACTCATTGTGGACCTTGGGTTGTCTTGAGCTCCTTCTCCTAGTATGGAAAATGGTGCACTAGGCATGGATACTACCACTAGCACACCTTTACCTTTACATACAATTCATGTTGACACCTCTAATACCCACATTCCACAAGAAAAATTCATTAACATTCATGAGGATTTAGCACATTTGCAACAACACTTATGTCTTGAAAACATTTCCACCACTACAATTCCTACTGTCAACAACATTCATCGAATTCTTGAAAGTGATGAGGGTTTATATGTCATGATTTTTTTTTTTGAGATATACCAAAAACATGCTTCTTCCCCCTCTAGCACATCTCAACTAGAAAACACTATGGTTAGCCAAGGTGGATCTCACATTCCTCCTCCTTCGACTATAGCATCCATACCTACATATACCACTCCTCAAGTTACAAAAACCATGCAACATGTTAGTCATGTGACTCCTTTCGCTATTTTGACTAGCATTCCTAGTTCTTTTGTGGCATTGAATGTTCCATCCTCCACCACCTTCACCCCTATTAGTGTCCCCTTCACTTGTCCTAACATTACATACACTCCATCACCATTCTCTTCCACCTCATACAAATTACACTGACCCCCTCATTACACAACTTTTTAACACTATTTCCTCTATGCAACAACAAATATCCACCATAAAATGGCTAGGCACAATGCCATTATCATCAATGATATGTTTGAAAACCTGGAAAAGTCATAATAGTGTTCGTTGGTTGTTGACTTGGAAGAGGACAAGGATAAAAGAAAGAACGGGGACCAAGGTATATCGAAAAGGAGTTGAGCCAACCTCAAAAGGAAAGAACCTCCTACTACCTATATGGTTCATATTTTAAAGAGGGGGGTTCAGGATATGAACGACTTGGAAGCAGAGACTGCAGATATATTTAAGGCCCAAATTTAGTTGTTAATGGCATTTTGTCTCGTTCTTTTTGGTTTTGTGGCCTTTGTTGGATTTTTTGGTGGTTGTTGCTTTGTCTTGTTGTTTTAACAACCTTTCTTCTTATGGTGTCTTTAACGACCCTTTCTTATTTTTGTAAACTTTGTGGTTTCGAGTCTCTGTAAAACCCATTTTTTCCTCTTTCAAAAAAAATATCCACCATAAGCCAAAGTCAAAATGCTCCACCCACATATTATGTTCGTAGTAGCCCCTTATCTTTGGAAATCTGAAGAACACCAATGCCATAAGGAATTTAGATTCCTAGGTTTGAGAAGTACAGAGGTAAAGGAGACCCTACTAATCATTTCAATGCCTATATAGCCTTGTTCAACGATTTTGTCCTTGATGGTAAATTGTTAGCTAAACTGTTTCCTAGGACCTTAAAGGATATTACCTTGGAGTGGTTTTCAAACTTACCCAATCATTAAATTAGATCATTTAATGAAATTTTTGATGCCTTTATAAGTCATTTCCAAGTCCATATGACTCCAAAAAAGACAATACCTAATTTAATGAGGTGTAAACAAAATGTGAACGAGAAAGTAATTGATTTCATTTCATGCTATCAGTCATTGTATGCTCAAGTAAATTTAAAGATTCCTGATTCACATCCCCAAAAGATGTTTATTAAAAACTTGCACACTCACCTTTAGGATAAGTTGACCATGATGAAATTTCCTTCATTCATGCATTTATACACAACCCTTTATGACTATCACAACTCGGTTACTATTTGTGATTCAAAGTCCACTTCTAGCTAAGCTGAGAAGTCTTAACACAACAACCAAAACAACATGAAAAACTTTCAAAAACTAAATAGAGGCTTCTTACATTTCAATCCCCCTCTCCCACAACCAAATCAACCAGTGCATAATCAAGTGGTTGTTGTTAGAGCAACAATGCCCTTTACCTATGGGGACCCAAAGAGACAATTTACCCCATTACCTGATACTCTCCATAACACAATGAATCAACTGCTACAATACCAAATGATCACTTTACCTATCGTTAAACCACTTGATACTAACAATCCTTTACCCCCCACCTTTAAACCAAATTCTTATTTTAATTTTCATCACCAAAATCGACATGACATAGAACAATGTAAGCATCTCAAACACTTAGTTCAAGACCTCATTGATTTTGGTCGTTTGTCCATTGCAGGCGTCAATGATCAAGGAAATAAGTCTATCACACCCCCCAATCATAATTTACAATTTTTTACCAACCCCATGCCTAAACACAATGTTTCATTTGTCAAAGCTAGTGAACCTTCAAACACTCATGTGATGAATATTGATACAAATATTGAACAGCATGGTCTTGCTCCAAATGTTACCCATGTTAATCCTATGGATGAAATCATGGGTATGATAGATGTTATACCTCATAAGGTCCCAACCAAAAAATATCTTGATATTACCTTTTATTCTCATGATATACTTAAAAATATTCTCGATGGTCCTTTTTACATAGCCAACCACATCTATGATAAGCCCACCAATGGGATATTAATAGATCCCGCTTGTGGTGAGAATGTGATCATAGAATAATTTTTAGTATTACATGGTCTTTTTCAAGATGATTGTGATAAACCAACTGCATGGATTAAAACAAATACTAGTTTTTAATGCCCTATGATCGGATAGATCATACTCCCATTACAAATAGGACCCAAAACATTAGATGTAACATTTTCTATCATTCCACAATCAGATCAGTTTTTCCTATGGCTAGGTCATACTTGGCTTCGCTTGATGATAGTTTTCCCTTCAGTTGTTCACAAATGTTTGAAGTTTCCACTTGAAAATGAGATATTTACCATACATCAGAGTGGCTTTAATCCATTGTCTTCTAAAGGTAATTTTTCCTTAGAATCCTTTTGGCCTGAACCTATGGAGCCCATAACCCCTCACAAATATTTATTTTTCATTGCCTATCAAAATTTCAAAGCCAAACACATAACCCAATTGTCTCTTCACCACATGTTCCCATCCACTTCCGCTACTCCTATCATAGATGAGACAATGCTTCAACCTGAATTCAACCCTGAACAAACAATGTAACCTCATGAACAACCAACAATAAACACTTCACCTTCATTGTCTAAACACCCAAGAAATAATAAAACCAACCTCATCATGCCTCCTCACATTAAACAAGTTTATAAAGCCAAAGAGAAAGTGATTGACCCATATCCTTTGGTTCCTTCCATTCCTCCTCCTTGAGAATAAAATGAGCCTATGGTGGATCAACCCATTCTTACACCTCAACAACTTCAAAATAGAATTAAACGAAACCATGGTGCTAGGGAGCATAGGCGTCGTCGTCATCTCCTTGCTCGTCAATCACAAATGGAAGAAAATAAGGAAAATCAACCTCCACCTTTGACATAAGCAATACTAGATTAGCCTCCTCCTCTTGACCCACCACATGAAACTACATTACAAATATTACAAAAAAATGATCTGATACAATAGCCACAACTCATGATACATCCTTCATTGGAAATTACTCTTTGTCCTCCCATCGTGATTAATCAGGATAACGATGAGGAGGAAGAGATCTCTACAATAGATGAAGAGGTGCATAGTGATCTAAACTCTTTATTTTTATCTACACTAAGCTTAAATGATAAATCATCTACACCAAGTGAATAACCTGGCACTTCCCCTAGTTCAACACTTGTGATTCTCCCTTTGGATAGTTAACTGCCCTCACTTGTTAGATAGTTGACTTGAATTTTCCTTAACTAGCCTTTTACATTTTCCTTTTTCTTTGGTGTGATTATATGTGTGTATTGTGTTCCCTCGTAATGTGTATTTGATGTTCTCCTCTCTTTGTGCACTTCCTCTATTTGTACCTCTATTCTTCTACGTGTCATGCTTTACCCTTTCTTTTTCATTTTTTTTTCCTTTTCCGTATTATGCAAAGTGTTGAGACACCCTATGTATCTTCCATGTTGACCCAAATGGTTCCTTTTCCTTTTTACTTTATCTATTTCTTATGTTTTCCTTTTGGGGATGATGCAAGGCATTGAGACAGAAATGTGTCCTTCATGTTGACCCAAAAAAATTTCCTCTTCTTTTTCCTTTTCGTTTTCTTTTCGATTTTGTTTCCTTTTGGGGATGACACGAAGCATTGAGACTGCAATGTATCTTCCATGTTGACCCAAAATAGACTTTATTTTTCTTTTTCTTTTTTCTCTCTTTGTGTCATTCTTCTAGTTCTATGTGTTTTTGGGAATGATGACAATTCCAATCTCTTTCATAAAAACATTGCAGCAATGAACATACTGAACCCAAATCCATAGATCCCTTATGTGTTTGGTGTGTTCCTTTCTCGGGGGAAACCCCCCTTTCTTTTGTTTTCTTTTTCATTTACATGAATCAACCTTACTCAGAAGCATATGACTTGGTTATGTCTTGTTTTCCTTTTGCATTTTTCCTTTGCTACTTTAAAGTAATTGCTCACAAAATGGTGTGTAGCAATTCCTTTAAAGTGGGGGCATAGATTGGTATTATTCATTTTCATTCTTGGTTCTTAGTGCAGGCTTGTCATTTCATACGATGTGTTTGTCACTTTGTGGATGACATTGGGTGTGATGTCCTTCATAAGTGTGATCTATCTTAGCATATTACATTCCTCTTAGTGGCCTGATGTGACACATTGCATCCCCTAAGTTGTGAATGCTATATTCTTTGATTGGTCATCTCTTGGAGACATTAGACACAATGTTCCCTAAGTGATAGACCTTGCATGAAATTAACAAGACTCCTTTGAACATCTTTTACATTTTACATTTTTGCATTCATATGGCCACCTTGCATAACGCAACTTGCATGCCTATGGTACCATCCTATTTGTTCATGAGCTCTAAGTATACAAAGCTTTTCTTTTCTCATGAAGGAAACAACATTTTCCCTTGTGGCGCCTTATTAAAGATATCAGGAGGCATAACTTTGATATGGTTGAGCGGGGAGCCCATTCCACGACACGAATTTCTCCATAGCTACCTATGTGTTTGTGAGTACATACCATCCAATCATATGTTTCTCACCTTTTGGGACTTCTCACCTGATAGACTACCATGAGTTCTGTCACCCTAGAGTGAGTATGCATTTTTCGTTTTTAGACAAACAACCTAGATCTGATCCACAATTAGTTGGACAAATGATCAAAGCTTGATCCAACTTTTCCTTTTCCTCTTCCTTCTCTCTTTTTCTTTCACACATGTGTTCCTTTGTTCTTATGTTTAGTTTTCCATGGTATCTTCATCCTGGAGGCTTGATCATCCCTCTTGATCATTGTCATTTCATCTTGCTAGCATAAGTGCATTTGGATCCCTCTTGATATGCATGGCTACTTTAGTGTGAGTTTGAAGTAGGTTCATCGTCTCACTAAAGTGGCAGCTAAATGTACCATAGAAAAATGGATCTTGGAAATTTTCATGGTCTTTTAGGTCTTTCTCTTGTGATGTTTGACCTATTCTTCTTTGATTTAATGTTGCAATGTAACTTATGCATTCACATTAGGTCATTAATATTCAAATTATGATGTCTTGTGAAGGTGTTGTGAACTGTTGTAACACATTTCTACACTTTTCTAGTTTCTTCTTATTATAATTCATCTAAAAATCACCTTTTTATCCCTTATCAAGTCCTATTTCAAAGTGTTGTAAAGTTTTGTAACAATATTTCACACTTTCCTATGCTTTTCATCACTATTTACACCTTTCTTATGCTTTATTTGGCCCCTTTATGCACTTATAGGCCTTAATTAAGTGTATTTTTTAATTCAAACCTAACAAAAAACATTAAAAGCAACTTAATTCCTAAAACCCACTTGCAAGCCTAGAGTGGAACCCATTCACCATGGGTGGCGAATGAGTCCCTCTTGGCTCAAAATTCAAACTAATTCAAAATTTCTTTCAGGTTTTTATTCATTAAGACCTTATTTCATCCTATGATGTATTTTTGGGTAATTAGGGCATAAGTGTGTATAAATAAGTGTTTTTACATCCATTTTAACCCCCATTCATTCAAGTATACCCCCATTCATATCATTCACTCATTCATCATCAATTAGCATTCTTGCATTCAATCCATCATAATATCATTCAATCAAGTAACTATCAAGCATCTTGTAGCAACCATTGACATATCTTCAGACTTCAACAACAAGGATTTGGTTTGGTGAGTTTAGGACAATTTCATGTTTTTTATTCATCATTCCTTTCTTGTTTTCATTTCATTTCTTTATCAAGGGTTTGATTACCAAAGTGGGATTTGACCAAGGAAAATCCCTATACTCTAACCCTTAACCATTTTTCCCCTCTTCGCATGTGTGTTTGCAGGTCTTATAGGAATATTTGTCAAAGAAATAGGTCTTGAAAAGTGGTCAAAAAGTGATTCAAGCCAACTAAACTTTAATTCAAGCTTGGAGACAACATTCAGTCTGTTTTCTATAGATTTGACTTTGTCAACCCGACAAGAAGACAAGTGTAGATCTAGACTCACAAACTCGGCCCTTGAATTTGTAGAATTTTGGAGGACTAATTCACCATCAGTGGTGAATGAGTCCCACTTTTAGGCTAAAAACTTAATTTTGTTAAAATTCAAATCCTGACAGTTGGAAACCAGTTTCAAGTCATTTTACTAGTAGGAGGACTAATTCGCCATCAATGGTGAATAAGTCCCACTGGTCATCAATAGTGAATTTTTCTAGATTCCAGAATCTCCTAGCATCAAAATTTCATCTCTAAGTGCACTCTATTTAGTCTCATTCATTTTTTTTTGCATTTGTTTATGTTTTTAGTTCATTTCTGCATATCACACTATGTTTTCAAAAATTGCATATTTCATTAGTTTTGCATTCATAAAAAATAAATTTTACCAATTAGTTGTATTTAGATCATTGCATTTGGTCATAATTATATCATGCATACCTTAGTTTGAGTGAACCACCACAGTTTTGAGGGTCTATCTCTCTCCTTTTAGGTGAAAAACCCTAAGAGTGCAAGAGAAATTGATAAAACCACAAAAATTGATGGTTCATTTAGTGAAAGAGAATACAACCTTGAGAAATCATAATATCAATGATGGAAAAAGGTCCCCTCAACTTGTCCTTCATTTAGTGTTGTAATATTCCTAACATATTCACATTAGGTCTTGGGCCCTTGTGAATTAATGGATTTCAATGGTATCTTGTCAAAGTGTTGTGAAGTGTTGTAACACACTTTCAAACTTTTCTAAGGTTTTTTAAATTAAATGGGCTTAATGAACCTATTTTTCATCAAAATAAATCTTAACCTTGCCTTATTTGAAGTGTTGTAACACACTTTCACACTTATCTAGGCTTTTCATTAATAATTAGGCTTTCTTATGCTTTAATTGGCCCTATTTTACATCCACAAGCCTCATTTATTGCATCTTTCTAAGGATAATCCTGAAACCAACTAGTAACCAATCATAATTCTAGTATTTATGGCTTATGTGGCCTAGATTTAGTGATTTGGGACTCAATTTCCACCCTGGGTGAGTGGGTTTGACCTAGATTTTTAGGTCCTGAATCGGTTTTCACACATTTCTAAGAATTTTTTGTTTTTGGTCCCATACATTATGTCTAATGGGACTCATTTTCCACCTTGGGAAAATGAGTCTCGTGTGGCCCAAAATCACATTTAATTCAAATTTCTGGCAGGATTTTATTCTCCTAGATTTGATGTCAACTTGTAGTGTTGTAGTTTCAGGAATTCTTGCATAATTGAGTATAAATGGGTATGTGTAGGATCATGATGGGCCAAAAAGTGGCAATATGATGGGTATGTGGCTGATGACTATTATTTTACCCAAAATTGATGAAACGAAAAGGGTTTTTAAAGGAGATTCTCAGCTTTCCACCGATATAAATTATTCTTTACTTTGAATTTAATAAGTAATTATTATTCATTTTCTATTCAAATTATGACTAAAGTCCTGATTGATAGGCTGATTGAAAAATATCTATAGCTTTTAAACGATATCACATTTTTTGAATCCAAAACATGCATCACATTCTATGCTTTGAATACTATAGGATTAAAAAGAAAAATTGAATTTCATGAAGTTTTGACCAAGTTAAGGTGACATACGAGTTTTTAGGTATTTTAAAAATTTGTAATAAAAAAATCATAATTAATTATTTACTTGGAAAAAATTACAAAAAAATATGCATCACATCAGGGCATGACTCCTCTACTTATATCTAAAATATTATAAAAAATATTATCATTTTATTGTGATTAGGGTGGTCGACAAACACCTACTTCTTATTTTTCCCCTAAAATTTAAGTACCACTGCATTGAAATTTTAAATTTTCACCAAATAGATTTTTTGTTTTTTTTTAAAAACCTAGTAGTTTAGAAACTAGATTCAATTTGCTACAGATTCTATTCTTACATATTTTTGAAATAATATAGATAAATTATTCAAATTTTTACATCAAGTTGCCTAACTTTGATTTTTCTGAATTTTTTGCCACTTAAGGGCCTATTTTTTCCATGATGATCCTGCACATACCCAAATACAAGGTTATTTTACTCATATTCAACACCTAGCATTCAAGAAATCATTAAGCATTCACAAGAGCATTCAAGAGAATTCAAGGATATATTTTCAAGCATCTTAGAGCAGTATTCAAGTGTCAATCATCATGTCAAAGATTTCATATATCATGTTTGTTATTGTGCTAATAATTGTGATGTAGAGTTTATGATTCAAGCAAGTGTTTCAAGAAAGATCAACATTAATCAAGTAATATTCAAAGACACATTCGTTGCAACCATTTCAAGCATATTTGCAACACCTTATTGCTAGGGTTTGGTGAGTTGAAACATTGCTATTTGTTCATTCATCATCCTCTTTTCATATTTGCTTTCATCATAAGGTTTAATTACCAACAAGGAGTTTGACCAAGGAAAACCCCTATCCACTAACCCAACAACATTTTTTCCTCTCCTTTGTGTGTTATTTGCAGGTCTTGGTTGTAGATTTCCTTAGGAGAAAGATTGGAGAAAATCTACAAATCATCCAAAGTTATCAACGTTTTCATCAAGCCTTGAAAAACCTTAGAGAATACCTACAGGTTGTGAATCAAAGATTTAGCTATGAAAACTAGTCAAGAAGAAACAAACAGATAGAGAAGAGCAGGATCAGGTTTTGAAGTTGTAGAAAATCCCAACTAGATTGATTTGCCACTTCTGGTGAATGAGTCCCATTTCTAGTACATTTTTAGGATTTTGCAGATCTGGATACCCTTTTGATAGAAGTTTTTTCCTGCCCAGTTTCCTAGAAACAAGACTGATTCACCTAGCTTGGAAAATGAGTCCCAGTCAACCTTGATAATAGATTTTCCAATGATGCGGACTTCCTTTTAGTCTTCTCTAGATTCCCAAGTGCACACTTTATGTTTTATTGTTTTTTTTTATTTCATTCATCTTTCTAGATTAGAGTTAGTTTGCATTCAATTAGGGTTTAACATTTTTTCTTTCATATCATTGTCTTTTCCAAGTCTAAACTTGGTGAACCCCTCATTAGATCATATTCATCCCTAGGACAACCCTATTACAATATTTTTTTCTCCTTTAAATTGAAATCTTTAGGGTTACCCTTGAATGAATTTATATTTGTGGGTATGCTCTATGCCCTAAAGCATATGATAGCATTCATCCCACAAAAACATCATTTCAATAACAATCAAATTTATTCTTCTCCTAATATCTCTCCTATTTGTGAAGACGATATTTTGGTTTTAGAAGAACCAATCAATCAAATTTTTGAGAATCCTAGTTTTTTCTCTCCTCCTACCTCTCTTATTGGGCAATACATTGCTAAACAAGAGGAAACAACCATAGGTAATGATAATGATCACATAACATAACAAGAGACCGTTTAAACTTACCTACATAACACTTCAACTACTCTACATTCATCTCCCAACATCTTCCTCTCTTGTGATAATGTTTTAGAGGATGAAATTATAAGTGAGGATATGTTGGTGTTAGATGATCAAATATTTAAGATCTATTACAACCCTCTTTACGTTTCTTCCCCTACCTATCCTATTTTAGAAGAAATTATAGAACAAAAGAATGAAATTATGGACAATCATAACAATCACATTGGTTTTTCTCCTTGTATCTCTCCTAGTTGTGAAGAAGATAGTTTGATGCTAGAAAATTCAATCGATGAAAGTCATGAGAATATTATGTGTATCTCTTCCCCTAGGGAAAACATTATTGAACAAGAGAATTCCATCATTGATAAGCAAGAAAATCCAGCCATTGATGACTCCCTTACCAGTGATGAAGTCATTTTAGAAGAACCAACCTTTGAATGCCATCAAAATCTAGTTTTTAGTTCTATAAACTCTCCTCCTAGGGAGGATATCATGATGCAAGAAAATGAAAACATTAACAATAGTAATTTGGCTTCCTAAGGTGATGGAGAAAAGATGACACTAGATTCCCCTTCATTAGAAAGGCATCAAACCAAAACTACTCATGAGGTTATCAATGCACAAGTATTTGTTGGATTCCCCTTGATTATTGGACCTCCTAAATAACTTGTGGGACATCCTAATAATCCTCTAATTCTTTACCCACCTTCACAATGACAACAACATCAAAACAAACCTAAACTTATCCTTTACCCACCTAAGAATAACGTTTCACAACAGCCAAATTATAATATTGTTGCTCATACATATAACACTAGAAACAATCTATAACCTACATAAACACCTTCAACATCCCTCACATTTCCTAACCCTATCTTTCCTAGCCCTCCTCCCCATTTTCCTTCACAAAGAAGAAAGGAGTATGATCTTGTTGAACAACTTAAGAACAGTTCTGCTAAAATATCATTATGGGATCTTATTCAAGCATCCCTTGATTATCATAACATGATTCAAAGTGCCTTACAACAAGTTCCTACCCTTCCTAATGTGAAATTGAATGAAATAGCAGCCATGATTCAAGAAATGAATTTTAACATTGTTTTCCACCAAAGTGAGCTCCCTCCTTTGGATGTGCAAAAGCAAAATGATGCTTTCATGATAATAGATATATATAATAGGTTGGGAATTAAAAAGAACCCCTTTTGAAAATGGCTCCACCCTTAATGTGTGTAGTGTGACCCTTTTGGCTAGACTTGGCATGGATAAATAAAAAATTCAACCTGCCTCTTTATCTATTTGAGGATTTGATAATGTAGGAAAACAACTGCTTGGCATGATCACTTTGCCTATTATAGTTGTAAAGGCTATGTTACAAACTCTTATTCATGTTATGCCTCATGATATTTCATAAAATCTCCTTTTAGGAAGACCATGAATTGATGAGATGAATGTAGTGCCTTCTACTCTTCATCATATGAGGAAATATGTCTACAACAATGAAGTATATACAATCAAAGCCGACCCTAAACCAAATATTTGTTTGAAATTTGAGAAAGACAAGGAAAATTCTTTGAAAAAATTGATACCAACTACACAAGTAGAACCCATGTAATAGAAAGACAAAGAAAAAAATATTGAGGAAGTCACAAAGCTATTAGAATATGATTGGGGTTCCTTATATTTCACAACATTCATGGGCGAATACAAGATCATAAACAACGATTCTGAAAAGTGAAAAGAAAAAGTGGTAATTTCAACAAAAAATTTGGAAGACCCTTCAAAAGTATCCACCTCAACCACTTTAGAAGAAGAAAAAAATTGCATAAAAAACTTTGATGAAGTTGATTATGAACAACCACTGAATCCAAAAGAAGTAAAAAAATATTTGTGGAAAAGGTTATGAACTTATGAAACAACTTGGATATAGAGGAAAAGGATGTGGTGCTAGAGATCAAGGTATTTGTATCCCTATAGAGCCTAACATGAAAGGAATGAATAGTGGTGTTGGTTATTGTCCATGAAAAGAAACAAGAAAGCATTCACTTAATGTCAACACTATCACAAAATATTCTTCTAAGAAAAAATTGACATTAGTACTTCTTTAACTGATAGACACTAGAAATGAAAGAATCAAATAAATCTTCACTTAATGTCAATGTCATCACACAAAACACTAATGATTGGAGTTTTTTAGACTTTACACCCTCCTTTCAAGGAGAGAATAAAATCACACAATCTATAGTGCCTTATGTAAGAATGATATCTTGTCCTAAGCAAGAGGTATATTTGTCACAAATTAACATAACATCATCTACTATTGATCAAGAGAGTATCTTGTTGAGACTCCTCCAAGATCACTTCATATCTCTCTATATTGTAGAAAAAAGGAAACTTTCTTGATTTGGGGAATAATTGATGATAGAATGGACTTAATAAGGCCTTGATTTGGTGTTGTGAGGTGTTTTTCACATCCACATTAGGTCTTGGACCATCTTAAATGCATTTAACAATGTCTTGTAAAGGTGTTGTAAAGTGTTGTAAAAGACTCTCATGCTTTTCTAGACTTAATAAACCCGTTTTCCCTTAATTCAACATTATAAAATTTATTTAATTGCATCTTCACATCAATACAAAAGGCTTGTAAAATAAACTTAATTATAATCTAGTGTTGTAATGTGTATAACACATTCACATTGGATGTTGTTCCTTTCTAGGTTGTGGACCTCATTTTAGTGTTGTAAAGTGTATTTAATCACACTTTCACATTGAATTATATGTCCCAAGCCCTAATTGACCTTCACATCATCATTAATAGGTCCCTACTACCCCATATTGTGCATCCTGAGGCATAAATTGATCAAATAACTGACAAAGTCATCATATAGACCTTATTTCCTTACTTCCTGGCATCCTCGCTAGAAAATGGGCCCCACTAGGACTAATTTTCCACTTGTGGTGAATGAGTCGCTACCAGGTGGGAATGATTCACCCAAGGTGGTGAATGAGTCCCATTTGGGCCATTTTTTACTTTTGAGTGGGAAAAAATAGGTTTTAAGTTTAATTTTTCTTCATGTTGACCTTAGGGATCTAATTTATGGGTGAATAAGGTGAATTTACTATAAAATAAAGTCTCTAAACCCTAATTTACATCTCATAACCCATTCACACATCTCTTATCATTCATTCATCATTTATCTTCTCTTTCAAGTCAAGCAAGTTAGGGTTTCATCATTGCAAGTCATCAAGATAGCTTCCTAAGACATTCAAGGGTAGATTCTTCATATTTTGCTACATAAAATAAAGATAAATCATAATTTCAAGGTAATAACTCCATTTTTTCATACTTTATTACATTATTTTCTTCATTTGGTTTAATTACCTAAAAGGGGTTTGACCAAGGCAAACCCCCATGCCTTGACATTCAACATTTCTCTCTCTTGTCTTGTGTGTTTGTAGATTTAGAAATCTTGGAAACTTGGAAATAATTAAGAATCAAGTTTCAAATTTTTTAAGTTGTCTCTTCATTGAACAAGCCAAAATATCCATTAAAAGTCACTTTCAGATTCAAAAATTAGACTTTCAGAGGTGGACACCTGTTAGGAGTTGAAGTGCAGATCAAAGACTTCAATTTCCACCTTTGGATTTTAATAAATTAAAAAGTGTAATTATTCTCCATGGATGGTGAATGAGTCCCATTTCGAGGCCTAAAACAGGTTTTCTGTAGTTTTGCATACCATTTGTCTAAAACGGACTCCAAAACAGTTTCCTAGATATGGGACTAATTCGCCCAAAATGGCGAATGAGTCCCACTAGGCCTAAAAATTAGGATCAACAACATTCAAGATCTCATTTCCAATCTCCATCAATATCTTAGGTGCACACTTTCAATTCCATCCATTTATGTTATAGTTTACTATTCATTTCTAGATGTTTTTGCATTACACTATGTGTTTTCAAACACTTCATATTTCATTAGTTTTGCATGCATAATCAATCAATTTTATCACTTTTCTACATATTTATCCTTTCATTTAAGTATAATTTCATCATACATACATTAGTTTGAGTGAACCACCTAGATTTTGGGTGTGGGATCTATCTCTTTCCATTAGATGAAAGACCCTAATTGAGAAAAAGAGAGTCATAGAATTCCTACACTCTTAAAATTGATGGTTCACTCTCCCTCCGAGAACAAGAAAGAAATTTTACTACAAGAATTAATTTTGATCATATCATAGAGTTCATGGTCACTCTACTAATGAATGTAAGGCTTTGAGTAATTGAATTCAACATCTTAAGGATCGTGGTATTTTTCCTTGTGTTGAAGTACCTAGTTCCTATAATTGATATTGATTTTCACTCTAGCATGTTTCTCATCAATCATCTCAGCTCATCCTTGTCTTGCACTAAGTGGGGGCAAGGGGTTAGATTAGCCTTGTCCTTGTATGACACTTTTCATCGTCTCTTTTGGCTAGTTGACTACCTTTCATGTATATACAAGGGCAAGCTTGGGATGCAAGTGACATGCCTTAATTTGGCTTGCATGTGATGTACTAAGCTATCTTTGGTTGTTGTATTTCAAGGGAAACCCCTTATCCATAGTGTAGTTTCATTCGAGAACATATGACTTGGCATAACACTTTTCGAATAACCTCTCATGTCTTCTTCTACTTTAAAGAAATTGCTCACAACAATTGTGTTAGCAACCACTTTAAATTGGGTACATACATCGGCACTCATGTTTCACTGTGTTATTTTCTTTATTCTTGCAATGTGTCCTTTTCTTGGTGGTGTCATTTGGATTTATTTCCTCTGAAAGCATGATATTTCTTTGACTTTTCATCTCTTGGAGACATTAGGCATGATGATCCCTAAGAAGAGACCTTACATGAACTAATAAAAATCCCTTTGAACATAATTTACACTATTTTGCATTTACAATATCAATTATATGGCCACCTTGCATAACAAACTTTGGTTTCCTATGGAGCCATCTTGTTTGTTCATGATTTTCAAGTGTACAAATCTTTTCTTGCCTCATGGAGCTTGAAGTTCATTGTTGTGTGGAACCTTATCAAAGTTATCAAGAGGTATAGCTTTGGTATGGTTATAAGTATGGGAGCCAAACTTAGGCGTGACTTTCCCATAGCCACTTGATTGTGTGTGTGAGTGCATACTGGTCATGTATGCATGTGTCTCACCTCTTTGGGGGCTCACCTAGTGGATGGCTTGAGGTTCCACTAGCCCTTGTGAGCATGCATTTGGTTTGCATAGTGGACATCATGTTCCAAATGTAAGCCACCCTTTTTGGATACTCACCTAGCAGATAGCCTGAAGTCCCATTGCCTTAGAGTGAGTGTGTATTTTGGAAAAATAGCTTAGATTTGATCCACGTGTGGGAAAAATGCTTGAAGCTTGATCCACTTTTTTATTTTTCTTTCATCTTTATGTCTTTGACAGTGCATGTTTGTGTATCTTGTTTTTCTGCATATTGTACACCTTGTGTGTGTCCCTTTGTGCTTATGCTGGTTTGATGTAGGATCTTGGATCCTGGGGACTTGACCACCCCCTTGTAGTGTATGAAAAAGTATCCCTTATTCACACTTAATTTTAAAATGATTGACATTAAAATGAACCTAAAGTTGCCTTGATCTAGTGTTGTAATGTTTTTTACACATTCACATTAGGTTGAGGGCCCTTTTTAAGCTAAATAGACCTATTTTTTCCTTAATTTAGTGTTGTAAACAATATGTATTTACACCTTCACATTAAGTTTTAGGCCCTCTTGCATTCATGACATTCATATCATCATTAGTAGGACCCTAAGACCCTTTATTATCCATCCTGAGGCTTATTTCAATTGAGATCCTGACATAATCAACAAATACACTTAATATCTTAACTCCCCAATATTTCCTCTACCTAAAAAGCCCTAGTGGGACCCATACACCACCTTGGGTGTATGATTCCCACCCAGATGGCACCTATACACCACCTTGGGTGTATGAGTCCCATTTGGCCGACTTTTAGGGTTTCAAATCATTATTTCACTATTTCCCAGATTAAGTTCCTATATTTAAACAAGGTTTCAGATCATTATTTCACTAAGAAATCAAGAGTAAATTATCCTAAGACTACACAAGAGAATTTTAGAGTATTGAAGAGTATTTCTAAGGTATTCAAGGGAATATTCTTCATCATTTTTTGTAACAATTCAATATTTTTCATCATGTAAAAGGCATAATGCATCAAGCATGTTGTGGAGCTAGTGTTGGGATGTACCATTCAATATCCAAGCTAAGCATTGTTCCACATATAATTCAAGATAAAGATCTACATTCTTCAAGGCAACTTCATGTTAGATTGTATATTTACATTTCAAGATATCATTCAAGGTATCATTGTTCATGTTTCATTATTTTGTAATAATGTTTAATTACCTAAATGAGGTTTGACCAAGGAAAACCCCTATCTACTAACAAAAAAACGTTTTTCTCTCTTTGATATGTGATATGTAGATATAGGTCAAATATGCATTGAAGGGAAAGGTTGGAGAAATTTTTCAAAGTTGCAAAATTGTCAAAGTTGTTACCTTGTTTACAAGATCATAGAAAGTCATTTACAAAGTATAATTCAAGCTTTTAAGCTCAAAGATCTAGTAGGAAGGAAGTTGTAGGAGATTACCAGAGAATACTATAATTTTATCCAAACCCTAATACTAGGATTAAATCACCACTTGTGGTGTATGATTCCTAGTACTATTTTTTTCTAGAATTTAGGAGATCAAGATCAGTCATTGAAAGATTCTAGTTTTTGCACAAAAACCCTAGTCTGGGACTAAATCACCCATATTGGCGCATGAGTCCTAGTGAGCATACAAAAATAGAATTTTATGGTTTTGGAGATTTTTTTGATCACATGTTTCTTCTAGGTACCCCTCTACTCATTCTCAGTTGTCATTTTGTTTTTTAGTTTCATCTTCTATGTCATATAGTTAGGTTTTGTATATCATTCACATTCCTAGTCTTTCCAAGCCCTTGCTTGGTGGTGAACCCCATTTATACCTTTAATCATACCCAAGGACATCTTATTTGAGATATATTTCCCTCATTCCATCCCTAGATTGAGATCTCTAAGGTTTCCTTGAATGAAACTTGAAGAAAATTGGTCTAGGTCCCTAAACCCTAGTTTGTGTTCCACCTCCCAAAAGGTGGAACACCTATTTTTTTCATTTCATGTTTATTAAATTTTATTTTTAAATGTAAAAATAACTAAATTAGTAGAATGATTATGATGAAAATCTAGCGTTAGAGTGTTCATGCTACTTGCAACATTCCCCCAAATCCCATTTAAATGACATCATCAATGTCCATAGGTATGTAACCAGTAAAAAATAAAAATTATTACATGTGAATAGTTGAACCTTATATGAATAATCTTCTCATAACTCACATTGGATTTCAAATAGTTTTATGGTGGATATTTGACATTGACAACTCACACTTATCATTGCTGATAAGCTTCCACTTGGGTAACCTTTATTCATTAGTGGTGTTGTAAAAAAATGTTAGGTAGTTTTGGTAATTGAACATTTGTTATTTGATTTTCAAATGCTGGAATCAGATAATCCTCCAAATTTTTGTGCCATAAGGGACCATGGTGTTGCTATAGCAGTAGCAAGTTATGATTCTTTGATAGAGGTATGAGACATATTAGTAAATTTCACATTATATTTGTTCTTTTATTGGTCTATTGTTGAAAATTTTAATGATACTCGTATGTAGTTTAATTTCTATATTGATGCTTGCTACAAGGGCTTGTCACTCTAGATCATGAATGTGCCCCTATTGTGGATGAGAATGTTTATTATTTGTATTTGACAAGTGATTATTCCATTATATGGCATTCCATAATTCAATTTATATATATATTGATGTCTATTTTTTATTATATTAGATGGGCCTCTAGAGAAGTCTAGAGAAGAGGGCAAATGAATGCACTTGAAATACACTAGCATCACATGCATCACCATCTAGTTGATAGTCAAAGGTAGCTCATGATCTATTTCCTTCCCCCAATGGGAAATGACAATGTTTTAGGGTCTTTTGTTGTGTGCATATATGACATTTTATGTCCATATGGATTTTTTGAAAGCCTATATGGCTTTATTGGATGTAGAGGAGGGGAGCCCATACTAGCACACCCTATCTTTGGAGGTCCACATGGAGTGCCAAATGGACCAGAAAACTAAAACATTTTCCTGCCACATCACCCTACCACTTGTGCATCTACCAATTTTGTGTTTTTTTAAATTTCAAGCACCTTGCCACCTATTACACACCAATTCATCCACATTATTCCTTACTGGCCAATTTTTGGTTTCACCCAACAGTGGAGTGGATCCACCTCCTTCGAAAACACAAAAAATCATGCATTGGTTCAAACAGACACATGCCTTGCGAGCACTTTACCACCACAAACATCTAGTTAAGAGAGTTAATTCCTCTCTTCCCCCTTCATTACATCCAATGGGAAACTCTCCTTATGCATACCTCTATAGTTACTTAACTTGACAAGTGTGTAATCCAAAAATCAAGGTTCATTCAATGCTCCAAAATCTTGCATATCTCACTCTTTGTCATTCCTTTTATTTAATTTTATTCTAGAGTATTCATTTGGTTATGCACCTATACTGGTTCAACTCTCCACAATTCATTGTTTGGCTCTGCACACTTCATTTTTTAGCTCTACACTCTTGAAGGCTCCCTTTCTCTTTCAATTGAGGTTTTTAACCTCACTTGGTGTGTACCATTATCTTTCATTTTGACAGCATTCTATCATGCACTTATATCATTTAGTTCTTCATTGCATAAAATTTCAGTATACAAATTTCTCTTTATATTTGATTGATACTACCAAATATGGGGAGGGTTTCATTGGTTTACATTTCTTCTATAGTCCTTCAGTCACTTGTAATCTTATGTTCTTCATTGCATGGAATTTTACTCTATATGTTTCTTTTAATATTTGCTTCCTACTATGAAATATGAAAAGGGCTCCAGTGCTTATTATTTTGACATTAGTTTTCCATGCACTTGTAATATTTTGTTTAGCATTGCACTATGATAAAGGTTTCACTAGTTTGAAATTTATATTTCATTGTTACAACAAAATATGGAAAGGGTTTGAATATTTCCCACTTTGAGGGTTTTTTTCCATGCACTTCTATTCATGTGTTCGGGGTGCTGCCACAATAGTGGTTTACAATTTCTCGGAGGAACTAATTTTTTCTGTTCAAAATCACATATTTTTAGAAAATATAATGATTTAAGCCTTGAAAATTTCCATTTAAAGAATTCCAATTGAAGAGGGTTTGATCAAACTACCTTAAATCAAACCCCCTTGGATAGAACCCCGCTAGTTTTAAACCATACCTATAACATCTCCTTTACACTTATCAAAATGCTGATAAAAAACCGCTTTTGATTTACCTTTTTGGGGATCAAATGAATTCATTTAAAATTTATTTTGTGCAAGTATGTAGTCCTTATTATAAGCTTCCCAAAAAGTATAATTTTAAATAAATTTAATTTGATTATTATATTTATTTTTTATTTCTCATGAATGTAGGTTTTTCACCGAAAATCAAGCTCTCTATTCTACACATGTGGAAAAATAGCATATTATAAAAAAAAAATTAAAAAAATATTAGTGCACTAGATATTGAAGTCCTTGATCCAACAAAGAAAAAAAAATTGAATTTCAATACATTAAAAAAAAATTACGAGTTATACAGTCGTGCTATGTTTGAATTATAATTGGTTTCAATTCGATACTTGGTTAAAGAAAAAATATTGAATAAAAAACTATCTAACCAAGTGGAAGCACTAGATATCAGAGTTTCAAATTTAAATTCGAAAGAAATAGAATTTTAACCTTCATGGAAAAAAAATTATGGGTTATACAGTGAGCGTCACTTTTTAAAAATGTTGTTTTATGAAAAAACTAGTTTTTGAGGGAGATGGAAAAAGAAGTGCAATCTAATTCCAAAAATTTTGAAAAAAATATATTTAGAATCTATAGAAAAAATGTCACGAAACTCTAGTTTGCATCATCTTCAAATTCCTCATGGTTTAGCTGCTATAGGTGCCCGAAAGTGAAGATTTAGTTAAAAAAATATATTTTAGTGTCCAGTTTGGCCAAAAATTGTAAACCACTATTGTGGGATCACCCTTCGTCATTGCACAAAATTTAACTTTGCAATTTTCTTTTAATATTTGCTGGTTATTCCAAAACATAAAATGGTTTTAGTAGTTTTCCTTTTGAAGATATTCTACCATGCACTTGTATTATTGTGTTCTTCATTGCAAAATAATTCACTCTACAAATTCCTTTTTATATTTTATTATTACTATGAAATATGGAAAGGGTTTGATTGATTCTCATTTTGAGGTTTTTCTACCATGCACTTCTATTTGTGTGTTCATCAATGCACAAAATTTAACTTTGCAATTTTATTTTAATATTTGTTTATTATTTTGAAATGTGAAAATGGTTTCACTAGTTTTCATTTTAAATATATTATTCCATGCAACTAAATTATTATGTTCGTCATTTCACAATAATTCACTTGGAAAATTCCATTTTATATTTTACTATTACTATGAAATATCGAAAGGGTTTGAGTGGTACTCATTTAGAGGGTTTTATGCCATACACTTCTATTATTTTGTTCACCATTACACAAACATTAACTCTGGAATTTATTTTTGATATTTTTTTGTTATTTAAAAATATGAAAATGGTTTCATTGGTTTTCATTTTGAAGATATTACATGCCATGAAATTTATTATTCTATTCTTTGTTGCACAATAATTCACTCTACAATTTTATTTTTATATTTATTTATTACTATGTAATATGGAAAGGGTTTGACTAGTTCTCATTTAGAGGGTTTTATTTCATGCACTTTTATTTGTGTGTTCATCATTGCACAAAAAATCACTCTGTAAATTATTTTTTATATTTGTTTGTTATTAGATTTTAATTATTTGGAGAGAGCGATGCAAGGTAGGGGTGACTGTTTGTGCATGGGCATGTTATCCCATGGCCATTAAGGTCACAATTGCATGTTGTCCATTCTCTTTGCATGTGTCCATGGTGTTGGGGTTTGAGTGTTGCAGGTTTTTTATGGTTTGGGGGTGGTTTGTGATCACCTGAGGGTTTTTCTTTTATTGTTTCAATTCTATTCTCTTTATCCTTTGCATGAGTATTTCATCTAGGTGCTTATTTGTGGTTTCATTGCATGGGTGAGGATTCTGCCCTCTTGTTTTTGCAGCTCGAGTGGAGGTATAAGGGTGTGGTTTTGTTTTTCCTCTTTGAAATGGATTGAGGGGAAGCATTAGGAGATAAATGATCCTTGGATTTTCATGTTATGGTTGGAGTGAAATCTCCATTCATTTCAAAAAGGGTGTTTTATAATAATTTATTTTCAAATGAGTTGAGTAATGGAGGATTTGTGTAGGCTAGTGGCTCTCGAATCCGAAAGATAATGGCTGCCTAGATTGAACCAAAGATAGGCCAGTGTTGGTTATTCAATCGAAGTCAATTGCGGAGGACATTGAGTATTTTTCAAAGCATGCCTTGCTTTGGAATGAGGGTTTCAGTCCAATTTTTGGATATGTGGGCTCATCGGACTTGGGCTCCAGAGGGTGAGATGGAAATAATGTTGTTGGAGAACAACTACTTCATGGTGGTTTTCAACTACATGGTAGATCCCAATAGAGTTTTCGAGGGTGGACCTTATTTTCACAACCAAATCGGTTTATTTATTAAATCTTAGAATGCAGGTTTTAATCCTTTGGGGGAGCTCCCGAATCAGGTTTTGGTGTGGGTGGATCTTCCTAGGGTTCATGTTGAATTTTGGCACAATTACATCTTGTATAATGTGGCTTTTCTTTTTGGGAAAACAGTGGGGCCTTCTCAACAAACTTAGAATAGAAAGGTAATGAAATTTTCTTGAATTTGTGTTGAGATTGATTTAAGTAACCCTCTTCCAAATTCTTTGGAAATTTGTGTGGGTTCATATTCTTTGGTACAACAACTACACTATGAGACATTGCCTTTTCGGTGTCACCTATGTTGTGAGTATGGCCATTTGTAGTGAAGATTCTCAAGGTCTAAATCTTCTGAGTCTTAGACCTCTTAGCCTCCTCACAACCCACCTATGGTTGATAAAGGCAAGGATGCCATTCCTGGTGGGAATCATGGTCAAAAGAGGACTTTTAAGGAGCATTAAGAAGGCGATACCTTTATTAGATTTGAGGTTCTCGACAACCTCAATCAGCAAGAGGTGATTCTAGGTATGATGATTATGGATCAGAGGGCTTTGAAAGTGGTTCAAGAGGGAATTATTTTAGATAACACTCAGCCTTCATAGGTGGATGGTGCTTTGCAAAGGGACACAAATCTTAGTTTAGTGGTTTCTGGGAGGTCCGAGGATCTTGTGGATGCAAATATGGGGGAGGGAGAGATCTCTAATCCATTGGTGAAAAATGGGACTGATGTGGAAAAAGGTGGCAAGGCTTCTCCTTCATTGGGGATTCTTTAGAAAGATAAAAAAAAGGCATTGTTGAGAAGTCTTCCAAAGTTGGGAGAAAGAAGTATTTAGAGAAAATTAAGATGATGGGGGAGAATTTGGTGGATTTAGGATCCGTTAAGACTCTGGACTCTCATTTTTCTAACCATCTGAAATGATCATCCCATCTTGGAATGTAAGGGGCTTGAAAAGTGGCCCCCATCAAAAATTTATTTGTGATTTGGTGAGAATTCATTCTCTTGATGTTCTTTCTTTATAGGAGACTAAACTGTCAATTGAGAGTATGGTTGGTTTGTTTATGAAACTATGGGGGCATGGTGAATTCTAGTGTATTGGGGCTCATGGTAATGCAGGGTGTGTGGCTTGCTTATGAAACCCTTTGAATATTTGTCCTCTTTGGTGGATCTCCTCTAAGCTTTCCTTTTCTATGGTATCCTCAAGCTTGGAGATGGCGAAGACTATTCTCTTGTCAAACATATATGCACCTACTGATTTTTTTGGTAAGCAGTACTTGTGGTCTCATATTAGTTTTATTAGGAGCACTGTTCCTTTTTTCCCTTGGATTATTGCTAATGATTTCAATGCCATTATTGAGTTAGATGAAGAAAATGGTGGTATTGCGAAGCTGAAGCCTTCTACTTACCTATTTTGTGATAACATTTCTACCTTGAATCTTGTTGACATCAAGCACTATAATGGTCTATTCACTTGGAACAATAGGAGGTTGGGGAGAATTGGATTGGTGGGAGACTTGATCAGTTTTTGGTTTCATGTTTCTAGATTGATGGATTGTGGTCTGCTTGTTCTAAGATTCTAGATTGGAGGGGCTTAGACCACTTTCCTATTAAATTATCTGCTACTTTGGCTCATGTTGCTCATTCTCCCTCTTTCAATTTCCAGCTTATGTGGTTAAGAGATCCCTCTTTTCAAGAGTATGTGGTTGAATGGTGGCGGATGGGGAGACCCACTCATGGAACTGCTATGTATGCTTTTTCCAAATAGTTGCAATTTGTGAAGTACTAGCTCAAATGGTGGAACAAGAATTGTTTTGGAAATATTTTTCATGCTAAGATTGTTGCTCAAGCCAACTTGGGTGTCATTACCCAAGAGATAAGGGAGGTGGGCCTTTCCAAGGATTTACTTAGGAAGGAGGAAAGGGATTTGAAAGCTCTGGAATAGTGCAAGTTGCGTGAGGATATTTATTTGAAACAAAAAGCTCATGTTGAGTGGCTTCAAGAGGGGGACAAAAATATACTGCATTATTCTTCAATTTGGTGAAAGCAAAGAGACATGGTAATTCTATTACTATTATTTTGAATAATGGGGGTGAACATTTATATGCTTGGCAGGATATGTCAAGAGAAGCTTTACAATTTTTTTCTTCCTTATTTAGAGAGGATTCTCAAGATGTTTTGGCTGAAGAAAACCATGTTTTATCTTCTATTCCCTCTTTGGTTATGGGCGAGATGAATGAGCATGCATTTTAGGCTACATTTCATTGGATGAATTAGAGGCTACTATCTTTCAGATGAAGAAAAGAAAAGCCTTGGCCCCTTATGGTTTTCTGATTGAATTCTTCCAAGAATTTTGGGATATCATAAAGCTAAACTTATTGGAAGTGGTTCGTGAGTCTCAGAAGAATAAGTAAATGTTGAGGGCTTTGAACTCTACCTTACTTTCTCTCATTCCTAAATGTGAGGGGGAAAATTGACTGAGTCTATTCTAGCCTATCTCCATTTGTAATGTGGTTTATAAAATCATTTCCATGTTGATTTCGGAAAGGTTGAAGCAATGGATTAGATGGATTATTTCTGAGGAACAAAGTGGTTTCATGGAAGATTGGAAAATTCTAGATGGGGTGGTCATTGCTACTGAAATTGTTCACTCTATGGCATCCTCCAAATAAAAGGCTATGTTCATAAAGCTAGATATGGTGAAGGCCAATGATAGAGTTAAGTGGTCCTTCTTGCACAAAGTTCTTATTGCCTTTGGTTTTGCTGAGGAGTGGGTCTAGTGGGTTATGTGTTGTGTTACTTTCACTTCCTTTTCAGTTCTGATTAATGGTGAGCCTTCTTCTCTTTTTGGTGCTTCTAAAGGCCTTCGTCAAGGGGATCCTATTTCTCCTTATTTATTTATTCTCCTTGTTGAAGGTTTGGGGATACTGTTGAAGCCTAATGTGGAGTTGGGTCTTATTTAGGGTTGGGTTTGGGGAAATGGTTTTCCTCCTCAGTCTCACCTATAATTTGTGGATGATACTACTTTGATGGGTATGGCTAAGGTCAGAGAAGCTACAAATTTGTGCAAATTTTTTCGTACTTATCTTGCTACTTCTGGTCAAATGATTAATGAAGATAAATCTTCTATTTTCTTCTTTAACACTCTGCAGCTCATTCAGTAGAGGATTGCTCATATCTTGAGGTTTCAGAATGGGTTTCTTCCTTTAACCTATCTTGGCATTCCTATCTCTTCAAGTATCCTTCCTAGGGAGTCTTGGTAGAATATTCTTGACAAGTTTTGTGTGAAGGTTTTCCTTTTTTAGGTGGGTTCAATTGCTTAAATTTGTGGTGTATGCTCTTCCCATTTATAGATGTATGCTCCAGGTGGCCCCATTTGGGTTTGTTAAGGATTTGGACTCTTTGGCTAGAAAATTCTTATGGGTGGGAAACTTGTCTTCCTCTAAGTGGAGCCTTGTGAAGTGGGATATTGTGTGTAGTCTGAAGTAGTTTTCCTTGAATTGTGGAAGTCAGATCTAATTGGGTTGGCACTAGTTGCAAAGCTTTATTGGAGATGATGTTTGGAATAGGATCATATCTGAGCCAAGATCTTATCTCATAAGTACCTTTGGGGGGTTCTAAAGGATGAGGCCCCCCATTATCCTCTAGTGGGGAAAGGTTATATGATTTTAGGAATGCTTAAGAAAGGGGTTGCACTGATTAAGGAGGGCTTGTTCTAGAAATGTAATAGGGGGTTAAGGCTCTCTTTTGGTTTGATTATTGGGATGGTTTTCCCCCCACTCTACACTAGTATCCTAATTTTCTAAATGTTGGCCAGTGCTTCTTAGAGGGTATTTGGTCAAAGGTGATTGATTTTAAGACTTCTTATCCTTGTGGGAAGTTGGTGGTGGCTAAGTGGGAGGATCCTTGTGATTGGCCTATTTTTGGTTTGGAGGAGGAATGTGTTGAGCTTTAAAATATTTTGATTGGTAGAAAGTGTAACTCTCTCAAGGACAAGGATATTATTGCTTGGAGTTTGAATCCTAAGGTTCCTTCACTGTAGCTAGTGGGTATCAAGAGCTACTAGCTTGTAAGTATGGTGGGGTGGAGGTTCCTTGGTGGAAGCATGTGTGGAATAAGTTCTCCTAGATGAAATGTAATTTCTTTTTGTAGAATTTGGATTGGAACAGATGTTTGACTTGTGATAATCTTTGGAAACAAGGATTCTAGGGTCCTTTTGTTTGTGTTATGTGTTGTTGTAGTGAGGAGGATCCTTCCCATTTGTTTTTATGTTGTTCCTTCTCTTTGAGACTTTGGAATTTTTGGTGGGGTGTGTGGAAACATCCTTGTGTTCATGCTTCTTCCTTGGTTGAGTTCTAGAATAGTTTGGGAAGGTCACCTACTTAGGATTCTTTCCTCCAGATTGTGTGGTGCATTGGTCCTACCTTCATCCTTTGGAAAATCTAGCTAGAAAGGAATCATATGATATTTTGTGGGGAAAGGATAATGGTGCAACAGGTTTGGAAAATAATTGTTAGTATGATCTAGGAGATGATGGAAGATAAATGTGAAGTGGGTTATCCTTTGGAAAAGAGTGATGATGATATTTTGGATAGATTAGGCTTACAGGGGTTGACTTCCAACTCTACTTTTGTCCGAAGAGGTAGGAAGAATAAAAAGAAGGTTCTAAGGGTTGGAAGATGGCTACCTCCTCCATAAGGTATTTTGAAGATCAATACTAATGGTTCTTCTAGGGGTAATCTTGGGCCTGTTGGGATTAGTGGTGTTATAAGAGATTGTTTTTACTCAGTTATTTCATTTTCTCCATTTGAATAAAGGACAGTGCTCTAACAACTTTATGGAGGGGTTGGAGATTCTTTGGGCTATTGAGAATGCTTGTGATTTGGGGTGGCATAGGATAATCTATGAATTTGACTCATAGATTAATGTTAATTTTTTGAATGAGAAAAAATTATCAAGTGTTAAGTGTTAAGCGTTAATTTTGCAATTGTGTTCTATGTTGGAGGTGGTTTCTTTTACCCACATACCATGTGAATAGAATAGGGTTGCTAATTGTTTGGACAAGTGGGCTTCAGAGCATGATGAGGACTAGAAGATTGAAGGTTGAGGGCAGTTATCCCCTGATTATTATCATGATTTAGAGAGGGTTGTTTCTAATGATTTGGCTAGCTAAGGTACATGTTGTATTGTGGGTGGTGGTTTTTGTCCTGGCTGGGTGTTCTTGTGCTCTCTTTTCCCGAGATCCTTCTAATAATGTAGTATTAATTTCTTGATTTCAATAAAAAATTTAGGTCCCTTTTATTTAAAAAATATTTCTTTGTTATTTTGAAATATGAAAATGGGTTCATTGGTTTTCATTTTGAAGATATTTTTTCATGCAATTGTATTATATTTTTCTTATGTATGTACATATATATACTCATTATGTATATGTGTATATATATAGATGTATATGAATATATGTATATGTATATATATACCGATATATTTATATGGCTGAAATGAACAATACATTAAAACTAACAGAGTAATGTATACATTCCTTCCCCACCTCAAATGTCTATTTTAGATCATTAATCACTTTTTTCCACTTTGTTAGGAAAATTTCCTTACACATCCCTCCGCAAGTACTCAACCTAAAAAGTGCGTAATTTAAAGATCAAGGTTCATTCAATGCTCTAAATTCTTGCATATCCTGCTCATTATCATTCCTTTTGTTTTTGTTTATTCTAGAGTATTCATTTGGTTACACACCCATATTGGTTCGGCTCTCCATGATTCATTTTTTGGCTCTACACACTTCATTTTTCTACTCTGCACTCTCAAAATCTCCCTTTCTCTTTTAGGTGATGTTTTTAACCTCACTTGGCTTGTACCATTATCTTTCATTTCGCAATGTTTAACCAATGTTCATTCATGTCTCATTATACTATTTGTTTAATATGTATGTACATATATATATATACATATATATATACATATATATATACATATATATACATATATATATACATATATATATATGTGTGTGTGCGTGTGTGTATATATATACATATATATGTATGTATGTATGTATGTATACCGATATCTTTATATGGCTGAAATGAAGAAAATATTAAAACTAACATATTTATATATACTGGTATTCCTTCACCTGTACTATACCAACATGTGTATATTTCTTATGCAAATGAAGACCAAATGTAAAGAAATATAATAGTTATTTTATCATATATCTATATCTATACACACACACACATATACCAATATATGTACATGGAATGCACTTGTAAGATTCTATTGTATAAAATGTGATTGTTACACTCTAACTGCACAATATCAATTGATTTTGGATCAATTATTAATGCCTACCAATGCCTATCAGTTCTATACTATGTTATTTGTCACCCACTCCATTGTAAGTGCTCAAGTAAATGTGATTTCATTTATAATCTATGTTCTTGGGATATAGGCCAATTGTATGCACTATAAATTTTTGTCACCCACTACCCTATAACTCAATATCTCGGGTTTCAACTTATACTATTTATGAATTCCAATGTATTTCTATTCCATAAAATGTGATTGTTACACCTAATCTTCTCTAAGTGCACAAGATCAGGTCATTTCAATTCTATTCTTAATCTATACCATGTTAGTGTGTAATCCAATCTTAATTTGTTCTTCAATTTCCTCATTTAACTCATGTACAAATTTATATATATATATGTATGTATGTATGTATGTATGTATGTATGTATGTATATATATGTCTATATCTATATATATATATATATATATAGTTTTTTTTTTAGATAAATTATTTTGTTTCTTTATATTTGTTGGTATACATTTGTATATACATACATACATCATATGAGCTTCATTGGTACTAGAAATACAAATGATCTAGGAAATCCCCCTTCAAATATTGGCTCACCGAATGAGAGGAGAAGCATCACTCAAGCACTTTTTTGCCATCCACAGACTTACTGCAATCCCCCACACATCTACCACATATGGTAAGATGGCCCTACCATTCATTGAAGAGTTTGGTCTAAAAACCTCAAAAAAACTAGCCAATCATGAGCTTGGTATTGTGTCCTACATAACTAGAACTTTCCCATATAGTGACTATATTCTATGTGTATGAAAATCTCAGATTAGCAAGATAAAAGGTAACACAACAAACTGATAGTGTAACTAGTGGAAAATTACACCACTCTGGCCAAAGTATTCTTCACCCTTACTTCAAAAAGGACATCACACACTCATCCCCCATTCTAACTTGATTTTTTATGACCATTCATATTCTATGCATAGGCTATCCCCTTCATTAGATTTAACCTAATCCCAGGAATGACCAATATAAACTTAGTTTCACTATGACTCATCTAGTAGGTAAAACAAGTGTTTCCATAACCTATCTTCACAAATTTAGCTTTAGCTATATAGACTTCACTCTATTGTAGTATTTAATTATGATATATACACTCACTCTTTAATATGGAGTATGTACAAACACTCAAGAAATAGAGATTCCAAAACTAGAAGCAACAAGTAGCTTTTTATTTCACATAGAAAGAAAATAACTTTTCCCTAATAACATATACTTTTCCAAAATAAAAACAAGCAAAACATAAAATCTTTCCAAAGACATTCAAAGCATAAAAGAGTAAGATTTAGCATGCCTGTATATGCAAGTTCCAATTCAAACTAGCTAGTTTCCAAACTTAGCCTCCTCAAATAAGCTTACAACTTAGAAACTATCACTTCCACTCTTTCCAAATTCTCTCACAAAATATCTCACTAAATCTCCACAAAACTCAGAAGAATGGAGAAATAATTCAGAAAATAACAATAGAATACAGATATGTGTCCTTTTGAGGTAGAGATTACCTCTATTTATACATAAAAACAAGAAACTAAAGGCTATAAATAGGGTAATTGGATTGACACTTCTCAGCTCAAATGGTTCAACTCAGCAAGGTAAAGAAAAGGTGGCAAATTTACAAACTAAAACTTAGCAATATTGCACAGCCAGTCACTTCTATAATGGACATCAAGAATATCATTTAGAAATGAAAGGTAATTAATTTCATAGGTTGACTCTCTCTATGCTAGATTCTATTTGACTAATTCTCCCATTTATATTTGACCTCCATTGTTGGATAGAGTTCTTAGAACATAATTCTAAAGGAATGCAATTATTCATAATTTGGTGCCACAAACTTCATGTGTGCTATTTTGTTGTTTCAGTTAAAAGACCAAGTCAAGTCTTGTTAATGCATTTCAAATTGATTTTAAAACATTTGACTATGTCTTGCAAAACATTTCCATGTGCTTTACATAGCATTGCATGTATTTTACATAGCATGTTAATACTTTATGCAATGCTCATAACACTACCATATAATGCACTATCATTTAAGGCTATGTTGTACATTATAAAAATTATGATATGCGCTTTACATTATAACATGCACTTTAATATATAATCAACACTATTTAAACATTATATTATATATATTTTATGTCGAATATACATATATATAACACTACATCTTATTATATATGTATATATATTAACTTTTATGCTTTAATAGAATGCATCATTCGATATTCGAATGCATAAACTTATATTCATTTATTTCCAAATTAATATCACACATGTATATATATATATATATACATATGTATATTTTTATCTATATTAATGCACTTGGATGGATGTTGTCATCACGTCAATACATACACGTATATCAATATATATATACACACATATATACATTTTATATATATAACATTGCCTCCAAACAATTTTAAACATATATAATTGCATTAACATCGATTGACATATATACACAATATATATATGCATACACACACACACACATATATATGTCACCTTTTCCATTCGATGTTCCCATGCATATGGGTAATCCATCCATAAGCATGCATAGATACATCTATTTACATATACTTATGTGCATCTTTACTCATGTGTATGAGTTCATTGTAGACATGTATACATGTATGTATATATATACATCCTATGTATATATCTCATCAATTATAATATAAACTCATAAAGAAGTACTCATAGATACAAACAAATTCGAACACTTAAATCAAGAATGTTTTCACATTTAAACCAAAACCTCTCCTAATTTATGCACAACCAAACTAAGGTATCTTACCTTTTTCCTATAACTATTGTCTTGACTTAACCAATCTAAAAGTGAGTGCGTGAAAGCTCAATTAGGATCATTAAGGGTTACCATACCAAAACCCTTCTCCTAAGTGATACTTTCCCTCCCTTCCAGAGGCATGAACCTATCCTTGCAACCAACTTGGCACATTTGCAATGGTAGTCAACCAATCACAAAACAATTATTTTCTTTATATACTCCATAGTCAGAATTAATGCGTAGATGACATCAATTTGAATCAACCATTTTTTTATTATATTTCCAATGATTCATATAAACAAAGTACAATCATATTTATTTCCATCAAATTTACAAACACACACATATATGCAAGTATTTCATCTAGCTTGGTAATAGTAATTAGGTAAATACAAAATGGGGTGTAACATATCCCCCTTTGTGAATCATTGTCCCCAATGATCTTAAGTAGAAAACATAGATATTAAGCATAAAACATAACACAAAAATAGTATTTTCAAGAACTCTCAAAAGCATGTAAAACATGTGGAAATTTTTTCTCTATCTTAGCATAGTCTTCCCAAGTGGCAGAATCTTCTACATACTAGTCCCACTGGACTTTGCACCAGTTATAACCTCTTTGTTATTTAAGTGAAGCTTACATGTTTTGAGCACCTTGATAGGTTCAATTGTTACCACTCTTGGGTCCTGTACCTATAAAGCATTCCAATCAATGACATCATTATCACCTAGTATATACTTCTTTAGGTATGAGACATGAAAGACATTATGTGTCTGGGCAAGAGTTGTTGGTAACAAAATTCAGTATGCAACAGGGTTTACTTCCTCAAGAACCTCAAATGGACCTACATAACGTAGAGCTAGTTTGGATAACTTTCCAAAATTTATGGAACTCTTTTGAGTTTTTACTCTCAACAACACCTTTTCCCCTACTTCAATTATTTTGGGTACTCACTTAGAATCTGTATAGCTTTTATGTGTATCATTGGATTCTACTAGCCTTTGCTTGATAATTCCAACTTTCTCTTTCATTTCTAAAAACATCTTGGTCCAATACTTATCCTATCCTCAAGCTTATCCCAACTTATAGGAGTTAGACAATTTTGACCACACAATGCTTCAAAAGGAGCCATATTAATCACAAAATGATAAGGAATTGTTATATGAAAACTCCAACAAAGGTAAGTAATCTTCCCACTTGTATTCCTAATCCATGCAATACATTATCGATAGGTCTTCTAGCACTTGGTTTTCCCTTTTATTTTTCCCATCCATCTCTGGATGACATGCAAAACTTATGTTCAATTGAGTTCCAAGTGAGGATAACAAGGTTTTCCAGAAACTAGATGTCACACGAGCATCCCTGTCTAAAATAATCTTCTCAATAATCCCAAGTAATCTAAACAATTCTTGAATGAATTTCAGAGCTATGATATGAGCTCCATCTATTAAATTTCTAGGAATAAAATTTGCTAATTTGATAAGCTTTTCCACTACCACAAAAATGGCATTGTGTAGCTTATTCCTTGACATAGGAAGACCCTACACAAATTCCATACTAATGAATCACCACTTACTTTCAGGAACATCATGAGGATATTAAAGACCTATTAGGTGATGATGTTCAAATTTCACCCTTTGACACTCTAAGTATCTTGCTACAAATCTAGCAGTGTCTCCTTTCATCACTTTCTAGAAATATAATGACTTCACATCAGGAAACATCTTAGTCACACTCGAGTGTCCATAGTATGGTGCTTCATTTACTTCTTTCCACACCAAATTTCTTAATTCTTTAGAATTAGGCATATAAATTCATCCTTTAAACCTTAGTAATCCATTAGGTTCAAAATGGAATCCTTTGTACCTTGCATCTTGCAGATTATCTGAGAGTGCTTGCTTAATTTTCTCATAGTACTCATCACCCTTGGATTTATGCAACACTTGTCCCTTAAAGTTGGTTTGAATGGATACCATTGAGGTGATATGTCTTCTACAACTTAGGGCATCGACAATCCGATTCTATTTTCCCTTTATTCAATTGATATTGAAGTCATAGTCAGATATCAACTCTAACTACCTCTATTGTCATGCATTCAGATTGGGTTGGGTAAACAAATACTTCAAAACAGGGTGATCAATCTTTAGTTTAAATGGATTTACTAGCAGATAGTGTCTC
Organism: Sequoia sempervirens; assembly: GCA_007258455.2. Classification (NCBI taxonomy): domain Eukaryota; kingdom Viridiplantae; phylum Streptophyta; class Pinopsida; order Cupressales; family Cupressaceae; genus Sequoia; species Sequoia sempervirens. The sequence continues at coordinate 198,398,091 of VDFB02000002.1, read as the reverse complement.
CACATTTGTAATGCTTGGATAATTGTTGCTAACTCTAAATCATGCGATGCATAATTTTGTTCATAGGACTTTAGCTTTCTTGATTCATAAGCTACAACCTACCCTTTGTGCATTATTACTCCACCCATCCCTTCTCTTGACACATCTATGATGAAAATGAAGTCACCCTCTAGATACGGTACCTTCAATATCAAAGTTGTAGTCAAATTCTCCTTGAGTAGATCAAATGTTGCTTGACATTTTTCCATCCACTCAAACATCTTCCCTTTCCTTTGCAATGAAGTAATAGGAAAAGCTATCCTGGAAAATTTTACAACAAACTTCCAATAGTAGCCAACCAAACCCATGAAAATTCTAACCTCATGTACATTTTTAGGTACTAGCCATTCTAGCACCACTTTTATTTTAGTTGGATCCACTGAAATTTCCTCAACTAAAATCATGTGATCCAGATACTACACCTTTTGAAAGAAAGTACAATTAGAGATTTTTCCATATAGCTTATGTTCTCTTAACAGTTGGAGAAATATCTCTTAATGTTTACAATGCTCCTCTTCATTCTTGGAATAAATTAGGATATCATCCAAGAAAACAAAAATAAACCTATCCAAATAGTCCCTAAATACATTGTTCATCAGGTTCATAAATGTCGTAGGTGCATTTGTAAGTCCGAAAGGTAGGACTGTGAACTCAAAATGCCTGTATCTAGTTCTAAAGGAAGGCTTGAAAATGTCTTCATCTTTGATTCTCAGTTGATGGTAACCTGATCACAAATTAATTTTTTAAAACACAGTTGCTCCTTGCATCTAATCGAAGAGATCATTGATACATGGTAATGGGTACTTATTCTTTATTGTAGCTTTGTTAAGCATCTAATAATCAATAAACAAGCGTAGTGTACCATTCTTCTTCATGAAGATCACTTGCTCTTCATAGGGTAAAACAATGGGTCTTATCAATCCCGTAGATAACAAATCCTCCAACTATGCCTTGATTTCCATTAATTTTGTAGTAGTAATTCTATAGGTAACCTTGGATATAGGTTCAAATCCTAGTACTATGTCGATGGAGAAATTGAATAAATTGGGAGGTAATCCAGGTAATTCATCTAGAAATACATCCATAAATTTCCTTAGGATATTTCTCCATATTTGTTTCTCTAGATTCCACCATTTCACCTTCTTCAACCTCTTGAGAATCTTGTGGTTCACAATTCATGAAATTCTCTTGAGGAGTGACTTCCATGAATTCTTCTATTTTAACTACAAATATTTGGTAACCTTTCTTTTTCGCCCTAAGCATTTGCATGGTAGAAATATGTTGCAACTTAATCTCTCTTGGTGTTCCTTGCAATGTCACCCAATTACCTAGATCATCTAAACACTCTACTAAGTTGGAATGACAATCTACTTTGACTCTATGTTTCCTAGAATGACATCGTAAGATCCTATGGGTTCTACGTACAAGTTTACTTTAGTTGAGAAGCAAGGAAGTTCTACCCTAGCTTCGAACAAGCATTGCTTCACCATTTCTCTTATTTGGTTTGCATACTCAACAACCCAAGACTTTTCCACAAAACTAGACTTTCTAGATATTTTATTAGCTACTCTAGGTGAAACAAAGTTTTCTATGGGTCCAGTATCAATAAGTATAGAAATAGGTATACCAAACAAAATACCTATAGTTTCCATTGGTGTGACCTAGTATTTTGCTTGTCGATTGTCCAAGGCTACATGGATCTTCTGCTAGAATGTATTTCATTGTGGAGGAAGAAATTTTATGTGTTTTTTAGATCCTAAAGGTTTGTTGGGGGGCATTGAATGGCATAATTAACCCCTCCAAAAGTAAAGAATCCTTTTACTGGTCCCTTCCTTTTCATAGACTTGTCAAAATTACTAACATTTCCTCCAGCATTGTTGAAAATTTTCAAGTTTCCTCGATGATCTCTCCTTGGTTCATTTTAGTTGTTACAAGATCCCTTATACCCTTGCCTTTGAGAATCCTACACTCCATTAGACTTCTGGGGAGCCTAATTAACTTGTGACCCATCGAACTTCTTTCAGTTCTTATTCTCCCAGTAGATTGAGATGGCTTTAAGATTTTTCTCTTGGTTGATTTCCTTTTCATGTACTAGATCCATAGTGGTTGGACCATGTACATCCACCCACCACCTATTAGGCCATTTAGTCTCATGATGAACTTTCTAATTTGAATTTTTTTATCTTTCTAGTACAATGGCATGCACTTTAGAAGACGAGTGAACTTCTCCCTGTATTTGTTCTTTGACATTTAACCTTGTTTGAAATTCTAGAAATCAGTGAGCTTTTGGTCATAAAAGAGTTGGGGTAGCCATCTTTTTCAAAATATTTCAACAAACTCATTCCAATTTAACTTTAGGGAACTAAGACCTATAGTGTCAAAAAAGGGTCCTTTGACATTTTTTGCACTCTTTTGGGTCCTTCTTATGTATTTTGGCTTAATGTTGCCTTGATTTAGTGTTGTAATGTGGATAACACATTCACATTAGGTCTTGGGCCCTTGTGAGCTAAAAGGATTCACATGGTACCTTACCTAAGTGTTGTAAAACACTTCACACTTCTCTAAGGTCTTGTTAATAAAATAACCTCTTTTCATCATTTACCAAGCCTTGTTTCAAAGTGTTGTAAAGTATTGTAACAAAATTTCACACTTTTCTAGGTTTGTCATTAATAATTTGGCTTTCTTATGCTTTAATTGGCCCCATTTTTCATCCATAGGACTTACTTATGTGAATTTTTAGAATAATCCTAACAAATATCATTTAAAATATCAAAATCCTAAAACCAACCTTAAAATCCTAAGGTGGGACTCATTCGCCATTATGGGTGAATGAGTCCCCTTAGGTGGGACCCATTTTCCTAGGGTGGAAAATGAGTCCTCTTTAACTCAAAGTTCAAATTTAATTAAAAATTCTTGTGGGTTTATATTCTCTAAGATCTAAGGTCAGCCTATGATGTTGTAATTTTGGGAATTATTGCATAATTGAGTATAAATACAAGCTTCTTTCCCTCATTTTCATACCTAGCAAATTTTACAAGCATTCATGCATATAGTTCACAAGAGAATTTGATCATTCATAAGAGCATTTAAGGTGTTTCAATAGCATATTATCAAGTATTCAAGAGATTATTCAAGTGTCATTCATCATAAATGTCAACTATTGCTTGCATCATGTTGTTTTAGAGCTAACAATTGTGGTGTAGCATTTGTAAGCATTGCATTCAATATCTATCACATCAAGCTAGAGTTCAAGTCCACATCCATTGGAGCCATTATCTACATGTTTGCAACACCTTATTGCTAGGTTTTGGTGAGTTTAAACATCATTACTTGTTCATTCATCATTCTCCATTCGATTTCATTTCATTTCAAGGGTTTAATTACCAACAAGGGGTTCAACCAAGACAAACCCCTATTCACTAACCCCACAACACTTTTCCCTCTTCTTGTGTGTGATTTGCAGGGCTAGGTTGCATATTTAGTAAGAAGTTAAGATTGGAAAAGTGATCAAAACAATTCAAAGTTGTCAAAGTCCTAAGAGAAGCTTGGAGAATATCTACAGGATGACTTCTATAGTTTTAGATCCAGAAATCAGTTGGGAAGAGTAGAGTAGACTAAGGGCTACATTTTCTTGTTTTGAATTTCCAAAAATCTAGAAGTGGACTGATTCACCAGTATTGGTGAATGATTCCCACTGCCCATTCCTAAACAAGAATTTCACAGATCTGAGTACCCATTTGTCTGAAACCTGTTTGTGCACATTTCCCAGAAAACTAGATTGATTTGCCCAGCTTGGAGTATGAGTCCCAATCAGCTTCAACATTAGAATTTTTAGTGATCCATAGCTCCATTCCATCTTCAACAAGTTTCTAGGTGAACATCTCTAGTTTCACAACTTTTTATTACATTTTACTTGGATTCTTAGGTCATTTAGTATTAGTTTACATATCACAGTGTGTTTTCAAACATCTTGCATTTTCCAAATTTACACTTGGTGGTGAACCCTCATTTGTTGTTAACCTTTCCCTAGAATTCTCCCTTTGTCAGATTTCAATATCCTTTGCATTGAAATATCAAGGGTGTGTTCTTGAGTGAATAAGTGAAATTTTTGTCTCTCTCCTTTTAGGTCCAAAACCCTAGAAGCGAAAGAGAGGACAAATTAATTTTATTCATTTTGGTGAACTTGCATATAGAGCATTATATTTCTAATTTGGAGTGCATTTACATCATATATTTAAAGTGCATTAATATTGCATTGTTTAATTTACATTCTAGGGTTTCAAACTTTGCATAGTGAAAAGTTCATTTAGCTTGCATTATTGCACTTAATTTCATTTAAAATCAGTAAAATTTTGCATTTGCATTTCAGGCTTGCATCAAAAAACTTAAAAAGCATAAAATTCATTTCAAAAATTCTGAATTTTCAAAAAAAGTTACTTCCTGGACTCATTCACCACCTTGGGGGAATCAGTCCCTTTACATATTTTTCACTAAATTTTATGTCATTTATAGTTCAGTTTCTGAGTTTCTACATTTCAGTTCTACTTTCTACAATTTTTGTTTCAAGCAATTTATTCTAGTTAGCTTACATTGCATTTGTATTCACCTTGCATTTAGTAGCCTTTTCATGAGTGTTTGGTGTCCTATTTCTAATACCTTAGTGAGAAGAAGTTCGAGACTCATTTCATCCCATGATAGCACACTTGTTGTGGATCTTGGGTTATCTAGAGCTTCCACTCCTAGTAGTGACACTAGTACACTAGGCATGGATAATACCCTTAGCAACTCTTTTCCTTCAAGTAACATGCAAGGTGAACCATAGAATGATAATATCTTATAAGAGAAAATAATTCAAATCCATGAGGACTTAGGAAACCTCCAACATCAAGTAAGCCTTGAAAAAAATTCAACTACTACAATTCCTACCATAGACAACATCCATCACATGCTTGAAAGTGAAGATTGCCTTGACATTGTGAAAAACATAGCTGAGATATGTGAAAAACATCTTCCTTCAACCTCTAGCCCCCCTACACCAACAAACAATGTTGCAAACCAAGGAGGCACTCAAATTCCTCCTCCCTCAATGATAGCATCAATACCTACCTATACCACTCCTCAAGTCACAACAATGCAACAAGTTAGTAATGTGATTCCTTCCTTGGGTATTCCTACTAGCATCCCTAGTTCCTATGTGGCATCACATGTTCTATCTTCTACCACATCACCACCTATAAGCACTCCATTCACTTCTCCTACCACTACATACACTCCAACACCACTTTCACTTCCATCCCATACCACTTGTAATGATCCTCTCATAACACAACTTTCCCAAACTGCTTCATCCATGCAAAAGAAAATCTCCACCATAAACCAAAATCAGAATGGTCCACCCACATATTATGTCAAAAGCAGCCCATTGTCCTTGGAGATGTTTTGAACACTGATGCCACAATGAGTAGAGGTTCCTAGATTTGAGAAATATGGAGGGAAGGGAGATCCTTCTAACCATGTTAATTCCTACACTACCATATGTAGTGACATCAACCCAAATTGCATGGAGAACCATCAATAACTATGGTACATACAAATTATTATTATTGCTCATATTCGTCAACATAATGCGCAAGAAATTACACCAACAGTTATATTCATAGGAATGAAGCAAGTATTTGCATAATAAGGCAACACTTGCCAATAAACTTGCATATGAACATTCTATCATATCACTTTAATCATCCTTAGTGTTAGGGCACAATAAAATTCACAAATTGAAATATGAATCATACATCTCATATTCAGTATCATATTGAAATTACAATTCAAATTTAAATAAGAATCATATACTTCTTAACCAATAACAAAATTAAGTTAGATTCTAAATTGAAATAAATAATTCAAGACAAACCTATTCCATCCTTTCTCCTTAATTTGAAGCGGAAGGGAGTAAAGAGAGAGAGAGCATCATGGGGTTGATTTCCATCCTACCATGAAGCCATAAGCTTCCCCGTGCTACCCCATGAAAAGAGCCCAACCCATCACGATGATAAATTGTTGGAAAAAATATTCCCTAGGTCCTTAAAAGATACTACCTTGGAATGATTTTCTTCTTTACCGAACAATTCAATTTGTTCATTCAATGAATTTTTTGGTGCATTTTTAATCCATTTCCAAGTGCATGTGACTCCCAAGAAGACCTTGGCTAATTTTATGAGATGCAAGAAAAATGAGGGTGAAAAATTAACTGACTTTATCCCACACTATCAATCACTTTATTCCCAAATCAATGTCAAGATCCTTGACTCACACTTCAAAAGATGTTTATAGAAAACTTGCAAACTAAAATTTAGGACAAACTCACTATGATGAAATTCCCATCTTTCATTCGCTTGTGTGCTACCCTTTGTGATTATCAAAATTCAATTAGTAGTTTAGATACAAGGTCCACTCCTAACCAAATTGAGAGATATGAGCCAACCAACCAAAACAATTCCCAAAATTTTAGAAAAAAAAAAAGGTTCTTGAAATTCAACTCCCCTCAACAACCAACTCAAAATTTCAACAACCAAGTAGCTACTATCAAAACTTTGGTACCCTCTAGTTGTGACTTGATCCAAAAATACAATTCACTCCCTTACCTGATACCCTTCATAACACAATGCCCCAACTTCTAGAACAAAAAATGATTACCTTGCCATCCATTAAAATAATTGAACCTAATAATCCTTTACCCCTGAGCTTTGAACCCAATGCTTATTGCCACTATCACCAAAAAATTGGACATGACATGAAACAATGCAAGCATCTTAAACACCTTGTGCAATACCTCATTGATTCTAGTCGTTTATCCATTGGAGGTGTTAGTGACCAAGGCAATAAGTTCGTAGCTCCTCTGAACCAAAAATTTCAAATTTTTACCAACCCAATGCCCAAACACAATGTTTAATTTGTCAAAGCTAGTGAAACTACAAAGAATGATGTGATGAATGTTGATATAGATGATGAAAATAATTCTCTTGTTCTAAACAATACTATCAATATCAATCCTATGGATGAAATGATAGGGGTGATAGACGTCATCCCTCGTAAGGGCCAACCTAAAAATCCTCTTGACATTTCTTTCTCCTCTAAGGATATACTTAAACATTTTCCCGATGGTCCTCTCTACATAGTGATTTGAATCTATGACAAGCCCACAAATGGGATACTCATAGATCCCGCTTATGGAGAGAATCTGATCACCGAAGAATTCTTACTTTTGTATGAACTCTATCAAGATGAATATGATAGACCGAAAGCATTGATTTGCATGCCCTAAAATAGGATCAATCACCCTACCATTACAAATAGGACCAAAAACATCAAATGTCACATTCTCCATCATCTCGTAGTTAGACCAATTTCGTGTGAAGCTAGGCCACCCATGGCTTTGCTCCATGAAATCCATCCCTTCGGTTATGTACAAATGCTTAAAGTTTCCCTTTTGACAATGAAATATTCGCTTTCCACCATAGTGACTTTAACCCCCTATCTTCCAAAGGAAAATTTTCCCTAGATGCCTTTTTCCCCTAGCCCATGGAACCTATCAAGCCAAGGGAAGACTTATTTTTCTTGTCCTACCAAAATTTGAAGGCAAAGAAGATAGAAAAAATCTCTCTCAAAAACATGTCCCCATCCACCTTTGAACCTCCCATCCTAGATGAAACCATGCTTCAACCTAAACAAGAACCCAATAACCAAGACTGACCAAAAACAAAAAATTCCCCTACATCATCCAAAAGACCAAGAGACAATTAAAATAACCCCATCACACCTCTTATAATAAAATAAGTTTACAAAGCCAAAGAGAAAGTGGATGAACAACCTCCTATGGTTCCTTTCATTCCTCCCCTTAGGGAAGAAAAGAAACCTATGGTTGATCAACTTGCTCCTTCAAAAATGCAACTTGAAAACAAAACCAAAATAAACAGAGGTCCTAGAGAGCATAGGCGTAGACGTCATACCCTTGCTTGCAAGTTACATGAAGAGTTAAGCCAAGAAAATTGAAATCCAAACTTAACTGAAGCAATGCATGATGACCCTCCTCCCCAACAAAAATAAAATGACCCAATATAATAATCATAACAAGATCTTAACTCTTCAATGGACATTATCATTTTCCTTCCTATTGTCATTAACTTGAATGATGATGAGGAAACAACTAAAATTGATGAAGAGGTGCATAATGAGTTGAACACATTGTTTTCCTCTTCAATGAGCTTAAATGAAACATCTCCTATATAGGGTGATGAACCTGGTACTTCTCCTAGTTTGACACTTGCCCTTGTCCCTTTGGCTAGCTATCCACCTTTGGTATGCAATGAACATGATTGGGAGACAAATGACTTGCTTGTAGGTTGACTCAAAATTTACTTACTAGTCTTTTTCATTTTGCATGTGCGTAATGTGATCCTCAGTGATGTTCTACTTGATGTTCTCTCTCTTTGTGATATTCCTCTATTTATACCAGCATTCTTCTTTATGTCGTACATACATTTCACCTCTCTTTTTATTTGTCTTTTTCTTGTGTTTTCCTTTTGGGGATGACACAAGGAATTGAGACATTCTATCTCCTTCATGTTGACCCAAAAAGCTTTCTTTTTCTTTTCCTTTTCATTTTATCTTTATCTTTTTCTTGTGTTTTCCTTTTGGGGATGACACAAGGCATTGAGACATTCATGTCTCCTTCATGTTGAACCAAAAGCTTTTCCTTTTTCTTTCAACTTTTCATTTGTCTTATGTTTTCCTTTTGGGGATGATGCAAGGTGTCGAGGCACCCTATATGTCTCTTCCATGTTGACCCAAAAGGTTTTTCTTTTTTTTCGCTCTCTTTCTGTCATTCTTCTAGTTCTATGTGTATTTGGGGGATGATGACAATTCCAAGCTCTCTAAAAAACATTGCAGCAAAGAACATACTGACCTCAAATCCATAGATCCCTTATGTGTTTGGTGTTTTCATTTTGGGGGTAACCTCTCTCTTTTATTTCTCTCTCACTTGATGTAGCTTTACTCAAAAACATGACTTAGAATAGGGCTTTCCAAGTTGGATCTCATGAATTCTTTCTTGTTTGCATTTTTTATTTGCTACTTTGAAGTAATTTCTCACAACATGGTGTTTAGCAATTCCTTTAAAGTGGGGGCATAAATTGACATTATTATTTTTCATTTTTCCTTTTCTTGGTTATTAGTGTAGCCTTCTTACTTCATACAATGTGTTTGTCACTTTGTGGATGACATTGTGTATGATTTCCTCCAGGAGCATGATCTATCTTAGTATATTGCATTCCTCTTAGTGGACTGATGCGACACATTGCATCCCCTAAGTTGTGAATTTTCTATTATTTGATCAATCCTCTCTTGGAGACATTAGGCACAATGTTCCCTAAGTTAAAGACCTCGCATTAACTAAGAAAGACTCCTTTTAACATCCTTTGCATGTTGCATTTTTCATTTTCTATATGGCCACCTTGCGTAACACAACTTGCATGGCCATGGAGCGATTGCATTTGTTCATGAGCTCCAAGCATACAAACTTTTTCTTGTCTCTTGAATCTCAAAAGACCAATTCTCTTTGTGTTATTCCTTATTGAAGTTATTAGGAGGTATAACTTTGGTATGGTTGAGTGGGAAACCCAATCTGAGTCATGAATTTCCCCATAGACACTTGCGTGTGTGTGAGTGCATACCATCCATGAGTGTATGTTTCTCACCTTTTGGGACTTCTCACCCAGGGAATAGCCTAAAGTTCCATCACCTCAGAGTGAGTGTGCATTTTTCTGGACAAATAGCCTAGATCTGATCCAAACCATGATGGAAAAACGGTTGAAGCTTGATCCGATCCTTTTCTTTCTTTTCTTTTTCTCTTTTTCATCTTTGGTAGTGTATGATTGGTCTTGTCACTACACTTTACATCATTTCTATGTACGTTCCTTTGTACTTATGTTTGGTTTTCCATGGGATCTTGATCCTGGGGGCTTGATCACCCCTCTTGATTATTGTTGTCTCATCTTGCTAGCATTGGTTCATTGGAACCTCTCTTGGTGTGTTTTTGTCTACTTTAATGTGAGTTTGAAGCAGGTTCATCCTCTCACTAAAGTGGGGGCTAAATGTAGTGTCAAAAAAAGGGTCCTTTGACAATTTTCGCACTCGTTTGGGTCCTTCTTATGGATTTTTGCTTAATTTTGCCTTGATTTAGTGTTGTAATGTGGATAACACATTCAAATTAGGTATTGGGCCCTTGTGAACTAAAAGGATTCAAATGACACCTTACCTAAGTGTTGTAAAGTGTTGTAACATGATTTCAGAATTTTCTAAGGTATTGTTAATAAAATAACCTCTTTTCATCATTTACCAAGCCTTGTTTCAAAGTGTTGTAACATACTTTCAAAATTTTCTAGGGTTTTCATTAATAATTGGGCTTTCTTATGCTTTAATTAGAACCATTTTTCATCCACAAGCCTTACTTATGTGTATTTTTGAGAATAATCCCAAAAAATATCATTTAAACTATCAAAATCCTGAAACCCACCTCAAACTCCTAAGGTGGGACTTATTCACCATTATGGGTGAATGAGTCCCCTTAGGTGGGATCCATTCACCTTGGGTAGCAAATGAGTCCCCTTTAACTCAAGATTGAAATTCAATTCAAAATTTTGGTAGGTTTTTATTCTCTAAGATCTAAGGTCATCATGTGATGTAATATTGGTAATTATTACATAATTGAGTATAAATACAAGCTTCTTTCCTTCATTTTCATACCTAGAAAATTTTACAAGCATTAATGCATATAGTTCACAAGAGAATTTGAGCATTCATAAGAGAATTCAAGAGCTCCTTCAAGTGTCATTCATCATGTCAAATATTTCTTGCATCATGTTGTTTTAGAGCTAACAATTATGGTGTAGGATTTGTAAGCATTGTATTCAAGATCTATCAACATCAAGCTAGAGTTCAAGTCCACATCCATTGGATCCATTATCTACATATTTGCAACACCTTATTGCTAGGGTTTGGTGAGTTGCAACATCATTATTTGTTCATTCATCATTGTCCATTCTATTTCATTTCATTTCAAGCATTTGATTACCAATAAGGGGTTTGACCAAGGCAAACCCCTATTCACTAATGCCACAACATTTTCCCCTCTTCTTGTGTGTGATTTGCAGGGCTAGGTTGTACATTTACCAAGAATTTTAGATTAGAAAAGTGATCAAAACAAGTCAATGTTGTCAAAGTCCTAAGAGAAGCTTGGAGAAGATCTACAGGTTGAATTCTATAGTTGGGAAGAGTTGAGGAGACTTAGGGCTACAATTTCCTATTTTGAATTTCCAGAAATCCATAAGTGGATTGATTCCCCACTATTGGTGAATGAGTCCCACTGACCAATCCTAAATAGGAATTTTATAGATCTAAGTACCCATTTTTCTGAAACCTATTCTTGCACATTTCCCAGAAAACTAGACTGATTTTCCCAACCTAGTGTATGAGTCCCAGTCAGCTTTAGCATTAGAATTTTTAGTGATCCAGAGCTCCATTCCATATTTAGAAAGTTTCCAGGTGCACATCTGTAGTTTCACAACTTTTTATTACATTTTACTTGGATTCTTAGCTCATTTAGCATTAGTTTGCATATCAAACTTTTTTTTCAAACATCTTGCATTTTCCAAGTTTACACTTGGTGGTGAACCCTCATTTTCTGTTATCCTTTCCCTAGAACTCTCCCTTTGTCATATTTCAATCTCCTTTGCATTGAAATCTCAAGGGTGTGTTCTTGAGTGAATAAGTGAAGTTTTGTCTCTCTCTTTTTAGGTCCAAAATGCTATAAGTGAAAGAGAGCACAAAATAATTTTATTCAAGACCAATTTTCATCTTTTTGTTCATCCACAAATTAGAGGCTTCTCTAGCTAATTGGAAGGTACCCCAAATATATTTTATGACCTCGAAATATTTTCTATTGGAAGTGAATTCACTCTGAGAAGGAGGGGTGAATCAGAGTGATATAATTTTTGAACTCTTTGATTTGAATGCACAACTTAAATGTTTTGACCTTGAAACAATATGGAATTTTTAATCAAACAAATGAACACTTAAAATTTGTAGAAATATATGCAAGAGAATCAACTTATATTAAAAGCATCATGTAGAATTGTTCCATTAAATTGTAAACAACCTTATTTATGCTTTTTGAAATAGGACTTCAACTTTACACAATGCAAGGTTAACTTGCTTTATGGAAGGTTTTTGAAAAAACTAAACTTGTCTTTTAAACAAACTTAAAGTATCAAAGAATTGACTAACTGAGCACATTAACTTGAAATAGAATGAGAGACAAAAATAACATCACATAACATAAATATTTTCTAAGTGGAAAAACCCTCTTGGGGTATAAAAAAACCACTTGCAAACTGATCCTTTTATTCATTCAAAAGAGCACCAACTCTGTTACAATGTGGAGCACCAACTCTATTACAATGTGGAGCACCAACTCCATTACAATGTGGAGCACCAACTCCAATAACAAAAAAAAGCACCCAATTCAAGTTAGAAGCACCAACTTCACAGGAGCACCAACTCCTCTATTTTTCAAAGTCTCAAAAGATAATACATGATTTTCCATAATTCCTACTAAAATCTCTATAATCAAATCAGAGATATAAACCTTTTAAACTCTATCTTTACCCATTTCAAATACAAACGATATCACTATAATAACAATTTTTTTTGTGCTCAAGAACCCTTGTTCTCAGCCATACAAATTCTTTGCCTAATTGAAAAATGGCTTACAACCATATATTTATACAATACAAAACAGTTAAAAATGGATTCCAAAAAGGAATAACTGAATAATCATTTTAGAACAATGAAACCTTGATGGTTAACCAGCCTCTTCAAAAAAATTCCTTAACAAATTATTCACAAAATCCACATCATTAAACTCCTCTTTAACAAAACTCGCATTAACAAAAACTTGGAAACCAAAATAATGGAAGAAACTGAATGAGTAACTAACCCAACATTGTGTTACCTTATTCACGAAGGATAAAAACAAAACACTAACCAAAGAACTCATTTAGCCATAACTGCCCAGCTGCATGCTTCATTGACTAGCGACACTATTCTTTCTCACTTCCTTTATACTATAAATCCAACTCTTCACACTATTTTGAAACTCAAACTAACAATTTTCAATGTTGGCTAACCGAAGAAATAGGTCTATAATATTCCAATGGCGACAAAAATTTAGGATTTCAAACCCTAAGAAAAAAATGACAATTACAAACTCATTTTTCCCTAAACTCAAGTGCATAATGATTTCGAATTGAAATGAGCTTTGAAGTCCGAAGACTAATAATTTAACAAAACATTATACTACATATATGGAGGTCAATAATCATAATCACTTTTAAATATTGCATGTAAACTATCGACTTCTTGTCTTCATAATTATTTTTGATCAACATATCATCAAGTGCAAATGCCACATAAGAATCATGTGAAACAAATTCAATGCCACATTAAGCACACATGACTCGACTCATTGTTGTCAAGAAAATTATTTAGCCCGATGGTATTTTTATAAAGACTTAGATCATCAAAAAAGGCCGACAATCATATATTATATCACTCTAAACTTTAATCAAGGCTGATACCAATAAATATTCATATGAACTATATGCCATATGGTAAGCCTAAGTCTTTTTGTTATAAAGGATTTAATAATCTTTTTAAAATAAAATATTCATAGCCTCAATATCATATAAGATGGTGATCACAGAAATATGTCATATTTATCAATCAACAAGACACAACCATTGATACCATGAAGATATAAAGATTCCAAGACAATATAGATGCCAAGCCAAGATCATTTCCATAAGCATTACCTTTATGAAGTTGATACTCACAACTATGATGTTGTCCTATACCTTGCAACTAGTATGATTTATGATTCCATGAATCAAATGATATCTCACTAAAATAAATCTACCAGTATGAGTATGTCACAATGACTTAAACATGTTGAATATACATATGGTTGTAATGAAAGCAAAGACATATATATGAAGCTTATGCTTGTCTTGCTGAATATACTTGTGGCTGTCATGAAAGAAAAGACATATATCTAAAGCTTATGCTTGTCCTGACATAAAGAACACCATGTGTCAAACTGAAAAGCACTGTCAGTCCAATATAGTCATAACCATATGTAAATGAATAGCATTCATAAATCTAAACCAGAAGTCACATGAATAATCAACATGAAAAACTTGAATCATCGTGAACATGAATACAAAAAAAAAAGCCTCTGAAATATTATCTGAGATGCCAATGCCAAAGAACCTGTATGAGATATATACCCTATGTACATGAATTCACCGTGATCAGTATCACAAAACTAAAATTAATCCATCCAAATCACTATCCATAAAGTACTTAATACAATGATAACCAAATGCACCAAGTATTAATCAATCAATTGTACCATAATGCCAATCAATATGTACCAGAAGCTGAAGTCTGAGACTTATCATGTACATCAACTATCTATGAATAAATCACACCACCATATATTTTTACATCAAGGACAAACAACCACAACAAACAACCATAATAAACAACTGAATTCTACAATTTCAAATAAAAAAACTAGTTGGGAAGAGTTGATTAGACTAAGGGCTACAATTTCCTATTTTGAATTTCCATAAATCCATAAGTGGATTGTTTCCCCACTATTGGTGAATGAGTCCCACTGACCAATCCTAAATAGGAATTTTTTAGATCTGAGTACCCATTTGTCTGAAACCTGTTCTTGCACATTTCCCAGAAAACTGGACTAATTTGCCTAGCCTGGTGTATGAGTTCCAGTTAGCTTTAGCATTAAAATTTTCAATGATCCAGAGCTCCATTCCATCTTTAGCAAGCTTCTTGGTGCACATCTCCAGTTTCACAGCTTTTTATTACATTTTACTTGCATTCTTAGCTCATTTAGTATTAGTTTGCATATCACACTATGTTTTCAAACATCTTGCATTTTCCAAGTTTACACTTGGTGGTGAACCCTCATTTGTTGTTATCCTTTCCCTAGAACTCTCCCTTTGTCATATTTCAGTCTCTTATACATTGAAATCTCAAGGGTGTGTTCTTGAGTGAATAAATGAAGTTTTGTCTCTCTCCTTTTAGGTCCAAAACCCTATAAGTGAAAGAGATCACAAAATAATTTTATTCAAGACCAAGTTCCATATTTTTGTTCATCCACCAATTAGAGGATTCTCTAGCTAATTGGAATGAACCCCAAATATCTTTGGTGACCTCAGAATAGTTTCTAATTTCAAAATATTTCTCCATTTGAATTAACCAAGCCTCATCCTCATCTCCGTCAGTGTTTCCCTCAAATTTTGGTGGGGTAATCTTTTTCATATCCCTAGACAACTTAGTTGTCGCACATTATCTTTTGTAACTTTCAGATTTGGACTGAGATTCTTCTTCCCTATGTCGAATTGATTAAGTATGGTCATGAGAATTCTCTCATTCATCCTCATTAGGAATTTCTTCCTCATCATTAATTGGGACTTCCTGCTCTTCTCTCTTTTCCCTTCACTTTTTGTTTAAAGTTTTCTATCCTTGTCCTAGTTTCATGCATGATGGCCAAAATATGGTCCAACTTGGTTTCAGTATTATCTGTACCTTGTCCAACTTCTTGAATTTCTCTAGGATTAGTCCTTGTTCTCACCATCCTTTCAAGAAAAGGTTATAGTCAGTTTTATCTATATTATATCCTATCATGGTTTTCTTAACATTTTATAAAATATTCTGAAAGAGAAAATATTTAAATATAAGAAATTCTAAATTGAAGATCTTGCTCACAAATTTTGATATATAAAATAAATTTTCATTTATTCTTAAGGATTTCAATATCCTTTCATTTACTTTGAATGAATATTTAGATAGTCAAGAGAAGAGTATACATTAGATTCACTTTCAGATACATAGCTCAACAGGGTATACCCCTCAGATTTTTTCTCATCTCTTAACTGCTCCTCTATCCCAAAAAGGATAGTATCCCTTAAATTTATCTTTTGATACACAATTTCAAGGTACATAGCCCTCTGACTCGCCACTTGATTTTATTATAATTATTTCAGCCATGGGTAAAGCATGAGGTTCTATAAACAATATTGTTGGACTGACACTATATTCTAAGGGCATATCCCTAGAAAGTTATAATGAGTCTGATTTTGCTAGAGAGATAGGAGGTAAATGGTTGAAGTTGGCTTCATTTCCCATAAAATTTTGTCCAAAAATCATCCATTCAAAATTATACTTTTTTTTAAATACTAATAATAGTAAGAACGGTCTAGTTACAACATATTCATAGCTAGATACAATATGCTATCAACTGTATGTCACTGCTAAAGGAAAAAAAATTAGCTAGATGTAATATGATGTTAATTATGTGACACTAAGGAAGATACAAACCATAGAGATTGCAACTTCTTGTAAGGTACAAAATGTATCAAAATGGAGAAGGGTGACATTAATTAGTCTTCATTCCTGCTTTCACTACAGTCTTCCATTGAGCCCCAATTGACTAGATTGTTGATAGCATCCCTTTCATCACTAGAAAATACTTCTTCAGTTTCAAAGTTATCATTGGTGAATAGCCTTGGGGCCCTTCCTTGCCTGCCATCTTTCTCTACAACAACTTGTTCATTGAGTTCCCTTTTAAATGCCTCCAGTGCTTTCATAAGGATCTCTAGGTTTGGTTGTCTTTGCTACCAAGAATGACCAAACATGACCTCCTTTTGATGGACCAACACCACACCATCCCTTAGTAGCTTCAGGAATTTACTCTTTGTAATCTCCATGGGGGTCACTACCTGTAGAGAAATAGTAAAGAGAGTGAGTCTTTTGTTTGACTCAGTAAATACCCTCCAAACCCCACTATACTTGTCCTCATTCCTTTCCTTCTAGATATGCCACATAATTTTAGAATTCAGGGAAAACCAAAACAATTGCAATTATTTATTCATTTTTTCATTAATGCAAACCAAATTTTATTTCCAATTAACTCTTCCATTTCTACTCAAAATTTTAATATCATTACAAAATAGATTCCACACCTCATTAGTGAAAAAAAATTCAAAGAAAATATGGTGAATGGTTTTAGGAACCCTGCATATATTACACACATCAATGTCAGTGTTATTTAACTTCAAAGGAACTTTTTTCAACATTGTCAACCATCTAAAGTAGGTCTTTTTAGCATCTATCATATTATTCCATAGAGAAAAAAACACATTTTCCCAAATAACAGTATCAAAATTGCTTTTCCAAACCTTAATTAAGTAATCAGTAGGGGTGAAAAAATTATTTATTTCTTATAAATGATATTTTCTTTCACCTTTTTAAGGGGGAAAGAATCCTTCCAAAGGATTTGAATTGGTTTATCAACCCAATTCCTAGTATTAAGCTAATCCAATATTTACAGGCTTCATTATTGACATAATAAGTTCTATAATTGATCTGAGGTAACCCATAGTCCTCTTTTAATTGGTTCCAACCAATTAGGTTTCCATCCTTAATGATGTTACAAAAAATTTTAATACCAACCTGATTTCACTTCTTTGTAGAACAACCTTGCAATAATGCAAGAGGTTTTCCATTATGCTCAAGGTTCCACCATGTCTATCTATTAGGATGGATCAAATTATTGTTGGAACCAATAACTAGAGGGTAGGTCTAGTTATCCCTAATTGATTGTCGAGCCCTCCAAATACTCCTAAACACCATTGAACCTGTAGGCACTATTGGGTGCTTGGTGATGAGAAAATCACTGAAAGGAAGCAATTTCCATGATTTAGCCAACTTTGGAACTGCTTGAGAAATTTTATTTCTGACCAAAACTTTCCAAGGGTCATCCCCATCAAGAGAATTGATGACCCACTTGGCAACCAGAGCTCCCCCATTTCTTTTAAGGTCTTTGAGGCCAAGGCATCCATTAGTATTCTCCAAGCAACACCATTCCCATCTAATAGAATGCATCTTCCTTCTCCCTTTCCCATCTGACCAAAGAAAGCCCTTGATCCTTTTTGCACTTCATTGACTTGATAGCTGTTAAAGAACCAAACCAATAAAAAATACAGAGTGTATGAGGACATGATCTTTTGACACTCTTGGATCCTTCCTACTAAGGACAAGTAATACATGTTCCACCCATCCAACTTCCTCTCAAGTTCACTTTTTAACCAAAGATACATATCTTTCATATTTGGAGAGATAGAGAAGGGGATCCCAAGTACCTTACTTGTTTATGGGGACCAACCTATTGAAGATGAAATATGTACAACCAATTAGGGGGTGTTTCTAACCATCCCAATAGGATTGAATTAAGCTTAGAGACTTTGGCTCTAGAGGCCAAGCAAAAAAAAACCATCTTTTTAGTGTGGTGTAAGGATCAATATCAAGCTTGAAGTTACTCAACACGTACCACTCTAAGTAGAGAGAAAAATTTTGGTAAAAAAATGAGCCCTTATTCCACTTGATTCCTATGCATCGACTCTTTGATGTATTTTATGGTTGGGCCTACACGAGGGAGACACACTTGAATAATTCTAGGGATGTTAATATTCTTAGTGTGTATTCTTTTGTAAGACTAGTAAAATCTATTAAGCCTTCATACAATAAATATTCATTAGCTATCTTATTTGTTATTTTATCTATTCCCATAATTTTTTTTCCAAAAATCATCCATTTCAGAATTATACTTTTGACATATAGAGATATGCTTTTGAATTGTAATTGTACACATCTAACTAACATAACTATGCTTATAATCTACTATCTTATGTATTTGTTTCATATAATTATAATTTGAATTCATATACCTACACTTTTGATCTATATACATGTGTTTTTGATTAATTATGTGATACTTTTGATCTATCATCTTATACATATGTTTGACAAAATTGTGCTTCTAAGTTACTTTATTGTACTTTTGATCAATGCTTAGGTGATTTTGGCTTATTTTCTTGTGCATATGTTTGAAAAAATGTACTTCTGAGTCATTGTACTATAATTTTTAGTTATCATTATATACACTTGATCAATACTTTGATGCTTTTGATTGATCCTTGGGATTCTAGATGATTACAAAATTAGAATTTCAGAGCTTTGTCTAAGTAGACCTAGAATAAACCTGAAACATCTCAATTGAGTCCATCATACTCATCCATTAGTAAAATTTAGAGCCAAATCCCATCTCTTATCCATAAACATCTCATCTCATCTTGGGGACTTTAATACTATTATCCTTGAATTGGAAAAAAATATTTTTCAACATATCCCTAATCATCCATTCATCTTACATCCAAGAACCAAAATTTTAGAGTCTAATCTAAATCTTTTATCTTTCGTCTCTATCTTTTATTTTTCTTGAATAATTTCCTATTTCAAGTAGATAGTTGAGTTATCCCATATCACTAGTGGATAAGCTAGCTTAGGATCTTTGACTACTCTTGAGTTGGTAGACTTCACTCTTTATCCTTTTTCTTGAACTCATAAGTTTAGTTCAAGTAAAATAATCCATATCTTATCAATTATCACCTTTGGAAGATCTAGATTGAATTTGGTCTATTTTGGATTGTATCCAATATCACCCTTTATCAATCAAACATGAAAAACCCAATCCAAATCATCATATCATTGTATAAGTACAATCATCTTTTTAAGAATTCCTAAAACCCAAAATTCATATCAATCATCCACTTTTCACATCACACATCATTTTTCAAGGTCTTGAAACCTGTGTATGCCCATCATAAGCTCCCAACATAAGAATCTCATGGAATCTAATAAATTTGATTAAAAAGAAAAAAGAAACCATGGGTGATAATCAATATGATTTTTGCATGCCTCCTCATCAATTCATCCCAAATGTTTACCAAACACCCCAACCATCTTCTTAAGGGGCTATTCATATTTTTAGGAGACAATACACAAGATGCATCTAATTTTTTTTGATGAATATGCATGTCTATTAATTATAAATCAAAATATAATACACATATTCACAAAAAAATGGGGACACAAATTCACTCCACAAAGTCACATGGGCAAAGCCCAGAAATCTAGCATAAAACAAAAAAAAAAAGCTACTAAGCAACGAGAGCAATGTCAACAAGCAGAAAAGGAGGGTTTTGATCATCCAATTCACCCTCTACATTAGGAGGGCCCAAGGTGACATTTGGAACAAACCACCCATCTTCAAAATTATCTTCTTTATTTTTATCTTGCACATCATTCTGAGCTAGAGAAATAGCCAGATCCAGCTGAAGGTGCCATTTGTAAGGCTCGTGCTAGCTCCCACCACCACCAGACAAAGGCCATCTACTATTGCCACCAATAATTGGCCCCACCCCTAAGGGCCACCCAAAGACAAAACCTCCAAGTGAAGGCAAGTAAAAATGTTGCTATGATGAACCACCCCTAACACCAAAGTGGTAGCGAGGAGCCTAGGACATGCGAGAATGTGAGCACCGAGCAAAGAAACTTTGGCCACGTTGCCAACCACGAGGAGGATAATGACCACAAAAATTAGAGCTATCTAGTGGAATTTTTTCCATGGTGAATAGGGAATTACCCCAATGGCCGAGTAGCTCCTAAAGTTGTGCAACCTCCAGGTCCACCTTGCTTGCTTGGACTTGAATTTGCAGCATCACATTAGAAAAATAGAAGCTTTAGTGAAAATAAAAACAACATAACCAATAGAGTTGTGAGAGAAAATAGTAGAATTTTTGTCTTTCCATAAGAAAAATAAAATCTCCACCTTGAAAGCATGCCAGACTTAGGTATACTTGGAAGGAATACAAGGCTAATCCCCCAAAAGAACCATATGGAAAGAAAAGGGTTCTAGCCAAAAGGGGCGAAAGAAGTTATGAATCCAACTCCAAAATTGTTGAGCATAGAGGAAAAAATAGAATAGATGCATGAAAGTCTTTGTTTGGCCATAAAACAGACAATGAGGGTCTAGAATACCATGTGTCGAAGGAAAGAGCCTATAGGAAAACCTTAGAAAAGAAGACCAAATGAAATGGGTGAGCTTCAACTCAATAACAGTAAAAAAATGTTGTGAAATTGACATTGCCAATTAGACAAATAAGATTATAAATGTGACCAATGGTTCAATAAAGATATCATATGGAGGTGCCAAGAAATCCAACAGTACCCAAATGTGGCTTGTAATTGAAAAAGCAGTGTCTGGGTACCAATGCTAATCCTTCCACCATAACTTAAAAAATTGGGTGCTAATTTTATAAAGCATCTCCAGTGGAAAAGCAACTAGTATAGAATCAAATGTCTGTCGATATGGATGTGAGAGCAAAAGTTGCATTTTCATATCTTCCCAAGAGCAAAGATTCATTGTGAATCTAGAAAGAAAATCATGAGGAGTGTGAATTCCTTTTTTATGAAATCAAAGGGCATGGATCCTAGGAAAATGAGCTAAAGGGAGCCCTTGAAATTGAATAAGTAGAGACCATCAGAGGTTTTGATGGTTGATAGACAACCCACCTTGAAAGCTAGATCCTACCCAAAAAATTCAAGGCTTAATGACTTTCCAAGCATGCCAAATAATTTTGGCAACAAAAGTTCCTTTGATATGAATGATGTCTTTCATAACCAAAAAGGGTTTGAAAACCAATCCCCTTCTATAGAGATTGGTTGGATGGGAAACCAAAACCAATACAATTCCTGATAAATTTTTTTGAGGCTTCATTCCTAGAAATTTCCCACACAATCCATTTGACATAAAGATCCAACCCTTTTCATTGAGTGGAAAGAAGCCCAAGTCCACCTAAATCCTACAAGAGACAACAAAACTCCCAAGAAACATGATGAAAACCTTTGTGATCTTCTAAAGAGGCACATATAAAATCATGAAGAAGCTTTGGAAGGAGGCCAACAAGAAGAATAGTAAGCATGAGTGGCCACAAGAATTTAGAACAAATATGGAATTTACCAGCCAAAGAGAGGGGCTTGGTGATTCAATAAGAGAGCTTCTTCTCAATTCTAGCAAGCACTGTATTCCAAAGGTCAATTGTAGATGCCCGAAAGGAAAAAGGAGGGTGAAATCACAATACTATGTTTCACTTTTTGGCCAAGATGGACATTTATATCAAAAAATTTAATTGAATCTTCATCTTCTGAGACCTATACCAGATAAACCATTAGGAAATTTGAAGATGATGTGAACTAGTGATTTGTGGAAATTTTTGTGTAGATTCTAAATATATATTTTATTTTATTTTCGAAGTAATTCATGAGTCTTTCAACATCTCCTTTAATAACTAGTTTTAAACAGAAAACAACATTTTCAGAAAGTAACATTTTTTCTATAAAGGATAATATTCTAATTTATGAAATATAGATTCTTAACATCAATATCTAGGGCAAGTATTTTTTTTCATAATTTTTTGTTACATATTTTTTTAATTAATTTATGAAGTCATTGTAACTATAATTTGGACATACGTGTGTGTCATCCAACATAACTTATTGTGTATATAGTGAAATCCAATTTTTTTTATTTGGTGAAAAAAGGACATCAATACCTATGGCAAGGGTATTTAAAAAAAAAAAAATACAATGGTTTACTATTTTTCCACCTCTATAGAATGAAGAGCTTGATGTTTGGATAAAAACCTATGTTCAGTAAAAAATTAAAAATTAAATACATTAATAAAATGAAAATATATCAAAACTATACTTGTTGGAAAGCTCGTTTTGAGGGCTCTAATCTTGTAAAATATGTTGTATCAAGTCAAGTTCATCTGAAGGTCCAAACTAGGGTTTGAAATTGAATTTTCTGAGTAAATTTTGATGCATAGGCCAAATTTTTCATGTTTGACACCTTCGATCAAAGCCTAACAAGGACCTTCAATCAAAGGTCTCTAAGTGAAAGCATATATTTTAAGGCCTATACCTTCAATCAAAGGTATGGCTTTGATTGAAGGTATAAAGTGTTATACCTTTGCTTGAAGGTCCTTCGAGAAAAGATTTTACTTTTCTCAAATGTACATTTTAAAAACTTCCATGCACCCCAAAAAATTTCATTGTCCCAAAAGTGAGACACACTATTGTGATTTCACCTAGGAATGCCCATGAAATAAAATATTTCTCCTTGACCAATCCACTTCCATCCAAACCTAAGAAGCCAAGGAGGTGTAGGAAGGAAACATTGATGGTAGCACTGGGAGATTTCATGGAACTATCTCTCACTTTTGGCAAGAGGAATTTTTTAGAGAGGTTGGGATGATTTGACTTGAACACCTTTGATAGAAGATACTTTGATTGAAGGTGTGTGCAAAAATAACTTCAATCAAAGGTGACTTTTTTTCAAAGGTATGTGAACTAGACCAAAAAAATAATAAAATATTACCTTTGATTGAAGATAATATTTTTTTTAACTTAGAAAAATGAACCAAAAATTATTTATGTCGATTTATTTTTCCTCATCCAAATTTAGTGAGCAAAGCTAAATACTTGTGAATGCTAAAAATTTCCTACCCATTTGCAGGGAAAATTCACTATGAAAACAACTTGGAGAAGACCTGTAGTTTGCGTCAATTAAACTTGAGGTAGGTAATTTTTTTATTTTGTTTACGTAGGTGCAACTTTTAATCAACTTTGAAAGGAACCTAACAGAACTTAGGGTTTACACCTATCAATTGCATTTGCTTGAAATTTCCTAAACCCTTTTCAACAAATACAATTTGTGCATATCGTGCAATTATGGAATTCCATGATAATACATTCTTTGAGGTCAAATAGTTCACTTGCCTTGTTATTGCTTCTAAATTTCATATATGTCTACTAGGGAAATCACAACTACAACATCTGACAAAATTCCTCTATCCTTATTCTTTTATGGATTTCCATACCCTGTTCCAAAGCTCCCATAAAAGAATAAAGGATAGAGGAATTTTATTAGATGTTGTAGTTACAATTTCCCTAGTAGACGCATGGATGTTAAAGTGGGGAATTCATATGATTTCAATTTATTTATAATCTAATATTAAATGAAAAAGATGAATTGATTCTTGGAATGTGCATGATGTGCTAATGATTTTTCAATGTGATCCATTAATTTTTTGTGTCATTACACTTAGTCATTGCAATTTGAGAGTTGGATTTTCCACTTTACATGTTTGGCATTTCGTGTTCTATAAGACATCTTTTTAGCTATCAATCAAAGAGATTGATAAAATTTGAACGTTGTCCTTCCCCTATCTTATGAATGGTAGCCTTATGTGTCTTCTTCACTACATTTTTCTCCAATGCCATTGTTGTTATGCCCTGAACCTTGCTTTTTTAGTTTTTGAGCATGCACTTGTTCTTTAAGAAGGACCTCCTCATCGTCTAAACACTAACAAAATGTTGGCTATTTAAGCTATTCCATCAATTATAGAAAATTCAATTTGACATGGGGTCATAGGAAATTGTTCTATCTAGAAAATCCTACACCTCACCCTAGGATTGCTTAGTGGAAATATATGTTTCATGGTATTAGTGTCATATTTTTAAATAGGTTTTCGGTCATTATGGAAGGTGGAATTTAGTGTGTTAATATGAATTACATATGAAAAGTCCATACCATGTTCTAATTCCTATATCGTTTTGACACAGGCAGGGAGGATGCTGGAAAAGGTTGTGAAATTTGGCTCTACACATGCTAGTTACATTTTCTTGAAAGTTTCTAAAGCCTTTTCAACAAATCCATGTTTTGTATATCCTTCAATCATGGTATTCCATGAGACCACATTTCTTTGAGTCACCCTATAACTATGCATGGGATTTGTCTAGATGCTTCCACATTTTGCATACATGTCAATCGAGGTAGTCTCAATTAAAGCCTAAAATCCATGATTTCTATTAAGAATATTTCAATGAAAACTAGCTATCTTTTGCTCTTACAAGTATAAAATTCATGATACTATGAACCTTGTATCCATATACATGGATCGAAGTTTATTTACACACTGTTGGCATAAATTTTATAAGTATGCACTTATTTTCCCATAATTAAATTAAGCAATTCCCCAAGCCAAAAGATTCTAAACCTGGAATTCTTGGGGTCACTTAAGCTTCATCCAACTATTTTCTCCTTGAATAGGGTCTCCATGTCTTTAAAATTAGGGTTCATTACCAAGCCCCCAAATTTGGGGTATTGGCATCCATTCAGTTGAATGCACAAGACAACTGAGAGGGGGGCGAATGAGTTTTACATAAAAAATTCAAAACCCTCATAAATATTTAAATCCACATCAACTTCATTAACCCTTAATTTTTAAACTGATTATGCATGAAATAAAATAACAAAAATTGAAACACGTCAACACCATGCATAATAGAACACCATAGTTACGTGGAAAACAAAAGAAGGGAAAAGGAACCCTAAGGATTAACTCACAATATAAAGTAATTGCAACACCAAATACAATAGGCTCACTAATATAGGACTCACTACCTAGAATAAATAAGGGCTCACTACCAGATTACATAAAATAAGAAAGAAGGATGTTATAGTGAGAAATCTATGTCAATGCAATAGAAAATTCCACCACAACATCACTAACACATTTATAGTCCCTTTGAAGATTGTAGAAACCTTTTTCTCACTACTTCCAGTACTCTAACTCATTAAATTTTGCACTACACTTCACAAATTTGTACTTCACACCTTTGTAATTTGCATCACACACTTCACACACAAATCCTCCATCAATACAACACTTATTTATACCTTCTTCAACCTTGAAAACATTCTCCAAGGTCGACTATGTACCTCAACCGTGCAAAAATTAGATTGGAACCAAAAAATTCCCATGGTGGAAAGGAATGAAGGAATACCACATCACACCTTAACTCAAACCTAAATATATTCATATGGTTCCACAATCACCTAGAAAATCCGCAATCAGTGTAAACACCGAAGGTCGATCAAACCCATGTAAATACCATTAACATTAAGTACGCACTTCATTAAATCCAAAGATGACTCATGGATAATATACATCACTTGAACATAATCTAGAATATTCCACAAATACCCTAAAATCCAACAAATTCCTTTGAAAAAACTTTAACTTTAAGAATGTACAGACCCAATACACTCAGATAACCTTCCATACACTGTGACTCAAGAAATCAACTTTCAAAGCACCAAACCATGAACAAATTTGATTAAAGGTAGATATGATCCTTATAAGCACACTTCCAGAACCGCAAGAGAAAAAATCAAATTGTGGAGCAAAACCATTTCTCCTAGACACCACTATAATATAGTTCACACACTGGTGAACACAACTCTCTCTACACAATGATCAAAACCAAAAAAAATTGGATATAGAACCTCTAAGGACCTATAACCAATATAACTGAACCACACAAGAAGATATTCAACACAAAATAAATGTGGAGAAAAACCAAAACATTGCTCTGTATGCCATAACACATCTTCTACACACGGTTTCCTCTTATATTCAAATTTTCTTAAAATAACTTGGAAACCAATCACCAAAGACACATAATCATCATCTTCAACACTTCCTCATCATCACTAACCCAACTTTAATACTATAACTCAACTATACATCCATAAATAAAATATTATTAAAGAGACACTAGAGGTTGACACCAATAACACTTACTAATGATAACATAATAAAACTAATCAAAACATCACCACATACAACCTTCTCATAGACATCAATGGAAACACCTAAGCTTATTGATGTCAATGACAACATCAACTACTCATACTTGTAACACATTCCACAAGTGGTTTATTGTGGAATCTAAAAAGGTATGTACTTTTCATGTATGTGCTTAACCTAAATTAAGTTGCATTGTAAAATTTTACTACAATTATGGTAGATTTTCACATATGCAAAAACAAAAACAATGCCTTTTTCAAAAAAAAATATATGCAAAAATATAATCTAATTTTTTTCCTTTCAATATTAGCTTTTATGCCTTATAGGTGATTTTCATAGAGAAAAACCTTGTGATAGTTGTGAACTCAATTCCATATATGTTATTCATTATTCTAATGTGTGACCAACTTTCAACCTTTTATGGAATTTATTATTACCTTCATTTCTAGCTTAGATGTCATTACTTCAGTTTTCCATGTAATTCATGATGATTAAACTCCTTACATGACATGTGACAGTGATTTAACTTTAAGTAACTCTTCTTTATACATGTATTATGATGCATCTAATGAGAAACTTATAGATGAATTTTATAACTCTTCACCTTCAAGTTCCCATAATGTTGATATGCCTCATGATGACAACACTCCTCATGCAACTCATGGTACCTCTACACATATTCTTAACAATTTAGTATCTCTTCATAAATCACTTCATATTCATGTTAATGCACATAGTAATTAATGAACCACCATGATTGATGCATTTATTGGATATAAATCTAAAAAATTTCATGTTAGATATTTTCTATCTCCATATTAAGCATTTAAATTGTGATATATTCTTAATGCATTCATTTAGAAATTGTTTAGTCAATGTTTATATTTACATGAGTTTGATGAATTTCATAACTATCACACTTCATTTAATTCCTTAACATGCATTTTTATAAGTTTCTTTTCTACTTACCCTATAGTATTCTCATAATGATTCCAATCTTCCAAAACTATTATGCACTTTGTAATTCCTTTGACTACTTTTTTGGCATATTGATATATATAGTGTTTTAATTTCATAAACATTAATAGCATTGCATACGTTTCTTTATATTTAATATAATTAAATGTTTTTGTGTATTAAAAGAAAAAATAATTACATGTGTGTTCAAGTAAAGAAAGATCCAAAAGAGTGAAGAATCATATACTTTTAGGTTGATTTATGTTTTGAAATGTATATATGCATGTACATTTTTTAATTATTTTAAATTAACATTAGCTAAAGTTCATATTGCATGCATGTACACATACTTGTGCTTGAATTAAAATTAGAACTTAATTATTTTTTATGTAACACATCGATATGGAGGGTCTTTGGGCATGTACATATGTAGAGATTCATAAATTGCAGTTGATTTTAGATGACCCTTTTACCATGGGGGTGTTGAAAGGAGCAAGACAACTAAGAGGGGGGGTGAATCAGTTGTCACCAAACACAATCTCAAATCTTAAACACTTATCAACTTCACATCCACTTTATTCTGTTATTAAGTATTATCATGAAATGCAAATAATAGAAAGCAATATCAAAACAAGAAACACCAGATTAATGTGGAAAACCCAATAAGGTAAAAGCCATGGTGAGAATTAACTCATAATATAAATTAAATCCAAAACTGATTACAAATAGGCTCACTGCCTAAAAGGACTCACTGTCCGGATACAAGGCTCACTACCTATAGATAGAACTCATTGTCCAACAAGGAGGCTCACTTCCTATAGATACAAAAGATAATAGAAATGATCCACCACTAAAATTTAAACACATCTATAGCCTTGATTAGAAGATTGCAGACACATCAGTTCACTACTTTCAGAAGTCTAACACATTAAAGTACTGCTGTCTCAACTCACTTTCACACAACTCTTGCTTCTCAAACTTGTGGCTTATTTGATACATTAATCCATAATATCTCAACTTGTATTTATACCATCTTCAACCTTAGAAAATTTCTCCAAGGTCGGCTACACACGCTTCATTTTACAAATTCAAATTAGGTCAGCAACTCAACATTGCCATGTTGGAAGAGAATGAGAGCGAACCAAACCAAAACTTAACCAAGATCAAAAACAATGTCTCAGATCAATCACATGCTTCCTCAATTGATACTTATCATTTTCATGATGTGTAGTCACCAAATCGGCCAAACCAAATGAAAACACAAATGAAATTTGAAGTACATGCTTCTACAATGAGAAAATAACATGCAAACCACATAACACACTTCACCATACACTGTAACACACCTTAGATACCTTTAGATTCATCTACAACAAATGCAACAACCTTCAAACACAAAAAAAATTCCATCAGTCCATCTCAACAGTACAGACACATACAGTAACTCTGAAACTCATCTTCTGAAGCACCAAACCACGAACGCCTTTGATAGGATATAGATGTCATGGTTACAAGCCTTCTTCCAAATCTATAAGACCTAAAAGAAACTAGTGGACTACAAAGCAGAAACATTTCTCCCAGTCCATAGACAAACAACTCTGCCAAACCAATTCACACACTGATGAACAAAATTTTTCTCTCCATCAAACCAAAAGCTACAATCCAAGATATATCACCAAAATATTCCCATAAACAACACTTTATATCCACACAAGCATAGGATCAACACAAAAGAACTATGGAGAACATACCTGTTGAGGGTCAAAACAACACAACAACATTAAATAGAATATTAGTATTATATTTATCTTGAAAGAGAAAGATAACACATGGTGACCTAACTCCCAAGGTCCTGGTAATTGGTTCTCAATTATGTTGATGTCACTCAGTGGTTGATATACCTGTAATGTTCAAGGGGCCTTTGCTGGTAATAAGGAACAAGACTGCATAACATCAAACATTGGGGGGGTTTAAATAAAATAAAAAGATGAATCAGAACTTCAAATCAAGAGAAACATGATAAATTATTACATATCCATACATGCATTTCAATAATGATTTTTTATTCCACCTAACCACAACCACAACAAGATGTAATCCACAGAAGAAATTATGCTACTACATACATCCATAGTGTTAATTCAAATACCATCAACATTTACTAAACTTCAAACAAATCACCCACTCATCATTAAACCCAAATCAAATGAACATGATAACAACTTCATCCACAGGTAACCCAATAATATAATCTTGAGTCCAATTCCTTCTATTGAATTTCATCAAATAAGAAACACTTAAGCATAGAAAAATCACTAGCGTATGGATTGATTATGTACCATTAACCTTATCAAAATAGATCCAAACTTCAAATAATAACATGAAAATGTATTAAAACTGCAAAATGACCAAGTTTTACTAAACTTCTAGAGTATCCCTCTTAAAACCTAGAAATCCTAGATCTAATCTCTATTTTCTATTATCAGGTGGATGATCTTTCTTTAATTAGCTGATCTTTACAAAATAGAACCTAATAATAAATATAGGTGCCACATGCACAATTTTCTCTCAATTATCAATCTAGATCCACAATTAATGGAGTTGAAACTGAACACAGAAGTGGACTGATGAACCCTCATTCCAAGGCTGATTACTCTGTTCTACCAAAAATTTGATATTCCCAAGAAGAAGTTAAAACCAATGGATCAAACTCAAAGTTGAGATCCTGTCAAAACCCCCACAAAAGAGGAGAAAAGAAGATGTTACATGTGGTGAAAAGAGTCAGTTTGATTTTTCACTGAATGCTCAAGGATGTACTCATCATAACTAGTACTTTTTGAAGAGTACCCGAATTAGGTCCATCCAACCATTCATCTTCAAATCTGATCCTTTCAAATTCAGTAGAAACCAACTTCTATATCTCCTTTAACTTAATTAATTCCCTTCTAGTAGTCCTTGTCTCCTCCCTGATATCCATAAATTGATCCAACAATAGATCCTCCCCATCATCTCCCTTTTTCATAATTTCCTCAAACCTACCCCTCCATCTTTCCCTTAGTTTATCCAAAGGCATTCCTTCTTTTCTTAAGGAATCTTGGTTAATTAAAATGGCCAAAATTTCCTCCAATTCAAACATCTGTTGATTCAAATCTTTTCTCATTTCTTGAACTTCTTCTCGATGCCCATGAATAGTCTTAGACTTATATCTTATTATGTTCACAATTTTGTCCACAAAATCTACATTATCATGCTCAAGAATTGAATATTCAAGCAAGGTGGACTTAGGCACTTTTCCAATATCTTCAAGCTTCTTAACACATTCTTTATATTCATCATCCTGCCTATCCATATCCTTGGTATGTTGATCTAGCTCATCTACCAATTCAAGAGCAACCTTATGAATTTTAAAACCTTCAATGAGAACATCATCAACTTCCTCATTAAGATTTTCCAACCATTTTTCCATTATTCTTACCTTGATTTTCATTTGAACCAAGTCATCTGATTCTTTCTTTGTTAACAAAACTAGGGATTTAGGCAAAGCAGCTTGTTGGGAAATGGGAGTTGAAACATCTTTCAAAAATCTAAGCAATTGATCCAATTGAGCCTTAAGCTTGTCCTTCCTTTGTTTATCTTTGATCATCTGGGATTTAGTTGAAGAGGCCACAATATGAATCAAATTAATTTGTTGGTTTCTTGTAGGCCTTCCCAAATTTACCATCCCCAACTAATAATCAATGATTTTCATATCATCACGGCTCTTCTCCATTACAGGTATGGCACATTCAGCAACAATCTCTCCAGCATTAGTGAGCTTAGTAGAGTGAAGAATCTGGGAGTTTTTTTAGGTTTCTCTTTCCCAATTTCTTTCATCATATCCTCCCAGTTCAATGTTTGTAGTTGAAGAAATTTTTTTCTTTCCAAGTCTAGCGTTAACCAAGTAGGAACAACAGGAGTAGTGATTGCTTGGGCTAAAGAAGAAGCAACAATAGTGGAAGAAAAAGGTTGTAACAATGTAAGACCCAGTTGAGAATCAACTTCATGCACATTTTGTTGATCACTTTGTTCCTTATCCCGTGCTAACTTTTCTACCTCCTCCTTATCCTTTTTCTCTTGCAGCCTTTTAGCCTCCAGCTCCTATTTTAAAAATTCCTCCTCTACTTTCCTTTCCTCCATCATTTGATCTCATTGCATCTTTATCTCTTCAACATAACCTCATGCCTCTTTGGACTTATTTTCATACTCAACAATTCTAATAGCCTCTTTTTCCCTTTTCAAATGTTCTTGTTCTTCCCTTTTCCTATAAGCCTCCTCTTGAGCCTTGAGTTTAGCTTCAAGAGCTTCTTTCTCTCCTCTCTGTTGGGCCTTTTCCTCTTCAAGGTTATGAATCTTCTGCTACCACATCAACTTATCTCTCTCTTCTTGTATCTTGAGCTCTTGCTCCTTTTGTTGTTGTTGTTGAGCTAATTCATCAGCCTTGATCTTATCTTCCAACTCCTCCTGCTTGATCACCAAGTCAGATTGTACCTTGGATTCCTCCTCTTGTCGCTTAGCTAATGCCTCATCTTGTGCCTTGGCATCAAATTCTCTTTTAGCATCTTCAAAGAGATTCCACTAATCTTCCTCAACCAATATGTGTTCAGTACCTACATCATCTGTCATATCAAGAGAGGTTAATACATGATGCCCTTTATTAGATGGAGTCTTATCTGAATCAGTTTCTATATCATGTATCTCAATTTCAGCCTCCATTTCTTTTAACACCTCTGCTTCCTCATGGAGGGCTCCCTTTGGTGATTCTTGGCCTAGTTTTTGTGTATCAGAGGGCTGAGTAGATACCTCCCCTGCAATAGATGTAGAATCCCCCACCTACGCAATTGTTTCACCTTCCTGCACCTCTAGGAGGTCTTGAGGAACCACCTCCTCTTGTGCATTAGAAGGCATAAATTCTAAGGGTTCCTTAGGTGCCATCTTTCTCTTTTTCCTCTTATATCCTTGGGTGGTACCTGCAACTTTCCTCTTCTTAGATGATTGAGCCTTAGATTGGTTAACTCTCAAACTCACCCAGTGAATACTCCTATCCAGCACCGATCTTGCAATATGCTTTATGTCAATTGTCTCTTCAACATTCTAGTCTACTAGATCAATATATTGAGTGCCAATCTTATCTTAATTATACCTAGGATCCAAAACTACCCCATCATCAGAAAAATTTTCTGGAATGTCTTCCTTTATCCCAAACTAAACCATGATTGGGATAGGTATCCTTTCATAATTCATTTTCCTAAGGTCATATTCATCCTGCAAGTCCTCCCAAAAATCCTCCAACAGATTGAAGTGCTTATCAAAGAGACTGGGAATCAAAGCCCACAACTTGTGCTTAGGGTCATAGTGCTTCCTCACAATGTACAAGCCCAAATTCAAATAAACTAATTAATCACAAATAGCCTTAGCTAACATAATGTGTGGATAGCTAAAAACTCCCAGCCTCATTGGAAACTTATGGCAACCAGTCTTTTGTTTGGTGCCAAACTTGTAATTAACATCCAAGGCTTGATAAATAAACTGCATTAGAATGATCCTATCACCATAACATCTAGGCAGAAAATGGGGGTGACTATCAAAGCTTGCTAATCTAAAATAGGTAAATGTGGGGTACTGGATAAGCCAATTCCTCCACTCATTCACAAAAGTCATTGCCTCCCTCCTAAGCCTATATCCCGCATCACCATTAAGCTTGTTAATAATTACATAAAGAAAGGAATCATTTACCCTTCTATAATGTTTTTCTGATGCCTGTAAGGTGAGCTAACTATAATTCTCCCACACTTTCTTCTATCCTTGGGCTTCCCCCAATATACCCACTATTTGAAGTCTAGGAAAAATCTCTATTTGAGCAGCTACATAAACTACATAGGAGGTCATAAAAAAACACTTGGTTCCCTCACTCTTATCATTTGATTGTGAATGTTGTCTGATACCACCATTGGCTAGTCAAATTATTGCCTTCCATCCAAAATAGTTTGGATGAAAGGAAACATCCATTCCTTAAATAGTGAAGCATCCCTTTTTCCAAACACCCTAGAAAGGAACATGATTATTTCTACAATCTCTTTACTAAATTTTTCCCTCTTAGGTTGGTCTGGAAGCTTGGTAAGAGAATTCTTCTCCACCCTCATCCAAGTATTATTCATGTGAGATCTATTATTTTCCTTATTATCACTGTAAAGCTTCAAAGCTTCTGCCTCATTCAATTGCCTAGGATTCTCGGGATCAGGTACATTAAACATGAATTTGATCATTTGAGGTGTTAAGTCAATAATGGCATTACCCTTTACATCCGCACATTTCCTAGTAGCCGGATTATATGCTCTAGCTATTGCAAGAATCAACTCCAGACATTGGACAAATAAAGGAAAAGTGAAACATGTGCTAGCCCTAATTGAACAATCCTTTCCATCCTTCATGTGACCTAATCCTCGGTGAATGTCTCATAAAATTCTCCATAGTTAAAAGGGCCCAAATTGGTGTCAATAATATTAGCCCTGTCGGAATCAACTTTGCTAGCTGTGAGGGAAAATTCCCTATGTTTTCATCTCAAAGTATATGGAATTTGTTCCACCTTGATCTGCTTTAGTCTAGCTCCTTGCCATGAATTTTCACCTAGTTGGCTTCTCCAGGAAGCCTCATCTGATGCCCCTGACATTTTCTTGATTTTCGCAAAAAAAATTTGTATTAGATGAACAAAACATCCAAGTTAGTCAAACATATAATACCCCTCTCTACCCTCCTAAGATAATATTTAGTCAAATTTTTCCATCATCGGAGGTGAAACCATAGAAGTATTAAGCATAAAAGACATCCCTTATCATATGGCGGGGTTGGGATCAGAACAAGACAGGAACCAAACTAGTATCAGAATCAGGACCGGAATGAGAACTGAACCAAAACTATTTACTAGTTCCCAAATTCAACATCCACCTCGGTTCAAACAAAGAACAAGTATAAAGACAAAACATCATAATGAGCGGGAGAAGAATAGTTTGAGGATCTAATCATAGATGATAACAACCTCAAGAAGAGTTCCTTCCTGAGTTCGCTTCCACTTATTCAAAATGTGAAATGGAGGGTATCTCAACAAGGTACAGTTAGATGATTTTTAACCCCTAGGTGAAATGAGCT
The DNA here is from genome assembly GCA_007258455.2 of Sequoia sempervirens. NCBI lineage: Eukaryota > Viridiplantae > Streptophyta > Pinopsida > Cupressales > Cupressaceae > Sequoia > Sequoia sempervirens. The sequence goes on along the minus strand of VDFB02000002.1, from coordinate 198,363,157 downwards.
TTAAAGGAAACCATAAATAGCATAGTTTAACCCCTCTAACAACTCCACCATACAAAAGGAAATTTAAACCCCAGAAAATACCATCTTGCAAAGGTTGTTGAGTAGAACCCTAGTTTGCTCGACATGCCAATTCTAATAATTAAGGCATAACATAAATCTGACATGGAAAATAAAGAATCAATGAAGGATGACAAGAAAAGGGGTTTCAAAATGAATTTCATCACTTTAAGCATGGAAACCCCAATGAAAACCAAAACCATAGTTAAGAACTAGGGCATGACAAAACAGACCTATCACGAAAGCGGCAATGAAACCAACAAGAGAAAACGACAAAAAAAACCAAACCAAAAATGGAACAGGCAGAAAAGAAAGGACAAAAGAAACAAAACAAGGAAAGAAAAACACAAACAATCAAATAAATTCATAAAACAAAAACCCTCCTATGAATATGCCAAAAAAAAACACCCAAAAGAAAAAACGAGAGATGAAAAAGCAAAGAAACCTACCTCAAAACGCTCCTCAAAATTGACCATAATTTAGCTAAGATTCACTCTGCAATTCACCTCCGTGATCAAATCAATCCTCTCAAGACTTTCTTGGTTGTGGTTTACTTAAACACTTCAAATAATAATGATAATGAGCTATTTTAAACATGATTAAACCTCTAAAAATTAATTTGCATGTGCGAAGAGGCTGCATTTAATGCCATTAATGCGGTAGTTCGAGGACATATCTAATGACATGAACAAACAGTTAAGTCAAGCTCAAGAAATACCAAAAAAGGTAGGGTGGACATGAATCTAGGTTGAAGACAAGATAAAGAAACTTTATACAAAGTTCCTTACCTAGTTTCCAAACCTGTTCCAGGTTCAACAAAGAGGTCAATGACCAAAACAAGACACAATGGGATAGGGGCGGAGCCAAAACTGAAATGGAACTTTTACAAAGTTCAAAGTTTGATTTCGAGTCCAAGTCTGGCCTCAAACAAGAAGAGAGAAACAAAAAATACAAGCACAAAGGGAAGCAGGACCAAAGAAAAAACCAGACCTGGCCCAAACAAGCAAGAATGACGAGACCAAGCCAACGAGTAGAGTCCAAGTCAGAACGGGGACACAATCTGGAACTTTGAAATTTCCAATTTAAGTTCCAATCCCAGTTCTGCTTCTGCATGGGAAAAAAAAATGCAATAAAAATTACCAACAAGTCAAGAGACAAACCAACCCAAGAGTAGTTGAAAATAACCAACAGACAAAAGGAAAAACAAAAGAGAAGACAAAGTCAGAGTCGGAATGGGATCTGATCAAGAAACCTTGTAAAAGTTCCATGTTGAGATTCAGTTCTGTCCCTGCCTCCAACAAAGCAAAAGAGGGAGACTCGAGAGAAAAACAAACAACTCCCAAGACCCAACCAAACAACCAAAGATGAACAAAAAAAAAGGGGGGACCCATTTTGTTCCAAAATAAAATGGGGTGGTTATGCAAGGCATAACAATACTAGAGCACATTTTGAACACACACTCAACTTTGTCTACACTAATTCTCAAAATCACTTGGCAACTCAACATATCAGCACACCTGCAACTCCATAAAGATAGATCCATGTACTCACAACATATCTATAGTATCTCAACTATACATGCACAACCTGCAATCACTTGATTCCTTTCTCTACAACATCCTATATTGTGTTGACATCAATGACAATACCACCAAACTCACTCAAACTTGCAACAATCTCCCCCTTTGTTATTGATGGCAACACATGATGTGAAAAAACATAAAAGACATCTATTCCATTCTTGCACTCTCCTTTATTTTTTAGATTAGAAAAACTACACAACATTCCCTACACTCTCTATACTCTCTTCCTTTTTCTTTCACTATTTTTCAACTGAATTTCTCTCCCCCTTTGACATCAATGGCAGAGAACAAAATTTTTGCATAATTCTTAGCCATATGTAGCTCTGATACCAATTGTTGAAAGGTGCAAGACAATTGAGAGGGGCAGGGGGTGAATCAGTTGTCACCAAACACAATCTCAAATATTAAACACTTATCAAATTCACATCCACTTTATTCTATTATTAAGTATGAACATGAAATACAAATAATAGAAAGAAATATCAACACAGGAAACACCATATTTATGTGGAAAACCCAATAAAGGAAAAACCACGGTGAGGATTAACTCACAATATAAAGTAATTCCAAAATCGATTACAAAGAGGCTCACTACCAAAGGGCTCACTACCAAAAAGGACTCATTGTCTAGATACAAGGATCACTACCTACAAATAGGACTCACTATCCAACAAGGAGGATCACTACCTAAAGATACAGAAAATAACAGAAAAGATCCACCACAAAAAAATTTACACATCCGCAACCTTGATCAGAAGATTATAGACACCATCAGCTCACTGCTTTCAGGAGTCTAACACAATAAAGTATTGCTGCCTCAACTCACTTTCACACAACTCTTGCTTCTCAAACTTGTGGCTCATCTGATAGATTAATCCATAACATCTCGACTTGTATTTATACCATCTTCAACCTTATAAATTTTCTCCAAGGTCGGCTACACACGCTTCATTTTACAAATTCAAATTAGGTCGGTAACTCAACATTCCCATGGTGGAAGAGAATGGGAGAGGACCAAACCAACACTTAACCAAGACCCAAAGCAACATCTCAAATCAATCACATGCTTCCTCAATTGATACTTATCCTTTGCATGATGTGTAGACACTAGGTCGGCCAAACCTAATGAAAAAACAAATGAACTTTGAAGTACATGCTTCCACAATGAGAAAATAACATGTGGACCACATAACATGCTTCACCATAAATTAGAACACACCTCAGATACCTTTAGATTCATGTATAGAAAATGCAATAACCTTCAAACACAGAACACTTTCCATCAGTCCATCTAGACTATACAGACACACACACTAACTTTGAAACTCATCTTCTGGAGCACCAAACAATGAATGCCTTTGATAGGATATAGATGACATCATTACAAGACTTCTTCTAGATCCGTAAGACTTGAAAGAAACTAGCAGAGGACTACGGAGCAGAAACATGTCTCCCAGTCCACAAACAAACAACTCTGTTAGACCAGTTCACACATCGGTAAACACAACTTTCACTCTCCATCAAACCAAAAGCTACAATCTAGGATATATCACCAATAGATTCCCATAAGCAACGCTTGAGATCCTCAAAAGAAAAGGATCAACCTAGAAGAAATGCGGAGCATAGACCGGAGTAAATTCTGAACACACACTCAACTCTGTTTGCACTAATTCTCAAAAGCACTTCGAAACTCAACATATCAGCACACCTACAACTCCATAAACATAGCTCCATGTACTCACAGCATCTATATAGTATCTCAAATATACATGTGCAACCTACAATCACTTGATTCCTTTCTCTACAACATCTTGTACTATGTTGACATCAATGACAACATCAATGACAACACCACCAAACTCACTCAAACTTGCAACAAGGGGTCTACAAAAATAATTGCAAGGATATTTTAGAGAGTTTAGTGAGGATTAGATAGTTGTTAGGAAGTGTGTGTGCCTATTCTAGGGAAACTTTAGAATTTATCCTTGCTAAGATGAGGAGAGACATTTTTGGTGATGTACCTTTGAGCACAATCCCAACTTAGAATGCCAAAGGATATTATCAAAACTAAATGTTTTCCCCAATATTCCACTCTATCATTGGTGAAGGAGTATTAGGTTACTAGGTGCATAGATCATAGGGTGGGCCCACTAATATATCCATGATTTATTGCTGCACATAGTCATTATTTGAATAATGACCAAATTCCATTATATTTTGCACAAAAGTTATATGTTGAGGTGCACTTAGGCCTCAACATTAACTATTTGGATTTACCTAACTATATGGGATAGGGGCATGGGATGTTGTGTGATAGGGATGAATATTGACATCGAGGCCAACAATTCCTAAATTATAGGGCCTTGGTTGGGTCGAGGATGCTTATCGTAGCTCCATCCATTAGCCCTATTGGAGATTAGGTTGTCATTGCTTCCCAATAGGAATAAATTGATGGTATTGTTGATATTGCAGTCCAAGCTTAGCAAATATCTGTAGATTTTGTTGGCCGATATTTGATGAGACAAACACATAGGTTGTTTCTTGCTGATTCAAATGTATATGTTGTGGCAAGTGTCCCATCTTTAGCTTATATAGATCACATTATGTGTGATCTCTAGATTTTGAGGGATACATGTAGATTATTTGACGATCTAATGAGATCTTATGGTGTGATCTCAGGACATTTGGGTATCTCATTAGTAGATGTTACCTCATTTTTGGGTTAGTGCTACTATGGATATTTCCAAAGTCCAGTAGTTCCATCCTGACATTCTAATATTGATCCTACATCTAGATCATCTTATGGCTTGGCACATGCACATGATCCACATGTTGATGATGCACATACTCCTACACCTGGCACCTAGTCATGTACTACACTTGGTGCCTAGTCATCTGCTCCTACACATGGTGCTTAGTCACCTGCTCCTACACCCGATGCCCAATAATTTTCTCCTACACTTGGTGCCCAGTCATTTTCTCCTACACCTAGTGCCCAATCATCTACTGCTATAGGTGCTTGTCATACATCTACTAATAGTACACTTAAGCTTCTGAGAGGACCTAAGTAAGACATTAGGTATGATGTTCCCTAAGAAGAAGACCTTACATGAACTAAGCATAATCCCTTTGAAAAAAAAAAGCCTTGCATTATTTCTCATAAGTGTTATCATAATGTAGCTTGTTAGCATGATGAAGCTCAAAACCCTAAATTCAAAGCCACCAAGCATAATGCATCTTGCTTTCCTGTGGATCATTTCCTTGTTCATAGGAGTTTTAGCATAATACATTTTGTTAAGCCCTATGAAGCTTGAACTCTAAATTCAAGGCCACCAAGCATAACACACCTTGATTGCTTGTGGAGCCTTGCTTAGCATTGTTGTCCCATATTGAGGTTGTCAAGAGGATAGCTTTGATATGGTATGGGAGCCTAATATTATTCTGTCATTTGCACCCCTTTGGGATACTCACCTAGTGGATAGACTGAGGTTCCACTACCCTAGAGTGAGCATGAAAAAACATAACCAATGGCTTAGATATGTTCCACATCATGTTGGACCATCTAGGCTTGATCTTCTTGGTCTTTGATGTTGTATGGTTGTGTATATTTGTCACTGATGCATACATAATTGTCTTGAATGTATACTTTAGTGTGAGCTTGACATGAGTCCATACTCTCACTAAAGTGGGGGGAAAATATAGTGTAGGAAAAGTTATCCCTTTTTCAAACTTGATTTGGGAATAATATATAATAAAATGATCTTAATTATGCCTTAATTTAGTGTTGTAATATGTTTTACATATTCACATTAAGTTTAGGTCCCTTTTAAATAAAATGGACATAATTGTGCCTTATTTTTTATGTTGTAAGTTTTACCTTTACACTTTCACATTAATCTAGGGCTTTATTAATTTATTGAGGTTAATATTCCTTAATTGGCCCCTTTAATTCAAATCCAAGCCTAATTGAATAAAAATTCTAAGAGATAAAACTTGACATTCATAAATGACATTACACAACACTTGACTTTGGAAGATGTGTGTCCCAAGTTAGTGACCTAGGACCCAATCGCCATAGGTTGAATGGGTCCTCACTTAGTTCTAGGACCTTATTTTTACATAAGGTTTAACATTTCCCAATGTGTGTCCTAGGTAAGTGGCCTAGGACCCCTCTTTGAAATATGTTTTTGGTGGTATTTTAATGATTTCAAATCTATAATTCAATCTCAACTTATGATATTTGAATTTTAGGAATTAATGATAAAATATGTACATATACACAAGGTTATTTCACTATGTTTCATCCTAGATCCTATAATTTCATAAGCAATCAATAGTACTTTCACAAGGTCATATTCAAGAGCATTCAAGAGCATTTTCAAGGCCTTCAAAGGCATATTTATAGAAGATTATTGCAGCAATCAATATTTCATTGTCATATCAAATATGTGTTGCATCATGAATGTTGTTTGAGCTCATATATTGATGTAGTGTTCAAGATCAACTCAAGTATATCAAATGCATTATTTATAATCAAGTTTCATGATCAAGATATACATTCATTGAGGCCAATTCATGCTAGTTTGTAGCTTTATCCAAGGTTTCAAATAAGGTATCATTGTTTCATGTTTCATGTTTCATTGAAATTTATCCTTCATGTTTCATTCTTTCATAATAAGGTTTAATTACCAAAATGGGGTTTGACCAAGGTAAACCCCTATTCCCTAACAAACAACATTTTTCTCTCTTTTATGTCTGATTTTAGGTTTTAGGTGGAAGATCAATTAGAGAGAAAAATTGAAGAAAGTTGCAAAGTTTTCAAAGTTGCAAGAAAAGCTATCAAATCATGGAAACTGAGCTACAAGATTTATTTACGGCTTTCTGAAACTAAACAACTAAAATTTGGGAGTGCAAACATAGAAGAATAGAACCCAACAACTAATTTTTCAGAGCCCTTGCTAGGACCCATTTTCCATAGGGCGAATGAGTCCTTAGTGAGCCATGAAAAAGAACTTTTTGCAAAAGGTACACATCATTTATCCCTTCCAAACTCTCCCTAAAGTCTATAGGTTTCATCAGTATTATGTTTAAGCTTCTAAATGCACTTTATAGCTTGTAATTTGGATTTTATTTGATGGTCTTAATCTTTCTCCCCAAAGTGATATTTAGCTTAGACCCTTATCCTTGCATAGATATTAAATTTGTCGATTCATGCCTTGATTTGACTCACTTGTGGTTGTTAGTCACTTCATGGTTTGGATCTCATTTCCTTGAATCAAATTAGAGAAATAGGTCCATTCATTCCCTTTTACCACCATTTGGACCTATTTTTCTATGTTTCAAAAGTAAATGCATTATCATAATGTAACCAAACAATGTAATCATAAGTATTGAATAATGCACACATGTTTTTCCTAAAATAAAATATTCTTCTTTACTCCATAGTTGAGCTCTCCTCTCTTATGTTATCTCCTTATTGTTTTTTCATTCTCTTTCTATTTTCTCCTTCTATATTTCCCTCTCCTTTCCTCCATTTTCTCCTTGTTTTTCTACATGATCTCTAAATTTCTTTCATCTGCCACTCTTCTCTCTTCATGTTTTATGTTTCAATACTTTCCCACTCTATTAGAAGTCTCACATCCTCAACACTTTAACTTCCACATAATTCCATCATAGTTCCCATATTACTCCTTGGTATTGGCTATTAATCTCCATCAACTTAGCTATCACTCAAAATTTGAGTGTGAATTCAATTCACATTTAATTCTAAGAAAATATTAATGCATTTACGTGTATCTATATATGTATATGTATAGTTATATTTATATAATCTATCTATTCATATATGTATATATATACAGATCTATGAATTAAGAAACATATATATATACATACATACCAATATGAGTTTAAATTATTACACTTATATCTTCAAAATCGATTAAATGCTCACCCATTCATCAAGATTGTTTTGGTTGAATAATGTATAATTTATAATATTAAAATTCTTTTAAGAAATACATAACAATAGTGCAGCAAATACCATTTGAATAAAATTGATGCAAATACACATCTATCACACCGATCAAGAATGTAGATTCATGATGTTAGCAATAGCTAAATTCATCGTGATTATAACATGAAAATAATATTGCAATGAAACAAAAAATATTTAGTGCAAAGTGTGTATGATCTCAACTTTTTGACAACCATGGATTTTCCCTTGGATCTACCACCCTCTCTCTGGCGATACTCTCCCTCTCATCCTTGGAGGATTTTTTTTTTCCTACATCCATCTCATTAACCTGGAAAGATAGTTCATTTGATATCATAATAAATTTAAACATATTAATTTTATTTTATTTTGAAATATAAAACATGAAATTCTATTTTCATTTTCACATTATTTGTAAAGCATATTTACATTATTTCACAAAACATATCTTTTTAATAATCAAGATAACCCGTTATACTTGATTTGATCATCATTCAAGTTTTTAAGATCATAATTAGAAATATTGAATATAAAAATAACATAGTCTAAAGGGACATGTAAAATGGGATGTAACAAAAAAGATCGAGATGAGTTAGAAAATGTAATTTATAAATATTTGATAGATTACTATATAAAAAATCCTACAAAAATTATAGGCATATGCCTTGCATAATTTGTTTCAAAGTATAACAAAACTGGAAAAAATTGAACCAAGAACAAAACCAAATATCATATGATTTATTAATTTAAACAAATATACTGATCTAGAAAACCATTGTAGAGAGAAATTAATACTCTATGTTCCATTTGTAATAAATGAAAATACATTAAAACATAATTTTAGCTCATGAAAAAGTGCTTATTTAAATCATGAAAAGATAATTCAATATAATCATGCAAAGTAAAATTATAATATAAAATCTACATGGGATGACATTTGTGAAGCTATGAATGAGCTCAATTATGAAAATGAAAACATAGGAAAATAATTATTCGTTGGAAAAAAAGAAAAGAAGGAAGAATGATATAACATACGACTAGATTTTGAAGCTATCAATAATAACAAATCAAATAGAATAGCATCAATGCTTTTAAAATTATTCCATATCCACAAATTATGGATAAAAATAAGTATTAAAAATTTAGACAATGTTAAATAGAGAAAAACAAGTAATTGTAAAAGACATTGTCATAAGGAAAATGAAAAATAAAAAAATCACATTTTATTTCCTTCTAACAGATGGTTTTGGAACTGGGAATAATTTCATTGTGAAGGCCATATACTAGGCCCTTCTTTTCAAATAATAATTCTATTGAAAATGATCTAGAAAAGCTAAAATGCCTAATAATAGTTTATATATAAAAAGTTACATACAAATGTATCATAGAAAAAAGGTAACTTGCTTGACATGGGAATAATTGATGATAAATTGGACTTAATGAGGCCTTGATTCAAGTGTTGTGAGGAATTTTATGCATCCACACTAGGTCTTGGACCCTTGCAAATTGAATAACATGCTATTATTGATGTCTTGTAAAGGTGTTGTAAAGTGTTGTAAAGGACTTTCACACTTTTCTAGACTTAATAAACCCATTCTCCCCTAATTCAACATTATAAAATGTTTTTAATACCATTATCGCATTAATCTAGAAGACTTATAACTTAAACTTAATCTTAATCTAGTGTTGTAATGTGTCTTGCACATTCACATTAGTTCTTGTATTTTCCTAGGCCATGTGGACCTCATTTTAGTGTTGTAAAGTGTATTTAATCACACTTTCACATTGAATTATATGTCCCAAGCCCTAATTTAACTTTACATCATCACTAGTAGGCCCTTATTACCCCATGTTGTGCATCCCGAGGCAATATTTGATAAAATACTTGACAAAGTTGCAATTTAAACCTTATTTCCTTATCTCTTGGCATCTTAGCTATAAAATGGCCCATGTGGGACCCATTCACCATCCATGGTAAATTGGTCCCATCCAAGTGGGACCCATTCACCATGGGTGGTGAATGAGTCCCACTTGGCCCATTTTTAACCTTTGAGCGAGAAAAATTGAAATTTAAGTTTATTATTTTCACATGTTGGCCTTAGGGGTCCAATTTTCAGGCTAATAAGGTGAATTTTTTTATAAAATCAAGTCTCTAAACCCTAAATCATAACCATTCTTCATTATTCATCCATCATTCTTCCATCTCAAGTCAAGCAGTTAGGGTTTCATCATTTCAAGTCATTAAGATAGAAATTTTCAAGCATTCAAGGGCATATTCTTCATATTTTTCTACAGAAATTCAAGATCAAAAATCATGGAAAGGTAATAACTCCATTATTACATGCTTCATTATATTCTTTCTCCATTTTGGTTTAATTACCTAAAAGGGGTTTGACCAAGGAAAACCCACATGCCCTAACATTCAACATTTCTCTCTCTTGTCTTGTGTGTTTGAAGATTTACGCATCTTGAGGAATTGGAAATCATTAAGAATCAAGTTGAATTTTTTTTTAGGTCTTCTCTTCATTTTCCAAGTCAAAATATCAAGAAAAACTCACTTTCAAGTTTGAAAATCAAAGTTTTGGAAGCAGACACGTGTAGAAAGCTAAAGTGCAGACTGAAAGATCCAGATTCTACCTTTGAATATTCAAAAATTCAAAAGTGTAATCATTTTACATGGGTGATGAATGAGTTCCACTTCAAGGTCAATTTTTGGTTTTCTGCATTTTTAGATACCCTTTTGTCTGAAACAGGTTCTGGAATAGTTTTGCAGAACTGGGACTGATTTTTCCAGAATGGTGAGTGAGTCCCACCAAGCCTAAAAAAAAATATTATCAGCATTATAGAAGTCATTTCTAGTCTTCATCCATATTCTAGGTGCACACCTTTAGTTTCGTCAAGTTCTATTGCAATTTGCATTCATTTATAGGTTTTTTTGCATATCATAATGTGTTTTCAAACAAGTTACATTTCTTAGGTTTTGCAACATTAATCAATAAATTTCATCATATATTTTCATTTAAATAATTTTATTTAATCATAATTCCATCATACACATCTTAATTTGAGTGAACCACCTAGATTTTGGGTGTGGGATCTATCTCTTTCCATTAGGTGAAAGACCCTAATTGAGCAAAAGAGAGTTATAACATTCCATCCACCTAAAATATATGGTTCATTTTGGTGAAACTTCATTTATAATACTTTATTTTCTAATTATGAGTACATCATTATCCTATCAATATCTTGCATGCATTAGATTTTGCATTGTTTTGCATTTTAGGGTTTCAAAAACTTGCATTAGTGAAGAGGTCATTTAGCTTGCACTTTTGCATATAATTTTCTTAAAAAATTTCTAAAATTCTGCATCTCCATCTTATTTATGCATCTTACAACATCAAACACATCCAAAACAATTCAAAAAAATTGAAAATTTTGCAAAAAACCATTATTGGGACTCATTCGCCATGTTGGGCGAATCAGTCCCTATCTAGATTTTTGACTATCTGTTACAACATCAAAAACCTCATTTTTGTGATTCCTAAGCCTCCTATTATCATATAGTATAAGTCTATAAATTTTTTGGATCATTTTTTTTATGCATCTAGCTCAAAAACATCGTTTTAGATTACTCATTCTTCAAATCACTTCAATTGCAAACATCCTTACATCTGAAAAATGCTTCCATTTCTGAAATTTTGCATAACCTTGATAAAATTACTTTTCACTTTTATATATACAATATTTCTATTCATAAAACTTTGCATTAGTCTAGTAAAATTACTTTTCATTCTTGCATATGCATTGTTTACACTCTTAAGGTGTTGCATACATTAGATAAGAGTGTTTTGTATCTTTGCATATACATTTTCATATTGCTGAAACATTACATGAAATGGTTACATGTGCTTTTCATTCTTATTCAAACAATGCTAGTACCTTACATATTTAGACATGTTAGGACACATTTCCTATCCCCTCCCAAAGAGAGTGTTTTAGTGAAAGAGACTACAACTTGGGCCATTCCTAATGATCATACTTGTTCTTCTAATAATATCTCTCCTCTTGGTGATGAAGATAGTTTAGTAGAAGAATCAACTAATGAGAGTTTTGAGAATCCTAGTTTTTTCTCTCCTTTTACCTCTCTTAGTGGAAAAAAAATGCACAGCCATCATAACACAACCTTAGATGATCATGACACTACAATTTCTTCTTCTCCTAGTTTTTCTCATTGTTGTGAAGATGATACTTTGATGATAGAAAAATTCTTCCATGACGGTCATGAGAATCTTGGTTGTCCCCCTTCCCCTAATGAAACCCTTGTTGAGCACGACACTTCAACCCTTGATCATTCCCTTACTTGTAATAAAGTCATTTTAGAGGGACCAATCTGTGAGTGTCAAGAAAATTTGGTTTTTTTTTCTCCTAAAAACCGTCCTCCTAGGGAGGATATCATGATGCAAGACAAGGATAACTCTCACTCGCTAAGGGATGTTAACATTATTCAACCTCAACTCATTCTTTACCCTCCTTCACATAAAACTCAAACTCAAACCAAACCTGAACTCATCCTCTACACACCTTGGAATAATGTGTCGCAACAACCAATTCATAATATCATTGCTCATACATATAACACTCAAAAAAATATAGAAACACCACAACCCACACCAAAATCCTTACCTTTTCCAAATCCCATTTTTCCTAGAGATCCTCATTTAAGTTCACACATTCAGGAGTACAATCTTGTTGAACAACTAGAGAATACTACTGCTAAAATCTCATTATGGGATCTTATTCAAGCATCCCCTCACTATCACAACATGATCCAAGCAGCCTTGCAACAAGTTCTTGTCCCTTCTAATGTGTAACCAACTGATATCACAACCATGATCCAAGGAATAAATGTTGATATTATTTTCCACCAAAGTGAACTCCCCCCTTTGGAAGTGCAAAAGAAAAATGATGCTTTCATGATCATTTCTTGATATAATCGGATAGGGATAAAGTGAAATCTTATTGACAATGGCTTAGTCGTTAATGTGTGTAGCGTAAACCTTTTGGATAGGCTTTGTGTGGATAAGTCACAAATTCAACTTGAATCTTTATCTATTAAGGGATTTGACAATGTTGAAAAGACACCGCTTGGTGTGATCACTTTACCTATTATATTTGGAGAAGTCACATTGAACACAACAATCTAGGTTAAATGCCTCATGATCTTTCATATAACATTCTTCTAGGCAGGTCGTGGATTTATGCAATGAATGGTGTACCTTCCACTCTTCACCGAAAAATGAAATACATCCACAACAACAAAGTGTGCATACTTGACATTGATGATGAGCCTTATAGTGTCTTACAACTTGTGAAAACCAAAGAGAACCCCTTGAAAACATTAACGCCAACCACACAAGTGGAACTTGCACAACAAAAAGATAAACAACATATTGAACAAGTCACAATGCTATTAGAAGATGATTGGGGTTCCTTAGATTTCGAGCATGACTTCATGGGTGAATACAAGATCATCCACAAAGACTCAAATAAGGGAAAATACACAACAATAATGTCAACACAAAATTTGGATGAACTTTTGAAAGAATCCACCTCAACCACTTTAGACAAAGAATAAAAATACACCCTTTGACGGTGCTTATGACCAACCAACCAATCCAAAAGTAATGAAGAAAATTTATGGAAAAGTTTATGAGCTCATGAAACAACTTGGATATAGTGGAAAAGGATGTGGTGCTTGAAAAAAAGGTATCTGTAAACCTATAGACCCTATCACACAACAAACCACTCATTCTCTTGGTTATTGTCCTTTGATAGAGATCACCAATCCTTCACTCAACAATCTCACACAACATACTGCTAAATCATCCTTAACAGTCATCCATCCTAAACTCCTCGACACTAGTGGTATTGAACATCATCCTTTAAACAATATGAAATAAGCAAAGAAATCTTCATTTAATGTTGTTACCCCTTAAAAAAAAATTCAAGACAAGTTTTTTGAAAACACAACCTTTCATGGTAACTTGTGCAAGTCATGGCTTCATCAAATTTCATAACTGTCATGGTCTTGTCAAAATCCTGAACCAAGTCGCTAAGTTTTGATGTTTCGAAATCACCCAACCCTTTGTAGCTTTGGAAATAATGTTCTGTGTTATCGGTATGTCATTAGTTTTGGAAACTCTGGAACTTCTGACTTATGGTTACAAGGTTCTAATTTTTAGTGACGAGGTAACCTCAGCTAGATGTATTGTTTTCAAAATTTCAGTGCATTTAATGAAGTGTATGACACATTTAAGAAACATCTTCTCTAATTTCTCAAGAGGACAATGAAAATTTAAATGTAATCTTTAGAAATCCCCTAAAAGGACAACTCTTTAATGAGGAAGTTGGTGAAACGGTTTGACATGTTTTCCTAGCAAATAGATGACCACTCTCTGCTGCCAAAGTTAAATAAATATGTATGTAAGAGAAGGTGGCAAAGATTCTCGATTTCAATTTTTTTTCCCAAAATGGTACTTCAAGGTGATGTCCAGGAATGGGAAGATTAACTTGTTCCTGTTCTCCAACCTGATGTGAATTGGCTAGAGGAGGAGAAATTTGACATTTTTTCTCAACTGTGTTCACTAGCTTGCAAGGAGAAAACCAGTTATGCAGAGTACAACAGGACTATCCAGGTTTTAGATAAAGAAGAGGAATGTGCTGAACTCAACTATTTGGCTATGGAAATGCAACTAGAGTTGTATAGAGTATCAGCTCTGCCGGTGTATTAGCGACATGCATGGAATCTTTCTACAACAGGGAATAGTAATGTCTTTACTTAAAACGGTTGTCGTTGGTCATTTTCAAGACTGTTACTTTTTGTAATGTAATAGTTTCAGATGTGCATGTATATATTGGCCTCTAGGTTAATGATTAGGGAATTTTTTTTGGCTGGGCATGGGTTTTCTTTGGTACAACTGGTCGTGTAGGGGGTTGGTCTTTGTGCTTAAATTTTGATATTGGAGGAATAAAGAAAGTGGTTTTCAAATCTTTGCATCTATAAATGTTTTCTTTAAATTGTCAATAGACTTTGCACTCTTGCAATTACCTTACAATATTCAGTCTATTATGGCTAACTATAGGTGAAATTATTTTTGGATCTTTAAATGTAGAATGAATCATCTTTAAAAAAAGAAATTCCCTACTCGTTCTTTTCCTTTCTTTTATGAGTGTGGAATAAATGGGCTTTGTATTGTTTGTTTACATTCATTTCCTTCTAAAAATTTTCATCGCATTTACTTTCATGGTTATGGGTAAATGTTAGTTCACCTTTTTTTCTTTTTAGTTGAAAGCATACCCTGAGTTTTTCATTTACTACAAATTTTTTGAAGGTACATGCACCTTGTAAAATAAGTAGAGAGCACTTGTAACTAGGTCGTTGCAAGTGACTCAACTGTTGGTACTATTTTTTCTTTCTCTTGGGAATTTTGAGTGATTTCTATAGTTATTTCTAAAGGATAAATTTGTTAACCAACAAATTTCAATGTCATCACACAAAACACTAATGAATTGAATTCATTAGATTTTACACCCTCCTATAAAGGAGAGAACAAAATCTCACAATCTAGAGAAACTTGTGTAAGTATGACATCTAATAATAAGAAAGATGTATCTTTGACACAAACAACAAGCCCCCTTCTACCATTGATCAAGAGAGTATCTTGTCGAGACCCCTCCAAGATCACTTGATCACCCTCCCTCCTAGAACTCAAAATAAATGCTATTACAAGACTTCATTTTGCACCTATCATAGAGTTCATGGTCATTCCACTAATGAATATAAAGCTTTGAGTCGTAAAATCCTACATTTTTTAGGAGTTTGGTATGCTTCCCTATGTGGGAGCACCTAATTCCTCTAATTGATATTGATTTTCACTCTAGAATACATTTCATTAATCATTTCGGCTCACCTTTGTCCTGCACTAAGTGGAGGCAAGGGGTTAGCTAGTCTTATACTCGTATGTCATATGTCATTGCCTCCTTTGGCTAGTCATTAAAATTTCATGGACATATAAGGGAAAGCTTGGGATGTGGAATACATGCCTTAAGTTGGCTATCATGTCACATACTCCCCTTTTAACGACGTAGCTTATCAGAACCACCTGACTTGGCATAGGGATTTCTGAGTCAGCTCTCATTTCCTCTTCTTTCTCTTCTACTTTAAATAAATTGCTCATAGTAATGGTGTTCACAACTACTTTAAAGTGGGGGCATACATCACCACTCACATTTCATTGTGTGATTTGTTTCTTCTTTCAATGTGTCCTTTTCTTGGTGGATTCATTGGGCTTGATTCCCTCCAAGAGCATGATACTTCTTTTGACTTATCCTCTCTTGGAGACATTAAGCATGATGTTCCCTAAGATGATACTTTGCATGAACAAAGAAAAATCCCTTTGAACAATCCTTACACTATTCTGCATTAACAATGTCTATGACTGTCAAGCATACGAAGTTTTTCTTACTTCATAGAGCTTGAAAATCATTTCCCTTTGTGGTGCCTTATTAAATTTATCAGGATGTATAGCTTTGATATGGTTGAGAGAGAATCCCATGAAACACAACTTTCCCCATAGCCACCTATGTGTTTGAGTGCATACCAACTAGCATATGTTTCTCACCTTTTAGGCTTTCTCACCCTATGAACTGCCATGAGTTTCATCACCACAAAGTGATTATGCATTCTCTTTTTCCCACAAACAATCTAGATCTAATCCATGACTAGTTGGACAAATGATCGAAGCTTGATACACATTTTTCATTTCCATATTTCTCTTTCTTCCCATTGCATGATTATGTATCTTGATGTTTTGACTTAAGATCTTTGATCTTGGGGGCTTGGCCACCTCCTTTGATCTTTTTCATTCTTTTTCATCTACATCTATACACTTGTATCTCTCTTGAATGCCTACTTTAGTGTGAGTTTGAAGCAAGTTCATCCTCTCACTAAAGTGGGGACTAAATGTATCATATAAAAAAGGAAACTTGCTTGACATGGGAATAATTGATGATAAATTGGACTTAATGAGGCCTTGATTCAAGTGTTGTGAGTAATTTTATGCATCCACACTAGGTAGATTGGACCCTTGCAAATTGAATAACATGCTTTTATTGATGTCTTGTAAAGGTGTTGTAAAGTGTTGTAAAGGAATTTCACGCTTTTCTAGAATTAATAAACCCATTTTCCCCTAATTCAACATTATAAAATGTGTTTAATAGCATTATCGCATTAATCTAAAAGACTTATAACTTAAACTTAATGTTAATCTAGTGTTGTAATGTGTCTTGCACATTCACATTGGTTCTTGTGTTTTCCTAGGCTATGTGGACCTCATTTTAGTGTTGTAAAATGTATGTAATCACACTTTCACATTGAATTTTGTGTCCCAAGCCATAATTGAACTTTACATCATCACTAATAAGCCCTTATTACCCCATATTGTGCATCCCAAGGCAATATTTGATAAAATACTCAAAAAAGTTGCAATTTAAACCTTATTTCCTTATCTCCTAGCATCTTAGCTAGTAAAATGTCCCCTATGGGACCCATTCACCATCCATGGTGAATCAGTCCCATTCAGGTGGGACTCATTCGCCACCCATGGGTGGCGAATGAGTCCCATTTGGCTCATTTTTGACCTTTGAGTAGGAAAAATTGAAATTGAAATTTATTATTTTCACATGTTGGCCTTAGGGATCCAATTTTTAGGCTAATGAGGTGATTTTCCTATAAAATAAAGTCTCTAAACCCTAAGTCATAACCATTCTTCATTATTCATCCATCATTCTTCCATCTCAAGACAAGAAAGTTAGGGTTTCATCATTTCAAGTCATTAAGATAGCAATTTTCAGACATTCAAGGGCATATTCTTCATGTTTTGCTACAGAACTTCAAGATCAAAAATCATGGCAAGGTAATAACTCCATTATTGCATGCTTCATTACACTCTTTCTCCATTTTGGTTTAATTACCTAAAAGGGGTTTGACCAAGGAAAACCCCCATGCCCTAACATTCAACATTTGTGTCTCTTGTCTTGTGTGTTTGAAGATTTAAGCATCTTGAGGACTTGGAAATCATTAAGAATCAAGTTCAAAAGTTGTTCACGTCTTCTCTTCATTGTCCAAGTCAAAATATCAACAAAAACTCACTTTTAGGTTCGAAAATTAGAGTTTTGGAAGTGGACACCTATAGAAATCCAAAGTGCAGACCAAAAGATTTGGATTCCACCTTTGAATATGGGTGGAAAATGAGTCCCACATCAAGGTAATTGTTTGGTTTTCTGCATTTTGAGATATCCTTTTGTTTGAAATAGGTTCCAAAATAATTTTGCAGAACTGGGATTGATTCACCCAGAATGGAGAATGAGTTCCACCATGCCTAAAAAACAAGATTATTAACATTTCAGAATTCATTTCTAGTCTTCATCCATATTCCAGGTGCACACTTTCAACTTTGTCAAGTTTTGTTGCAATTTGCATTCATTTCTAGGTGTTTTCTGCATATCACAATGTGTTTTCAAATAAGTTACATTTCTTAGGTTTTGCACACTTAATCAATCAATTTCATCATATAGTTGCATTTAGATCATTTAATTTAGTCATAATTCCATCATACATGTCTTAATTTCAGTGAACCACCTATATTTTGGGTGTGGTATCTATCTATTTCCATTAGGTGAAAGACCCTAATTGAGCAAAAGAGAGTTATAGCATTCCATCCACCTTAAAATATATGGTTCAACAACATAGGTGGAGTAACATTTCACATACATTTTAACTAGCCTAAGTTTATTCTATTGAATACTAAAACATTAGATACAATTTAAAAGAAATATTATCAACGACATGTGCTTCTAATAGAAAAAAATCTTATTACTGGTTTCAATGTTTTTACATTGCATTGATAAATGATTGCAAGAGAAAATGCAATTAATTATTACATACCTTGATAATATTGATACAATTTTTTTGGTGGTGATATATGTTGGATCTTGTGGATGTGTTACTAATATGTGGTTGTCATTGATGTCAACACTATTAGCATTTGGTGTATTAGAGGTTGTATATGTCGAGGATATTGAGAAATTTGTAAAAGAAAGTGTTCCAAGTTCCCAATGGACCTGTGAAGGTCATGAAGGTGTCTTGTTCTATACATTGAAGATCAATTGGTGTGGATTAAAGTGTTTTCTTCTAAGTATATCTAGATCATCTATCGTAAGTTTTAGAGGTCCGTGTGAAGATTTGATTGTGCTATGAACAGTTGTGTTCTGACAGTATTTATCTGGGTTCTATCAGTGTTCCTAACTGTAATTTATGTGTTTTTGGTAATCTCAGTCACTGCAAATGTTTCTCTATTGTTTCTTGGTGCTCTTGGATGCTTCTAGATCATGTTCTATCTTTTTGGAATGTGCACATTGCTCGGTGTGCTTGTGGTCGAATATTTTTCTCTGTATGTTCAGTTTTTCATGCTTTTGGCCGACATGATGATGGTAGCATGTTTTGGATCTTTAAGGAGAAATTAATTGAAGTCTTTTTGTGTTGGAGTTGTTAATTTGGGTCCCCACTATGTTGTGGCCTACCTTGGTGGATTTGCATTGCAAATTTATTTGTAAATTTGGATCGACATTGTAAATATGTTTTATTTCGCTTACCGACTAAGTTGTTGGTGGAATCTCTTGTAGTGGATATATAAGAGTGATTGTTTCATCGATGCTAAGTGTGATTCATTTGCCTTGAATGTTCAAATGTGTATATGTGTAAATATCATTTGTAGATTAGAGTGTGAAGAAGATTGAGAGAAGTGTGAATAAGGTTGAGCGAAAAGTGAAGAAGGTTTTTTTGTGCTTAATTGGAACTGTAATCAGGCTTGTGTAGAAGCTAATTTCTCATTTCACATGTTGGATGGCTTTAATCCAAACTCCTTTTGGATAATGAGTCATCTTTTATATTTGAGCAATGAGCTCTAGGTAGTGTGCCTGAATTCATGTGAATTCCTATTCATACTTCTTTATACTTTTAGCAAGGTATAATATTGTGGACTAACATCCACTGTGGTTTTTCCCCTAACAGGGTTTCCATGTAAAAAATCTTGGTTTTCTCTATCTCTCTAATGTGCTAATTGTTTATGTCTAATTTCTTATTCATCAGATTTGAGATTAAGTTAAGTAAAGTTTTAAAAGGCTCATTATTTTGTGACAACTTATTCACCCCCCCTCTTAGTTGTTTTTCCTTGTGTTTCCAAAAATTTGTATCAAAGTTGGTTTCTCTGAAGAAGTCTAAAATCTTGAGGTGATCTGGGATGGCAACATTCAAGAAGGATAGTCTGAGATTTGATGAAACTAACTATTCACTGTGGAAATTCAAGATGCAATGTTACCTATTGGTGAAGCTTACTAGAAGATTACAAAAGATCAATATGTCATTCCTTAGAATGGTCCCACCACTACTAATGAGATCAAAGACGCTGAAAATAATATCAGAGCTATTGAAGCTTTGGTGAGTGCTCTAACAGATTCGAAGATGGAAAATGTGGTAGGATTGTAGACAGCTCATGAGATTTGGATGAAGCTGGAAACTCTGTATGAAGGAGATGTACAGGTGAAGATGGCTAAGCTACAAAGTTTGAAAGGAAAGTATGAGAATTTGAAGATGGGTGAAAATGAAAATATCACTTCTTTTATGCAAAGAGTTAATGAAATAGTGATGGGTATTACATGTGTCGGTGGTTATCTGGATGAGGATGAAATTGTAGCTATGATACTCAGATCCTTGCCTCCCTCCTACAAAGTGAAGGCTCATGCCATTGAAGAGCTCAGATCAGTAACAAAGATGTCAAGAGATACGCCAGTTGGTAAGCTTGATGCTTTTGAATTAAGTGAATTTGGTGAATCTATTCTAAAAATTGAATCTACATTCAAAGCTACTGTATCTGGAAGAAACAAGCAAAGATATGATCTGAGAGAGAGTTCTAGAAAGCCATCCAATTATGATGAAGAATTGAAACGGCTTGAAGATAAAGAAAGAGATGTATAAGAATTTGAAGCATTGATTGTAAAGAAAGAAGGCAGAGGTAAAGGTAAATATGAAGGTTTATTGCCTATTAAGTGTTTTTCTTGCAGTAAAATAGGTTATTTTGAATCAAGGTGTCATGAAAGAGTTCCTAGATCTAAGCCTTACAAATCTAGATTCCAAAAGAAATTTTATTTTTCTGAAGAAGGAATAACTGATGATGAGTCTAACAAAGATAATAGAAATAAAGACGATTGGGTTTTCATTTCTACCATTGAAAATAGTCCTATGGCTACTGAACCTACTAAAGATGAGAAAGCTCTTATAGCCCGAGTTGAAGAAAAGGATGAATGGGTCATTGAAAGTGGATTCTCACATCATATGACTAGCCATAAAAAATAAATGTGAGTCTAGAAAAGTATGATGGTGGGATTATAAGATTTGGACATAACAATGCTTGTGTGATCTGTGGCAAAGGATCTATTTGTCTTGGTGGTAAGAATAACATTGATGATGTTCTTTATCTTGAAGGCTTGAAACACAACCTGTTGAGTGTTGGACATATGGTGGACAAGGTTTATGATCTCCAGTTCAAAGATAGAAGATGAAAAATATTTGGAAGCTTTGGAAATATAATTACTTCA
Organism: Sequoia sempervirens; assembly: GCA_007258455.2. Classification (NCBI taxonomy): domain Eukaryota; kingdom Viridiplantae; phylum Streptophyta; class Pinopsida; order Cupressales; family Cupressaceae; genus Sequoia; species Sequoia sempervirens. The sequence continues at coordinate 198,341,809 of VDFB02000002.1, read as the reverse complement.
AGTAAATAGACAAAAGGTAACATTTTTCACCTGAATGCTGCTAGTGAAAGTTTTTTAATTGCTCAAGTAGATGAAAGTGTTTTATGGAATAGAAGGATGTTCCATATGAATTTTTATAACATATTCAAGATAATTTCTACTCAAGCAGTAAGAGATCTACCCAAGTTAGTAAAGCTTGCTAGCATAATTTGCAAGGAGTGTCAAATGGGAAAATAGACCAGAATCTCTTTTCATAGAAAATAGCATAATTCAAATGGATTAATGGATCTTGTGCATACAAATCTATGTGGACCCTCTAGAGTCAGAAGCCTCCATGGTGAAAGGTACTTTATGTTGATTATTTATTATTACTCTAGAATGATATGGGTTGCTTTATTAAGAGAAAAATGTGAAGCATTAGAAAAGTTCAAATTTTCAAAGCTATGGCAGAGAATGAAAAAGGTCTAAAAATAAAATGCTTAAGGTCAGATAGAGGTGGTGAGTTCACCTCCAGGGAGTTTAATTCTTTCTATGATGAGCATGGAATCAGAAGACAGTTATCTACTCCCCAAACCCCTCAACAAAATGGAGTTGCTGAGAGGAAGAATAGAACTATAGTGGATGTTTCTAGAACAATGATGATCGAAGGAAATGTGCCTCACATCTATTGGAGTGAATTTGTAAGCACTGCTATGTACACTTTGAACTGGGTAAATTTGAATGGTAATTCCGGTAAGACCCCTTTTGAGCTATGGTTTGGTTATAAGCCTACTGTTAGGTATTTTAGGATCTTTGGAAGCAAATGCTACATCAAGAGAGATGATGATATAGGAAATTTTGATGCAAAAAGCGATGAAGGAATCTTTTTAGGCTATTCCAATAAAAGCAAGGCCTACCGATGCTACAACAAAAGACTGAGAAAAATGGTTGAGAGTGCAAATGTTAGAGTTGATGAGGATTCTACTAAATCGTCTAAACATTGTGGATATGATTTAGATGAAGAGAACACAAACAAAGGGAAGAATGTTTAGACACAAAATCAAATTCAAATTGTGCCATATGTTCCATATGTTCCATTTTTTTGGTAAGTTAGAATAGTCAGGAAGCACAGGAAAGTACAAGTGCAAAAGAAAGAATAGAAGAATCATAAGTTCAAGAGAATCCTAAAAATCCAAGGTATGTAAAGTTCAATCATTCTAAAAATAAAATTATAGGAAATAAGAGTAAAGGTGTGCAAACTAGAATAAATATTGCAGAAGAGTATTGCCTGATATCCAAGATTGAACCTAAAGATTTCAATGAAGCCTGTAATGATGAACACTAGATGGAAGCTATTAAGGAAGAATTAATGCAAATTGAAAAGAACAACACATGGGTACTTTTTCCTAGACCTAAGATAAAAATCTGATTGGTAAAAAATGGGTCTTTCAGAATAAGCTAAATGAACAAGGTGAAGTGGTCAGAAACAAAGCAAGACTGGTATGTCAAGGGTATTCACAGATGGAAGGTATTGATTTTGAAGAAAATTTTTCCCTTGTTGCCAGAATTGAAGTTGTAAGATTATTTCTTGCTTATGCTGCATACAAGAACTACAAAGTATAACAAATGGATGTGAAGTCTACTTTTCTGAATGGAGAACTAGAAGAATTATACATTGAACAAAAAGATGGATTTCAACTGTCTGATGAAGAAAACATGGTTTGTTGATTGAAGAAAGCTCTATATGGACTCAAGCAATCCCCAAAGCCTGGTATGCTAGACTAGAAAAATACTTATTGAAGCTTGGATTCAATAAAGGTACTGCTGAAAACAACTTATATTTCAAATTGGATCATGATAAAGAATTGACTGTTGAGGTATTTGTTGATGAAATCATTTTTGGAGGAGATGATAATCTATGTATAAAGTTTTCTAAAGAAATGAAGAATGAATTTGAAATGAGTATGATTGGAGAGATGAAGTTCTTTCTGAGATTGCAAGTTAGTCATTTAGACAAAGGGATATTCATATCTCAGTCTAAATATGTGAAAGAGTTGCTGAAATTTTTTGGTATGGATGATTCAAAGCCTATTGGTACTCCCATAGTAACTGGATGCAAATTAACACAAAATGATGATTCTCCTAAGGAAAATCAAACAAGGTATAGATCAATTATTGGAGGATATCTCTATTTAACACAAACCATACTAGACATTATGAATGTTGTGTGTATGGTTGCTAGGTTTTAGGATGATCTAAAAGAGTTTCATGTGACTGTTGTAAAAAGAATCTTCAGATATCTAAAAGGAATAATTGATTTTGGACTTTGGTATCCTAGGGATGATGATCTCACTTTGATTGCATATACTAATGTGGATTGGGTTGGAGATTTTGATGAAAAAAAAAGTACTAGTGGTGGTGCTTTCTTCCTAGGGAAGAAGTTGGTGTCTTGGTTGAGCAAAAAGAAAAACTTTATTTCTATAACTATTGTTGAAGCAAAATATATTGCTGCGGCCAATAACTGTAATTAGGTGTTCTGGATGAAACAAATGCTGAAAGATATCAAAGTAGTATATGATGAACCTATTTCCATATACTATGACAACTCAAGTGCAATAAATATTTCCAAGAATCTGGTGCTACACTCTAAAACCAAGCATATATCAAGTAAGTTTCACTTTCTGAAGGAGAAAGTAAGTGAGAAAGAATTCAGACTGGAGTATGTTCCTACCCAAGAGCAGATTGGAGATATTTTCACTAAGCCATTTCCAAAGGATACTTTTGAGTATTTCAGAGGGATACTACAGGTAATTACCCAACCTGATATGAACTAAGGATGCATTAACTTGCATCAATCCATGCATTTCATGATCATATTCTGGTCTGGATTGATGTTTATGTGGTTGCTACTCAGGGGGAGTAGTCAGATGTGCAGATATTTGGTTAAAAGCTTGTATGTGGAAATATAATGCTTATTTTTCCATTGATGTCAAAGGGGGAGAAGAGTAATGTGAAAAACTATTGCTTATCTGGGGAGAAGAGCCCTATGGAAGAAGTTCTTGAGGTGAGTTGAGTTAGAATCTTTGGAGGAGTAAATGTTGATTGAAAGTTGGGTTGATGGTGTTTTTCACATCATGTGTTGCCATCAATGCCAAAGGGGGAGATTTTGGATGTTGTGGATGTGTTTTTGATATGTGGTTGTCATTGATTTCAACACTATTAGCATTTGGTGTATTAGAAATTGTATATGTTGAGGATATTGAGAAAATTGTAAAAGAAAGTGTTCCAAGTTCATAATAGAACTGTGAAGGTCATGAAGGTGTCTTTTTTTGTAAATTGAAGATCAATTGGTGTGGATTAAAGGGTATTTTTATGAGTATATCTAGATCATCTACTAGAAGTTTCAGAGGTCTGCATGAAGATTTGATCGTGCTATGAATAGTTGTGTTCTAATAGTATTTTTGTGGGTTTTGTCAGTGTTCCTGGGTGTAATTTATGTGTTTTTGGTAATCTTGGTCATTGTGGATATTTCTCTGTTATTTCTTGGTACTCTTGGATGCTTCTAGATCATTCTCTATCTTTTTGGAACATCCACATTGATCGGTGTGCTAGTGGTCAAATATTTTTCTCTGTATGTTTGGTTTTTCATGCTCTTGGCTGACATGATGATGGTAGCATGTTGTGGATCTTCGAGGAGAAATTAATTGAAGTATTTTTGTGTTAGAGTTGTTAATTTGGGTCCCCAATAGGTTGTGGCTGACCTTGGTGGACTCACATTGCAAATTTATTTGTAAAATTGGGCCGACATTGTAAATATGTTTTATTTTGTTGGCTGACTAAGTTGTTGGTGGAATCTCTTGTAGCAGATATATAAGAGTGATTGTTTCATCAGTGCTAAGTTTTCTTCATGTTCCTTGAATGCTCAAATGTGTATGTGTGTGAATATCATTTGTAGATTAGAGTGTGAAGAAGATTGAGAGAAGTGTGAAGAAGGTTGAGCAAAAAGTGAAGAAGGTTTTTTTGTGCTTAATTGGAACTGTAATCAGGCTTGTGTAGAAGCTAATTTCTCAGTTCACATTTTGGATGGTTTTAATATGAACTCCTTTTCAATAGTGAGTCCCCTATTGTATTTGAGTAGTGAGCTCTAGGTAGTGTGCTTGAATGTATGTGCATTCCTATTCATAATTCTTTATACTTTTAGTAGGGTATAATACTGTGGACTAACATCCACTGTGGTTTTTCCCCTAATAGGGTTTCCATGTAAAAAATATTGGTGTTCTCTATCTCTTTGATGTGCTAATTGTTTATGTCTAATTGCTTATTCATCATATTTGAGATTAAGTAAAGTTTTAAAAGGCTCATTATTTTGTGACAACTGATTCACCCCCCCCTCTTAGTTGTTTATCCTTGTTTTGCCGAAGATATCCACCAAGAAAATCTTGTACTTTATATTGTAGTGTTTCAAAGTAAACCAACATTAATTGAATTGATACCATATAATTTTTGGATAGATAATGTAAAGTTCTATTCATTGAACATAACCATGCAAAATAAGGATGAAAAATTTATTGTGATCCTTAATAGAATTCGTGTAGGCTCAAAAAAATGATGATTTAAACTATCTTAATAACCATTTTTTGTGTCCATAACCCATGGACTCTGTGGTAATGAAAAAAGTATCCCTCTAAATTTTTTCACATGATTTGGGAATGATTAACATTAAAATGGACCTAATGTCACCTTGATCTAGTGTTGTAATGTGTTTTACACATTCACATTGGATTTAGGGCCCTCTTATGCTAAATAGACCTAATTTTTCCTTAATTTAATTTTGTAAAGTGTATTTATTTATACATACACATTAATTTTTGTGCCCTCTTGCATTTATGACCTTCATATCACCATTAATAGGCCCCAAGATGCTATACTACACATTCCAAGGCTTATTTCAACCAAAATATGGATAAGATCAATAAATAAACTTAATTTTACTACTCCTCAACATTTCCTCCACCTAAAAAGGCTTGGTGGGACTTGTATGCAACCTTGGGTGTATGATTCCCATCCAGATGGGACCTATATGCCAAAAGTGGTGTATGAGTCCCATTTGGCCCCGTTTTAGGGTTTTGAGTGGGAAATTAGGGTTTTAAGTTTAAATTTGATGAATGTCAGATCCTGGGATCTAATAAATAGGAAATTAGATAGGTTTCCTATATAAACAAGGTCTCAAATCATTATTTTACCTAATCCTTCATGATATCAACATAAGTTATCAAGAGTTAAGCATTCTAAAACTTCACAAGACTGTCAAGAGAGTTTACAAATGCAAAATATGTGAAGGAAACGATCAAGTGCAAGATTCAAATCATAAATCTATCTAATCTAAAACACTTAATCTATCCTATTCCATCACTCATGAAATGTACAATCTAAGCTATTTGAACTTATGAAATGAAATCCTAAGATTAACACAATGAACTCAAAATAAAAGGAGAGATTACCATCCCATGTTGGAGTGTATTTGCATGATTTTGAGTTGTTTGTATCACTACAAAGCCTCCATTGCTTACGTGAAAAAGCTTGATGAGCGATGCTTGTGTTTGAAGAAATGAGGAAGCTCTATCAATGGTGATCTTGACAACACTTTGTTGCATAAGGTAAGTTGAAATTCTAATCCATATTTGTGAGGAGAGGAGTTTGTTATATAGGAAATGAGATTTTGAATTAGCGGTCAAGATCATGTTATAGAATATCTAGATCAATGGTCAAAATGAGTTGAGAGGATTTAGACATGAGAAGATTGTGCAAAGTTGATTGCACAATTAGGGTGATTGAAGAATAGATTGGCTAGTCAAGGTTTTGATTGCTTAGTTAGCAATTCATTGATCAGTTAGGGTTGAGTTAGGAATTATATGGTTGAGTTAGCAAAATTAGATTGCTTAGTTAGCAATCCATGATTTTCTCAATCAAAAAGTGGGTGAGGAATATTAATGAATTAATTCATTCATTTTTATTTTTTATTTTATTTTGATTTTTCATAATTTCAATAGTTTGATTTAATTATTCAAATTTTGGAGGAAAGTGTGATAATTAAATTATTATAATTTAATAATTCAATTAATTTTGAGGAATAGGGTGAATTAGTGACGTAATCAAATAATTAGCATTGTTTGACCAATCAGGATGAAATAAGATAAGATTAGGACTTTATTAAATAAATGTAATTTATTTAATTTGTTGAAATGATGAAATGTGAATTAATCAAATAACATTGTTTTATTCGTTTAATAGTCGAATTAGGGTTTTCAAAACTTTATTAAATAAACAGTAGTTATTTAATTTGTTGAGAATGATGAAATAGTGGATTAATTAAATAATGTTGTATTATTCAATTAATAGAGGAAATAGGGTTTCAGATGTCATTTGATGTCATTTGATGTTGTCTGATGTTGTTTGATGCATTTTGAGATGTCGTGGGTTGATTTTGAGATGTTTCAGAGATGTTCTGAGTTGATTCTGAGATGTTGTGGGATGATTTCAAGATGTTTTGAGTTGATTTAGAGTCATTTCGAGTTGATTCAGAGTCATTTTGACACGTTTTGATTTAATTCATAGTTGTTTTGAGTTGATTTAAAGTCATTTCAAGACACTCCGAGTTGATTCAAAGTTGTTCTGAGTCATTTCGGGTTGATTCTGAGTTGTTTTGAGACATTCTAAATTTGTGATAAGTGTTAAGTCAATTTTACATGTATACATTTTACCCCTCTTTGATACAAAGTACTGGTTGCTTTGTTTCAACGATTCTATTTATTAAGATCAATTTTTTGAAAAAAAAAGTATGCCCCACTGTGCTCCGGTATTTCGTGGAATGATGGTAGGTTCCTATGCTACCCCCTCGAGAGGTTGACCAAAAATTTCAAGTTTTGAGGTCAGGCTCACGAATCTGTTATATTTTCGTTCTGATGTGTTTAGGTCACAGAATCAGGTTTATAGGTCCTTTGTTTCTCATTTTGATGTTTCTTTGAGCTTCTATTTTGAAAGTAGGAAGTTTCCCTAAGTAGAAATTAGGGGTTTTGTTAGCCTCCTACAATGATTTAACAACTAAGCCCTTCTAACTGTGATTTAGAGATTGGACATCTAAACTAAATAGTTATTCAATCGTCATGAAGGTGCATTTAACTTGTTAACCCAAGGACATGAACTTGAAATGGGTTAGCACAGTATGTGCACTAAGGATCCCAAGTAGCCATATTCATTCTACAACTAAGAAAAACATAATGTTGAAGGTAAATTGCTTAGAAAGAAATAACATAAGTGTTGAACATCAACAAACAACTATGCTAGGCTGAAATGCATAACAAAAATGAAAATATGAGCAAGCAAATAGGAAACTACTCTATCTGCCTTTGTTATAGGAACAGTCACAGAATGGAATGCTAGTGGTTGTAGGAATAGTCAGTGCTAGATTCTTAAGTAACACTGAACAAAAAGTAATAACTAAACTAAACTAAACTAAACTAAGGATGAAATTCTCACCAAGTGGGCACCCTTTGATGAGTATCCTCTAAAACTAATGTAAACTCAAATGCACAGACTTATAACTTCATCTTATTCATTGGAAAACATGAGTACAATAGAGAAATATAATTGTATTGCTGAAAACTAAGAATGCAATTACATCATCAAATCACGCAACCTTCTGAGAAGGAGCATCTGACTCTTATTTATAGGAAAAGAAGTGACTAACTAAGAAAGACAGTCAATTCCATGAATTGGGAGGACTCCACTTTAGGGAAAGTAGAGAAAGTGGAGAGGCAGTTACACATGCATGGAATATGGTCAGACATTCTTGCCTCAACATAGATTTAGCACAATACTAATGCCTATATTCGCTCAACATCAATAAAGATCATTTACAAGGTGATTACAACTTGGTTTGCATGAGGAATCTACCGACATCGACCTCTTTGAATGATTCCCTTTTTCAACCTTTGCATGACCACTTTGTTAGTTGTTATGGTGAATGACCAGCTGGCGGAATCTTCTCAATTTAGTGGCCTCGAATCATATCTACATGGCAATATTAGCACACATAATAATTACATATCTATAACTATCTTAAAGAACATTCATTAATCCACATGTAGAATTAACATAGATAGTCCATATAAAATTTCAATGCCATTAAAGATTTACAGAGATAAAATTAGGCCCAATGTCTATAGTTTTGAGGAAATATCAACATTCAAACATCAAGGTTCATGACAATTTCAACAAATAGATCATAAATTCTACCAAAATTAAACCATAAACTAGACTCATCATCCCCCCCATCCTAAGGGTTTGTTGGTCTTTCAGTAGGGGAATGGTGTTCTTCTGCTTAATCAAAGCCCTAAAATTTACAACCACCAATTGTCCCACATCAGTGGTTGTTGTGTGTGAATCAGGATCCCAATAGAACCCTTGTTGTCTATCCAATCGGTTCCATCTTTGTCTCTCTGCAACAATACCATAGTTGTAAAACATGTAATTTGGCATGAGCCACATTAGGATGGGTGGCTGAAAAGTCTGTGGAGGCTAGAATTGTCCTTTTGTCCTTCCAATTTGTATATATCTATCAATTCTTTTAAGTGTTGCAACATAGTTCTGTATAGAGTGGGGCTCAGATTGCTTTAGCTCATTAGTTAGGTTGTTCGATCTTTGTGATAGGTATCTCTTCATAGTTTCCTCTTTTTCTCTTTCCACCACCTCATATTCAATGTAAACTGCTTCTATCCAAGGCATAATCCTATTACCATAGCTAGGTCTGAGAATCATTATGTACCACTCCCTATAAATGTCCCTTGGATTTCCTGATTTAGCCTTGATGGGTAGAGGGATTTTGGATTCCAATTCTTATAAGCCCCATATTGTTGTCCCCAACTGATCTCATTTTGTACCCACGACATAAATTCCCTTAATTAGACATCCCCAACATATAACAGTGGATTCCAATCATGGTCTTGAGTTACAACATAATTGTGCAAATAAAATTCACACAACAAATTATTCATATCACGGGAAGCAATCCGATAAGCATTGAAAAATTCAATAGGAGTCTTTATAGAAAGGTTCAAACTTGAGACAATTCTTGCCAGCTTAAAAGAAAGATATTTCTCCTGTAAATGCAAAGCATAGACCCTTTGAGGGGCTCTACATTATACTATCTAGGGTACCAAGGTTGTCATATCATCCACCTCCTTCTTTAAAGTAGTAATTTTTGCATCCTTGTCTACAATCAAACAATCATTCTGTAAATTTTTCCTTCCTGCAACACTGCCAAATTTCCAACACCAATGTAACTTGAATTTCCCTTTTCTATTTTTCCTTTTGGCGACTTAAGATTATGAAAGGATCAATAATGGCAGTAAATGAATAATAAAGGAAGGTTATGATGGATAAAAATGGCAGCAGTAGTTGGTGTCGCCTCACACGTACAAGTCGTCATCTTACTAAAAATTCAAATTGGCTCAATTTAAACTTGTTGGCGTAGACTAGTATGGACTGACACGTGGGAAAAGTACTCACATCTTCCCCCCCCCCCCCACAGCCTAAATTTGAGCATGTTTCCTCACATACGATGTGGTAAGGATGATTTGACAGGGATAGGAAATAATAACATGCTATGGTGAACATCACTATTAATTCACAACAATTAAATGAATGAACTAAAGACAATTAATAGATAGCAATTAATATGCACATACCTAGAGTCATGGAAGATTCGTTGTAAATATTGTGGAAAGTACCAGTCACCTTTTAAGAAATAAGTTGAGCAATTAATGAAAATGAGGTGGAATGAGGTGGAGTGGAATGAAGTGAAGTGATGGAAGAGAGAGAAAGGTGGAGATGGGAAGATTGGTGGATGGGTGAAGAAGTGGACTCCCACAGAAGTGAAAGTATTTATTATGACAAGTACATACATTAATTATCCAGAAGGAGAGACACTAGGTCCACTTCCTTCGGCTGTAGGAAGCTCAAGTGTTGCATGTTGAGTGAATTTCTACAAGAAATCCTCTTTGGAAGTTGGCTTGTGATACAATCTGAGGTGATGACCATTGACAAGCAACTTAAATCTGATTGGGTCAATAGTAGTGAGTTGAACAACACCATTGGGGTATACTTCAACAACCTCATATGGTCCTAGCCATCTTGTCTGCAATTTTTTTGCATTATCTTGATATCTTGAATCATAGAGAAAGGCCCAATCTCTTGGTTGTAATTTCTTATCCTTGATGAATTTATCATGTCACTTTATTCTGTGATTTTGCACTACCTCTATGTGATGCAAGGCTTCTTACCTCATCTCGTCTAAAGCATTCAACTACAAGACTCTTTCTCTTTGTGCCTCAAAGATATACATCCCCAAGTCTACTGGAGTCCTAAGAGTCTTATGTTCAAATTCAATGGGAATCATAGTTTTCTTTCCATACAGCAACTCAAATGGAGTGAATCCTGTGTTTGTCTTCTAGGTTGTCCTATAGGCCTAGACAACTTCTGGCAGCCTATTTTCCCAATCCTTTTTTATGAATATCCATTGTTTTGGTCAGGATGGTTTCAATCTTTTGGTTAGTCAATTCAACTTGGCCATTGGCCTAAGGGTGATAAGGGGTAGACTTCCTATGTCTTATGTTGTACTCATTGACCAGCTTTGCAACAAGGGTTTATGTGAATTAAGCCCCTTGATCAGTCACTATCTCTCTTGGAACTCCATACCTTGTGAAAATATCTTCATAAAGAAAATCAGCAACCTTATAGTCTCTTGCATGCTTCATGGTCTTAAATTATACCCACTTAGTTACATAATCAGTGCAAACTAAGATATAATACTTACCATTTGATGGAGGATCAATGCGTCCCACAAAATCTAGTCCCCATTTGTCAAATGGAGTGATTACTACCTGAGGGAAAAGTGGCATCTCATTAGATTTGGTTGGTCTACCCATCCTCTGGCATCCATCACATTTTCTTGTATATGTTCTTGCATCCTTGTGGAGTGTTCACCAGTAATATCCTATGTTCAAAATCTTCATTGTTGTCCTCTTGGCTGCAAAATTTCCTCCTCATGGTTCATTGTGGCATGCATGCAAAATATCATGTCTCATCTTCTCTCACACATATTCTCATGACATGGAAAGGTCTAGTATTAAAAAAAAATGCATTAATCCATGAAAATGGAAAATATTTTTCAATGAGCACCCTTCTCTCTTTTGGAGAGAAGTGAGGAGGAACTCTCCCTGTGAATAGATAATTAGTTATGTCAACATACCAAGGTGTTTGCACACTGATGGAAAATAAGTTCTCATTAGGGAAAGAGTCATCTATAGCTTGATTGTCTTCTAATGTAGTCAGTCATGAAAGAAAATTTGCAACAACATTTCCCTTCCCTGGTTTATCCATAATGGTTATGTCAAACTCCTACATCAACAATAACCATCTTTCCAAACCACCAATGATCAAAGTTTTATTCATGAGATATCTAATGGCTACATGATCAATGTGCAAAAATATTTGATAGCCTGTTATGTAGTTCCTGAATTTGTTTAGGGCATAGATCATTGCCAACATTTCCTTTTCTGTCAGTGTATAGTTGAATTTAGCTCCTTACAATTTTTTGCTGACAAAATAAATGGCATTTTCAATAGCTCCTTTCTGTCCTAAAACGGCTCCTATGGCATAGTCTGATGCATTTGTATGGATGTGAAAAGGAAGATCCCAATTAGGTCCTTTGAGTACAGGAGCATGAGTCAAAGGTGTCTTCAAATCAGAAAATGCTTTGTCACAATCTTCTATCCATTGAAATTCGGCATCTTTGGTGAGAAGAGTATACAGTGGTGCTACAATTTTTTTGAAATCCTTGATGAAATTCCTATAATAGTCTGCATGTCCCAAGAAACTCCTAACATCTTTTTATTTTGCAGGTGTGGGTAGATTTGTGATTACCTCAATTTTTGTAGGGTCTACTTGAATTCCTTTGTGAGAGAAGTAGTGTCCAAGAACAACACCTTCCTGCATCATCATGAAACACTTTTCATTGTTTAGAGAGAGATTGTGATCTTCACATCTCTGTAGGACTCTCCTGAGATTCTCTAATGCTTCATTGAAATCAACACCATAGTTGGTGAAATCATCCATATAAATTTCCATGCAATCGTGAGAAATGTCTAAAAATATGCTAATGACTGCCCTTTGAAAAGTTATAGGTGCATTGCATAAGCCAAATGGGAGTACTAAGTAGGAATAGGTCCCCCATGGATAGGTAAATTTGGTCTTCTCCTGGTCCTTAGGTGCATTTGGATCTGGTTATAGCCACTGAAGCCATCTAGAAAAGAATAGTATTATTTTCCTACAACTGAGTCCAAAACTTGATCTATGAAGGGTAAAGGAAAATGGTCCTTTTTGGTAGCAGCATTAAGTTCCCTGTAATCAACACAAACTCACCATTTCCCTCCTTTCTTGGGAACAATCACCAATGGAAGCACCCACTGGCTATCTGAAATGGGGTAGATAAATCTTGCATCTAGCAATTTCTGCAGTTCTCCTTTTACAATTTCTCTTAGTGTATGGTTAATTCTTCTTTGTGGCTATTTAACTTGGGTGCAATCATATTTGATGTAAATTCTATGAGTGAAAAGCTTAGGGTCCAATACCTTCATCTCATGATAGTCCCACGCAAATGCATGTTGGTGGGTCCTTAGTAATTTTTCCAACAACAATTGTTGTTCTTCATTTGGTTTTTTGTTAATATCTAGATATTTTCCTTTTAACACCTATACTTTTGTGGTTAACTCTATCATAGTTGATTCATTAACATAAGGTACCTTGATTTAATATAGCAGCAATGTATGGAACATACCTATTGTTGTAGGAAGTCTGGTTGCAGGAAGAGCGGTTGCAGGAAGTGTGTCTGCAGGAAGAACGATTGTAGGAAGAGTAGGAAGAAGTTTCCTGACTGGAACAACAAAATGAGAAGATGATGCTTCCTCCACTTCACAATTATTTTGAATGATGTTAGCCAATACTTCATCTTCATCTTGAATCTACATGAAAGAGCTTTTTCCTAGCATCATAAGCTACACCACAAAATTAACTTCCTCGACCTCTTCACCAACATGTGGTCATATGGGATTATCCTCATCATGGGATGGCTGAGCAAAAGGATAAAGATCGAGATTTTTTGTGCTCTTTCCATCATAAATGGTCATTTCTTCTGTCCCGCATCCAATATATGCATCTATTATTGCTAACCATGGCCTTCCAAGACAAATGGGATACCCGCCTAGTGTGGCTTTAGGAGAAAGAATCATGAAATCTATTGGGTACTCCCATGAGTCTAGAATTACCACAAGATTCTCTAGTATACTATCAGGCTTAATAGTAGAACTATTAGCAAGCTACAGGATAGTAGGAGTAGGTCTCATGCTCTCAATATTTAGTTGTTATAGGATATCCTTATTCATTACATTTATTGCTACTCCCAAGTCAATCAAAGCATTCTTTATTTGGATCCCATTTATAAAAAATCCTACCATAGTACCACCTGGATCATTGTACTTGGGGATAGTCACTTTCCCAAGTATAATGTCAGCTAACTGCCCCACCACATGAACCGTAGTGGGGTCTTTCTTCTTTTGGCCTAGTTTCTTGAGCCATGCCTCCTTGATTTCCTTTCCATAGATTAGAACATCTTTTATGGCTTGAAATAGGGGGATCTGGACACATATATGCTCTAGCTGATCTATAATGTCAAAATTTGTGTCCTTCTTTTCTTCCTTCTTCTTGACAACTTCCAATCTCTAAGGAAATGGCGGTTCTTATTTAGTCTTCTTGACTAGGACTGGTTCAGGATTTTTAGGGGCACTGGCCTGAATGGGGGTGTTCAAAGGCTTATCTTCTTCCATAGGAAGCTCAGTGATGATGGATGTGGAAGGAGCTGGTATAGTAGCTCCTGAACACAGGTGGATGTCACTCACACTCACAGTATATTCAGGGAATTGATTTGAATCACCAGAGTATATAGGCTATTGTTGTGGTTTGTTATTTGGATTGGGTGTGGGCTGAGCTGGTAGTTGAGTAGGTTTAAGTGGATTTGAGGTTGAATTAGTAGGAGGAGGCATTATAGTAGGTTTTTGGGGCTGAGAAGGTGGCTACATGTAGCTATTAGGTTGGTTTGTCCATTGTTGTCCTCCCCTCCATTGTTTTGTTTGCTGCCAATTTTCTGGGGGTAGCTGCCAATTCCCCTGAGGTTGTTGTCATTGGGGTGGAGAGTTTTGATTATTAGGATAGGTATTTGGAGGGTTAAGCCAAGGTTGTGGTGGATATCCTCCATAGTTGGATGGATATGGGGGCTTCCATTGGTTACTAGATGAATAAGAATTGAAATATGGCCTATCAAAAGAGAGTTGATCTGGTGGCATACCTTGTCTTGGAGCCCAAGGCATCCTTTGTGTAACATAGTAGACTTGATCTTCTTCAATCTGAATTGGATTGAACTTGGGTGCAATATGCTTTCTTTCAACCTTAGCTACCATCTTGCATCTACAGTCCTTCTTTTTTCTTCAAATGGGGGCAATAGGTTGTTGTCATTGGGGTGGAGAGTTTTGATTATTAGGATAGGTATTTGGATGGTTAAGCCAAGGTTGTGGTGGATATCCTCCATAGTTGGATGGATATGGGGGCTTCCATTGGTTACTAGATGAATAAGAATTGAAATATGGCTTCAAAAGAGAGTTGATCTGGTGGCATACCTTGTCTTGGAGACCAAGGCATCCTTTGTGCAACATAGTAGACTTGATCTTCTTCAATCTGAATTGGATTGAACTTGGGTGAAATATGCTTTCTTTCAACCTTAGCTACCATCTTGCATCTACAGTCCTTTTTTCTTCAATGGGGGCAATACTCTGCCAATGTCGCCTTTGCCTCCTCTTGTTTCTTCTTGGTCGTAAGTGTATCGAGCTAAGTAGACAGATTTTTTATAATGTCTTTCTTGAAGTCTTCCAACAAATGAGTAATCTCCATTCTTGAAACTCCACTGGTAGATGACTTACCCATGGAAGATTGGTAAGCTCTCCCTTTCTTTGAAGGTTCCCTCGAGTAGTTTTGGCATATCTTCTTGATATCCTCCCAAGGAACTTAGTAGATATCTCCTCCTCCCATCAGGTCCAAAGCATCAATGCAACTATCATTGATTCCTCTCAAGAAAATAAGCTTTTGTGAGTCTTGATTAAGTGTATGGTGTGGATATTTTTGTAGGAAAAATAGAAACCTTGCAATGTGATCCTCCAGGCTCTCATCTTCCTTTTGTTGCATCCTAAAATGTCACCTCCTCTCATGTCACTGCCCCTGCAATACTCCTTGTATTTCTCAAGGAATTTTTTTTCATGTCATCCCATGTCTCCACAGTATTTCTACCTAGGTTCATGAACCATCTTAATGCAGCTTCTTTTAGAGTGGTAGGAAATAGCTTAAGCCTATGGGCATCAGTGGTATAGTCATAACTCTTGTAGAGTATATCAAACTCAAACAAGAAGGTATCAAGATCTTCTATGACAAGTCCATAAAACTTGAGAAGGACTGAAGTAGGGATATTTTTAAGGTTGTCTACTTCATTTTGATGAGAAATGGGGAAAGGAAAAGTTGGTTGCTTAGGTCTATTTCTATTTGTGTCACCCATGCCTGCTTGATGTATTTCCAAAGAAAAGGGATTCTCAAGCTGATTTTAGTCTTCAGAGGAAAATTCAGAGCTAGTTAGATTAGGTATTGCATTAGCAAAGGGGTGTGGATCTTCTTCTTCTTCTTCTCTTGGCAGGTTCTGATATTCAACTAGTTGGAATAGATTAGGATTGTTAGGAAGGAATCTCCCATAAGAATCTCTTCTCCTTCCTCTATGCATGCGGTATCAACTCACTTCCTAAATGAGGGGTATACTTAGAACAACTTTCAAAAATACTACAGCAAGAAATCAACCAATGACTCCAAAGAACTCCCTAGTTTGACAACATCCCTGACAATGACGCCAAAAATGTTGGCCTCCTACAATGATTTAACACCTAAGCCCTTATAGTTGTGATTCAGAGATTGGACATCTAAACTAAATAGCCATTCAATCATCATGAAGATGCATTTAACTTGTCAACCTAGGGACGTGAACTTGAAATGGGTTAGCACAGTATGTGCACTAAGGATCCCAAGTAGCCATATTCATTCTACAACTAAGAAAAACATAATGTTGAAGGTAAATTGCTTAGAAATAAATAACATAAGTGTTGAACATCAACCCACAACTATGCTAAGCTGAAAGAAATGAAAGAAATGAAAATATGAGAAAACAAATAGTAAACTACTCTGTTTGCCTTGGTTGTAGGAATAGTCACAAAATGGAATTCTAGTGGCTGCAGGAATAGTCACAAAATGGAATTCTAGTGGCTGCAGGAATAGTCAGTGCCAGATTCTTAACTAACACTGAATAGAAAGTCATAACTAAACTAAACTAAACTAAGGATGAAATTCTCACCAAGTGGGCCCCCTTGGATGAGTATCCTCTAAAACTAATGTAAACTCAGATGCATGAACTTATAACTTCATCTTATTCATTGGAAAACATGAGTACAATAGAGCAATGTAACTGTATTGCTGAAAACTAAGAATGCAAGTACATCATTAGATCATGCAACCTTCTGAGAAGGAGCATCCAACTCTTATTTATAGGAAAAGAAGCAACTAACTAAGCAAGGTTGTCAACTCCATGAACTGGGAGGATGCCACTTTAGGGAAAGCAGAGGCAGTTACGCATGCAAGGAATTTGGTGAGACGAGCTTGCCTCAATGTAGATTTAGCACAGCAGTAATGCCTATATTTGCTCAACATCAATAAAGATCATTTACAAGGAGGTTACAACTCAGTTTGCATGACGAATCTCTCATCGTCGACCTCTTTCAATGATTCCCTTTGTTGACCTTTGCATGACCACTTTTTTAGCCGTTATGGTGAATGACCAGCTGGTGGAATATTCTCAATTTAGTGGCCTCGAATCATATCTGCATGGAAATATTAGTACGCATAATAATCACATATCTATAACTATCTTAAATAACATTCATTAATCCAAATTTAGAATTAACACAAATAGTCCATATAACATTTCAATGTCATTAAATATTTGCATAGTTAAAATTAGGCCCAATGTCTATGGTTTTGAGGAAATATCAACATTCAAACATCAAGATTCATGAAAATTTTGACAAATAGATCATAAATTCTACCAAAATTAAACCATAAACTAGACTCATCAGTTTTCTTAAGGCTTATCTAGGCAATTTGTCTTCTAGATAGCTCATTTGTGTTTTCACTCTATATCTAATTCGTGTCTTTGGTTCTCTCATTTTGTCAGCTTTTGAGGTACAACACCACATTTTGATGGAGCCCCACATCATTCTGAGCTCATTCGAGAGGATGGATGACCTTCAAGCATTGGTGGCCCAGTATGCACCTTCTTTCTTTTTTTCTTTCATCTTGTTTCATTCTCATTTTCCGTGTACTAAGTTTTCTAGGTCAAAAGTGAAGTTTCTTGTTTTCTAAGCTTTTGCCTCAGTTTTCATGCTTTTTCCTACTAAGAATCCACACATTTGACATATTTCCACACCTTTACTTATTTTCCACGCCTTTGACTAAGACCTTCGCCTTTTTTTTTGAGCATTTGCTTGAAAATCTTGCCTTTGACATATTTCCATGCTTTTGACATATTTCCATTATTTTGTTTCCTTGCCTTTTCTTGAAAATTTTGTGTTTTCCTGAAAAGATCACTTTTTTTTTCTGCTTTCTGAGCATTTGCTCAAAACCCTTGCTTTTGACTCTTTTTGTTGCATTTGACTTTATATTTTGCTCAGAATCCTAGCATGTGTTCGTTTTTCATCCTAAATATCATTTTTCATCATGTTTTGTGTTATATTGTGTCTCCCACTTGTTTAGAGTGAAACCCTAACATTGTGGTTTCAAAACGATTGTAGGTTGGCCTCAAAGTACTAAAACCAAGAGAGAGATGTTGACAAAATTTTTTCTATCCCATTTCTCATTTTGGTGTGTTGGAGTGATATTTTCTTGATGTTGTGGGACTACTTCATATTTTTATATGCCTCCTATCAGGATTCATACTGCTATGATGACTGCACTAGTGGAATGGTGGCATTCAGAGAAATCCTCATTTCACCTACCTATAGGAGAGGCAACTGTCACTCTTGAGGATGTATGGAGGATTCTTCATCTTCCTATTAATGGGGAGTTGGTTACCTATCATATTATACATGGTATCCCTACCATACAGTGTGTGTTAGGTGCTTGACACTTGGTGGTACATTAGTCAAAGATTGATCTGTCTGATTTTTCTAAGAGTGCAGATCCTATCTTGCTTGTCCTATGTAGTTTTATTTTAGGACTCATTGTTCCTAATAGCCAAGGTCAATAGTTTCCCGTTGGTTCGGGTGTGTGTATTTATAATATTCTTGAGCATGGTATGAGGTATGCTTGGGGTCCAGGTCTTCTCGCTCACTTGTGTAGAGATATGCATGAGGTCATGTATTGGGGTGGGGAATCTATTTCTGTAAGTGTTTCACTTTTGCATGTCTGGGCGTTGGAGCATATTGCAGTTACTCGGTTGGATGGGATAGAGGATTGTCACCCCAATGATCCATACTCATATCATTATGGGGATTTTGTGCACTATACCTTGCCTAGAGATCTTCCTTATTGGTGTTGAGTTTTAGATGATATTCCCCACTTTGTGTGGAGACCATATTTGGGGTGTGATGCTTGGCCAGAGGATGTAGATAACCTTCTCTATTGTCGAAAACCCATTGGTTTCTTGGTCATTCTGATCTTGTGCTAGATCATTATTTACCAGACTGAGTATGTCATCAGTTTGGGGAGAGATAGGGTCAAGTTCTTGATACTTATGAGGCTCATTTTGGTCGAACGACTCAGGACCTGTTTGTGTATGGGGTCTTTAGCCAAATATAGATATTTCCATTGCTGAGTTCAGAGCACTTATCCCAATTGGTTGGGGTTGGTCGGTTGGTCCCGCAGATCTAGCCATCTTTGATGACTATGATGAGCAGTGGTCTCGCCACAGGCCTTTGAGACTCACTATTCTTGGGGGTACTCCCGCTTCAGATAGATCAAGTATTACAAGTCGTCATGGGAAGCGATAGCATATTGAGGTCCTCAAAGAGCAGTTGGAGAGAGCTCCTCATGATGGATCCCAAGGTGATCAAGATGAGCAGCCACCTCAGGTACAGGGTCGTAGGCAGGTTCTGAGTCCTCCTCCACCAGCTAGGGATGCAGACATAATGTTAGCTCAGATGACCACTGCCAAAGATGCAAAGATATCAAGATGATAGGCTATAGAGGCTCAGATAGATATTTTGAGGGTCGAGCGAGATAGTGAGAGTGGTCGACGACGTGCTGCATAGGATTTTATACAATTGCTAACCATGGAGAGAGATACTATCAGAGAAAAATGTGATCATTATTTACAAATTTCTACCTACTATCAAACTTTATATGAGGCTCTTGTTCCCAGGGTCACTCAATGTCCATAGTTTGGAGAGCCTAGTTTTTTTGGCAGTGATGGTGCAGTTGATGGTGTAGGTGATCAGTCTGTGGGATAGCCAGATCATTTTGGTGATCTATAGGGTTCAGTCCTTCCTGTCGAGGTCTTACTTTTGTACTTGATCTTTATGTTGTTCATTTCTCAGAGGAATTTTGTAGACATGTATTTTGTATGCCTATACTCATCATCCCATTCAAGGCCTCATATAGATATTGTATATCCTATCACATTGATGATGTACTCTCCTTATATATGATATATACCTTCTTCAATTCATTCTCATTTTATGCTCATATGATGATGATATATGATGATGTATGTTTATATGATATGGTGTTGATATGAATGAATTCCCCATACATAATGTTTTTATTGGTTTATTTTATCATTATGATGTATGTTGCTGATATTGTGAATGTAGAATGGTACTAATGATATTACTATGCATATTTTCACTTAGAAGAAATGTTGATGATTTGATAGAAAAATGATGTTAATTAGAGGAAATATTGATGATAGATAGAAATGTGATGTTAATTTTAGAAGAAATATTGATGATACATAGAAATGTGATGTTAATTAGTAGTTGATGAGTTGATTTTTCTTTGCTTTAGAGAATTTGAAGTTTGAACAATCCATTTTGATGTAGCAAATAGATACGATGCACTAGGGTATTAATGACCAAGGTGAATTTGTATCCATTGCATGGACTTTGACTCTAAAAACAAAGAGTATTTTTCCTCATACCAGACATATGGAAACTTTGTTTAAAGTATATAGTTGGGTTATGTTAAAAAAAATTGGACCAGTCACATAGAGAAGTATAGGACACCTTAACATGAAAATGCTACATGAATTTCGGACCATTTACACAGAGAGGTATGAAATATCTAACATGCAAATGCTACATGAATTTCAGACCATTTACACAAAGAGCTATGAAATACCTAACATGCAACTACTACACGAATTGTTTCAACACAACTTCCATACACTTAATAAAGCAAGTATTCGCCATGATAGTATTACAAAAATATCTTACAAATAACAAACTGAAATGATGCTCAATTGCCCCCATTCCTTCTTCTATAAATCCTTATGGACATCCTCGAGAGATCCTAGGAATGATTCAATAATGTAAATCACAAAAATAAGACTATAAAAAGATAAAACAATGTTGTTATATCACTTTCCATATCTGTTTGGGGTAGGTCTATTATCCAATGTTGATCATGTCTATCACAGGAACAAATCCATTAAGGCATATCTCAGGATGTTGTTGGTACATTGTCAAACAATATGTAGGTAATACTCTAGAATTTTTTCATGTTTGTTTATAATCCAATCTATGCAATTGTTTTGCTTGAAAGTTCTTGCTTATGATGTTTGCTTTGTTTGTTTGTTTGTTTTGTAAAAGGGTGAATGTGATGATTTGTTTATTATGGGTGATGTCTTATTGCGGATTTTGATGGATGGGATGTGTCTTTTTTTTATTTTTCTAAGTTTTATGATGTTTTTTTTTATGTCTTCAGGGGACTAACCTAGGACCTGGAGGGCTCATCAAAGATAATCCTTGCCTACATTGTACATGCAGAGGCTCGTAATTTTCTTGGTTTATTTTGAATGTTTTTGGATTTTGTATTTTTGACTATTTTTTTGGATTTTTTGTATTTTTGTTCTTTTGACTATTTTTGGATTTTTTTTACTAAGTTGAAATAAAGCATATTGGAAACTTGTTAATAAATATTTAACCAGCTCCCTTCGGGTTTATTTTTCTATGCATTGGTATGTGCATCGCAAAGTCTGCTCGGCCTTCTATCAAGGTTTTGCTCTGCCGCTCCACGTGTCTACTCTTCGCAACTCTAAGTCTTGGAATTCCTTTCATATCCCAGGAAACTCTGCTATTCTTCCATGTGTTGCGGTCGTGAGATGCTTTTGATCATGTTTCCTTGATGCCACATCGGGCTCTGAAAATATGCCATGAAGCCCTCATTCCTAAAATGTTTTAGCGGGCCTCACGGTTGCTAAACTACGTGTAAACTTGCTACATGTCTACCATTCACAAATATTTTAGTGCGGAAATGAAGTTGCAACCATGGGCAACGAAATGCTGCCACACATCTTTGTTGCGCTCGGCTGATGATTGTTCCCTTCGTTGTTTGTAAAGGCCCCGCCTGTTTGACATGTGTAGCTTTAGCAGAAGTCCTCCACTGCGAGGGGAGAGAGGTTCATACGGGTAGCGAAAGGCTACCATGTGCCTAGCCAACAAATATCATATGTGGGTGATGGATTATATGAACCAAATAAGGCTATTGGCCATTGCATGTCATTATCATTTGCTCAAGAGGGTGACAATTGTCTAATCAGGCCTAGCCAGGACCACCACCATCATTGTAGAGGATGCACCTACGCACTGGGACAACCCAATGCTTGGTTCCTGATCGATTCTATTGCAATGGCTTTGGGAATATTCTAATTCTTGCATCATTGTCAGGGATTGTGAAATATTTTGTGTTGCTACTCTCCAAGGCAGTGGGAGGTCTTCCTGCTATATATGTTTTCTTTGTTATGAGAAAAAGGTTCATAATTTGAGGAAAAAATTGGTTTTAGTAAAAGATACCAGGCGTTTATTACTTTTTCATTTGATTGCAAAAACTCTCAGACTATGCCAATTGTTCAACCTTTCTATTTTTTATGCTATTTGATCAAACTGTGAACTGTGTTTTTATTGTCTGGACACTTCATTTGAGAACTTCTATATGTTGGATGCAAGTTTTCTTACCTAGATCATGTCTAATGACTCTTCTTGGCAGTAGGAATGTATGCAATATTATTTTATGTCAATGAATGAATTACCTATGCTATAATCTTAAGTATTTGATGTTCTAGAACACTACAAAACCATTTAGGACCTTAAATCTATGATTCAGCATGCCCATCATTAAGTCTTGGTGCATCGCCTTAGATTAGACTTCATTTTATTATATCTGCTTCCTTTTTCCTTTCCAAACCCCATTATAGAAGAAGTTGACTTCTCTAAAAATCTGGAGGTTACTCAGTTTAGCGCAAAAGGTCCCCCTTAAACTGAGTTTCCCATAAGGCTCTGTTACCTCATCAAATTTTAGTGTCAACAGTTTGTTCCTTTTTCTGGCATGCCCGGTGGGACCGAGCTTAAATGAAATTTTATTTTAGAAGGGTGTATGAGCCATCGGCCTGTAACTAGATCTCAAACCATAGAAAACCCCAGTTTACTAGTACCTCCACTAGGAACAGTCCAAATCACAAATCAGCTGGTAACCATTCCATTCTCACCACCTATCCCTCTCACCATTTTGTTGGTTTCCAATAGAAATTATGTGGCATGGGACACCGAAAGTCCCTTGGTAGCCCTAGTAGCACCTGCTATCTAGGGCACTATCCCAGTTTCGTCCATGAAAGCTATACCCAAATTTACCAAAGATGGCTCAAGAACACCAGCAGAGCATTTGTAGGATGTGGTAGATGTATGTCTAGTACACGGTATTGCAACACAAAATGTAGCCCTGAGGCTTCTCACCATGTATTTTAAAAGCAAGGCACTAGATTGGTACCAAACCCTAACACCTAATTTTATTCACACCTGGGACGAGCTCAGAGATCTGTTCTATGAGAGGTTCTCAAATGAAGGAGACCGTTCTTCATTGTATTATCAACTATCTATCATAAAGCGAGCCCCCCAGGAGGCTTTGACAGAATTTAATGCCCAATTTCACACAAATTGGCAGAGGATTCATGTTACCATATGCCCAACTCCTAAGTTGGCATTTATATTTTACCTAAGTCCATCAATTCCTACATTTCTATGATGATCAAGTCTTTGGGAGGAGCTACTCTACCGGATGGTTATGGTATTTCTATCAAAGCCAAGAATCATTTAATAGATTACAGAAAATTGCCTCCTCAACCTATTATGATGATATTTTCTGAAATATCAATCTCCACGCAAGAGGTCACATCAACTAGTGCACCCACAACTACCTAGTCAGTGTACACATATGTAGCAAGCCCACAAAATGTGGCTTCTACATTAGGTTCTTCCAAAGATAAAATGAGCGACCTCAAAGAGATATTGTGAACCATGGAAAATGATATAACCACTCTTAAGCGGAACCAATCAACACCTCCAAAGCCTTCATATCAAAACTATCAAGGCAGGCGGTCTTCTTCTCATCAAAATCAATACTAGGGTGCACCTCGCGCTAATCCACCAGCCCCGACTACAAACCAAATGGTGTCGGTTCCTACTCCACTGACGAGCGCATCGCCAAGATTGAGTAGGGAATTAACCACAGGGTAGAATAACCTTATTGAT
The DNA here is from genome assembly GCA_007258455.2 of Sequoia sempervirens. Classification (NCBI taxonomy): domain Eukaryota; kingdom Viridiplantae; phylum Streptophyta; class Pinopsida; order Cupressales; family Cupressaceae; genus Sequoia; species Sequoia sempervirens. The sequence continues at coordinate 198,317,858 of VDFB02000002.1, read as the reverse complement.
GATATCAATCCATTGTGCTTCCATTGCATTGATGCACATATGCCCTGGAACTGTCCGCATGGAAACTTACAACAAAAGGTGGCAGACCAACACAGCCAAGGCACAAAAATGGAACATGGAGGTTATATATATGCCTCACCATAAATGGAGAGTGTGGCCCTTACCACACAAATGTAAGGAATGTCTTTAGAACAAGAATCTGATATTACTCTTGATCATGTGCTTTTCTCATGGATGGAGGAAGAAGAAACTTTGTTTGCTAATGATGCATTCATATCCAAAACACCGCAAGTGCAGTCTGATTATAACACACGCTCAAAGAGGAGATTCACCAGTGAGTCAGTTGTTTCGCATCCATCCAACCCACAACTCAAAGGTGTTTTTGATTAGATTCCTAGTACTTCAACTGTCTTGTCATCATCTCAACCGTGGAAAGAAATTATTATAGCAAGAAGCAAGGAGTAGAAACCTCTCATTTTTTCACCTTTTAGTGTGGTAGAACAATTGACGAAATCATCCACTAACGTATCTCTATGGGACATTCTAGATATCCCAGAACAAAAGAAGCTATTACAAAAGGCGCTTCAAGAAGAGGTCAACCTGGAACCAATTGAGCCCTTTGCCAATGCAGAGGTTGTCAATCAAATACCACCAGCTAAAGTCCTTACAAAAAACATAAAGGAATCCCATGACGAGGTTAGGGATAAGTTAAAACCTCAACCCTTCTTCTTGACTCTCATTATAGGAAATAAGTCATTACACAATGCTATGATTGATTATGGCGCTAGTACCATGGTTATGCCTGAACGGATAGCCAAAGCTTTAGAGCTCAGCTATGAACCTATGAAAAGAGGGTTAATGCAGCTTGATGGGAACAAAGTTGAAACCGTAGGTGTCATCAAAGAACTTCCTTAACTCTATTTGCTTGTCCTAGTATCACAGTCTCATAGGACACGGTGATCATAGATGTTCCTCCTATGTTTGGTCTCTGTCTATCCTGAGAATTTACTTCAAAAGTGGGCGGATACTTGTCCTTGGATTGGTCACATCTGATACTTAGGACCAAGCATGGCGCAAAAATAAGATAGAATCAGAGGCTCTACATTCTAAACATGTAGCGGATGAAGCCTTGATCAATTTTGAAGTCGCACATACCTCTATCACCAAGCAAGAAATGTATTGTGTTGAATTGCTAGAGGAAGAGAAGGTAAGCAAAGATCATAATGATAAAGAATATGCTTTGTTGAGTGAACACATAGACAATGATCCTTTCAACAATTATCATGCTACAGGATTGGGCACATATGTAATTTATGATGAAGACCAAGTGCTTCCAAGGGTCGCCAAAGAATCTGAAGGTAGCCAAGCAAATGAGCTATGGACACTGTACTTTGATGGAGCAAGAAGCAAAGTGGGTGTTGGAGCAGGGATATATCTAATATCCCCACAAAATAAAAAATTGTTGAGTTCTTTCTACTTTTATTTCGCCTGCTCAAACAATGAGGCTGAGTATGAAGGACTAGTCCAAGGCTTAAGCCTTGAGAAACGAATAGGAATTAAGCAATTAATGGTGTTCAAAGATTCCGAACTAGTAGTCAACCAAGTTCAAGGAATTTTTGTGGCAAAGAATGTCCGCATGAGATCCTATCTACACTGAGTCTGGGACCTAATTGATGGTTTTGAAGCTTTCAACATCCACACCATTCCCCGAGGACAAAATAGCGATGCAGATCACATGGTTGTGATTGGTGCTCAATTTGATCCTGTCTCTGACCTTCTTCATAATAAAAATTCAATACGAGTACTAGTTGAACTAGCAATCCCCGAAAATGATCAGAGTTGGAAATTTTTTGAAAGCGATGAACACATCGCCTCATTCATTCAACACTCAGGGGAATTCACCGATCAGCTTCAGCCAAAGATTGCGGAAGCTTATGAAGGAAAAATTATGCAGATCAAATCTAATAAATTAATAAAAGGATTGGTTACTCTAAAAAAAAATTGATGGTGATGATGCCCGAAATAATAAAAAGAAGTTCGTAGCAGAAAAAAGTGACTATGTGGACCTTTGGGTCTTCGATGGTAGGAATCTCCGAGTTGGGAAAAATGTCCCGCACCATGATAAGAAAAAAATATGTCGTGGCCTGGTCTTCTGATGATCTAGAGGGATATGATCCTGACATCATTCAACACACTATTGAGCTAATAGAAGGTGCAAAACCAGTCCATCAAAAACAGAGGCCCGTCAACCCTAAAATTGAAGCCCTAATGGCACAAGAGCTAACTAAGCTCATTGAGTCACGCATTGTCTTTCCAATCAAGCATAGTACCTAGCTATCAAACTTGGTCCTGGTCCAAAAGAAGAATGGAGATATCCATTTATGTGTGGACTTCCGAGACCTAAACAGAGCATCCCTAAAGGACCACTATCCACTGCCTTCAATAGAGTCAATCCTACAAATAGTTGCAGAATCAAAAAAAAATTCTCTACTGAATGGTTTCTCTGGCTACAATTAGATCCAAGTTAAAGAAGAGGATCAACGTTAGACTACGTTCACCACAAAGTGGGGAACATTTTACATATGCAAAAATTCCTTTTGTTTTATCCAATGCAGGGGCAACATTTCAGCAGGCGATGGACATCACATTCAGTGAACTAATCAATAAGTTTATTCTAATTTATTTGGATGATCTTACTATGTTCTCTAAATCTAAGAAAAATCATTTTGATCACTTAGAATTAGTTTTTCAAAAATTCCAAGAGTTCGGAGTTTCCCTAAATCCGAAGAAATACGTATTTGGAGTACCGCAAGGCAAGCTGCTAGGACATGTTGTATCTAAGGAAGGGGTTTCAATTGACCCCGAACGAGTGAAAGCTATTAGGGATCTTCCCCTTTCGGTGAATAAGAAAGGTGTCCAGTCCTTCTTGGGAAAAGTAAATTTTTTCAGCAAGTTTATTTTTGACTTTGTAGGGATAATTAAGTCGATCACCTTGATGCTTAAAAAGGATCAGGCATTCAAGTGGATGACCGAAGCTCAGAAATCCTTCGAAAAGTTCAAGGAAGCTATTTCCATAGCTCTAATATTGGTTAATCTAGATCAATCTAAGGATTTTATAATGTATGCATTCAGTAGCATGTCCAATATCGCTATTGTCCTAACCCAAAAGGATGATGAAGGAAGAGGAGAACGTCCAGTGGAATTCTACTTCTGGACCCTAAAGGAATATGAGGTGAATTATAATTTCATCGAAAGGAAGGCCTTTGCAATAGTGAAAAAACTTAAAAAATTTCATCATCTAATTTCCTGCAAGAAGGTGCTGGTGTATGTCGCACATTCCAGTGTGCATGAATATATCATGGAAGGGGAAATCACAAAAAAATGGTCTAATTGGATCACCAAGATCCTTGAATATGATATTGAAGTCAAGCTTACTAAAATTATTAAAGGAAGAGGACTATGTGAGTACATGGAACAGAATGAGGAGGTACCTGTCGTAGAGGAACAACCAAAGCTGGTCTTGATAAATGAACTAGAATCAAAGGTTGTTGGTTGAATGATAGAATAAGATACATGTAAACCAAAAAGTATCCGCCAGGTCTCTCATCCAAAAAAAGAAGATACTACCGGCTGCAAAATTATAGATATAGGCTGGTGGAGAGAGTCCTTTTCAAAAGGAATTTCAATGGTGTTCTCCTGCAATGTGTTACTTCAAAACAAGTGAAGAGGATCCTTGACGCGTTCCACAACAGCGTTGCAGGAAAAAATTTCTCTGCTAAGACCACTGCCATTAAAATCATGTGTGCTAGTTACTATTGGCCTACACTTTTTAATGACTCCCACACTTTGGTGAAGTCTTGCAAAAAGTGTCAGTTCTTTACTGACAGAAGGAAGAATTCTAAAATTCCCCTCAAACCCATAGTGGATTTTGACCACCATAGATTACTTCACAATTGGATTCTAACCGCCACGGATTACTTCACAAGATGGAAGGAGGTTGTTTCCCTTAAGAGCGCAATAAAAATAGAGATTGTAGATTTCCTCGAAGAGCTGGTGACAAGGTTTGGTCCTCCAAAGACTATCATTTTGGATAGTTCCAAAGCTTTCCTAGGTGCAAAGGTATGTCACTTTGCATTAAAGAATGGCATATTCCTCAAGACATCATCAAACTATTACCCATAGGGAAACTGCCTAACAGAGTCAACAAACAAGAGCCTAGTTCGACTCCTTAAGAGAATTGGTTCAGAATACCAGAGGGAATGGCATAAAAATCTCTGAGTAGTGCTCTGGGAAAACCACATAACTCCTAAGCAAGTCATTAAGACTTCACCTTATGAGTTGGTATACAAAAAAGAGGCAATGTTAACTATATCTGTAGAAATTCCAGCACTCTAATTGTTAAAATCTCTTGAGATAGAATAAAATGGTGCCATGGAAGTTCAGCTTGCCGAACTGTTAGAAGTACAAGAAAAAGGGGATAATTCCCTAATAACCATGAAAAACCATCAACAAGTGGTCAAGCAATGGTTTGACAAGAAGTCTTCTGACGAAGGTCTAAAATGCGGAGACTTATTGCTAAAGTATGATAAAAGGGCTGCTAAGTCAGGTCAACATGGTAAATTTCATAGCCTATGGGAAGGACCCTTTAAAATAATTTGGTGCAAAGAACATAATGCTTTTGAGTTGGAAAATATGGAACATGAAGCCTTAGGAATCTCAGTTAATGGGATTCATCTTAAGTTGTTCCATTAGGTATTGAGTCATATTTTGTACATATGTGAATAGTGCTTTCTTTTATTTTCATTTCTTTGGCTAGTCTTTTTCAAAATTAGTTTGTTCTTCTACAAAATGCACCCATTATTATGGAGGGTGGAATACCAGGATTGCTTTACACAAAACACACACATATGCGGAGAAATTACACAATGAAAACTTAAGAGCCCATAAAATTGAAATACAGAATGATGAAAAAGCATGGATTTTATTTAAAGGGATATATATCTATTTATATATATTATTTACATTGAAAAAATGGTTGGGAAGCCATGATCCAAAAATTTACAAGTATTCAAGCTATTATATATGCAATATGATAGCCTCTTTCTAGGCTTGTGTACAAACTATTAGGCATGTAGTATGGGCAGCAATGGGAAGTAGAGTAAATAGAGAGACATATTTTTGGGAGCAGAAAGGGGTTTTCATCCAATGGCATGAGAGGTAGCAATTGATGCATCAACAACAACATCCACCTCTTCCTCATCAACAGGTTCTTTGGCAGCACTGGCAGCATCATTCAACACAACCGCCATTAGTGGGAGAAATACCAAGTTCCTGAAATTAGTATACCAATCTACATCATAGAAGGGTATTACGTTGTAGCTGCAGAATAGGAAATGTAAGGCCTGGGTAACCCTCTGCTGATGCTCATCACATGTCTGAAGGTAGAATCCACTGAGAAAGGGCAGCCAGATGACTACAAATTCTTCCTTGATAAAGCAATGGAGGTCGTTGGCTGACGACAGACCTACTCCATATGCGGCATGAGCAACAACCTCGCCAAGACCATTGAGGTACTTTTTGGGAAACATTTCTTTAACAAGTTTCAGGATAAGAGGCTGGGGGACATTGATTTCTAGCATGGACACCACAAATTGAGAGCATATGTCAGTGTTCAGTCAATACTTGTCCTCATACTCTATGCAGTCTTTACCCAGAACTCACTTTATGGCTATTAGGACCAAGGAATGCTTATTCTTGGTCATTTGTTTTAGCCTCCTAGTAGAAACCTTCCATAGAAATTTTGTTTGTGACTTATATGAGGTTAAACTAACGGGAGTGTCCATAGTTTTGACACTATTCCTATGCTTTTGAGCTAATGTTGAAATTGATCTATCCCCTAACCTATGAGAGGGCTTGCTTAAAAATATACTACCAACCTATCACTGCTCAAACGCTAAGTGTGATTTCCTCATCACTTACTGGCCTATTTATAGAAAAAATGACAAGACACGTGCTAATCCATTTCTAGAAAACGTGATAATAGCTAGTTTCCAACTTCAAAGGCATGCCTACATTTTCTCACATTTCTAGGCTAGTTGCATCTACAATGGTATGGCTCAATGCATGCTAGATTAATAAGAGCTAATTAATTAGCTTTAAAAAGGTGGCGCTCATTGATAGTGAGACGTATGGTCATAGGCTATTGTGTCATCCCACAAGCGTTTCCCAGAGCCCAAGGCGACATTCATATATTTTTAGGTCATGATCATTTGCTTTGGCATAATCATTCTGGTTGAGATATTAATTACCAACGCATACTAACATAAGGTTAGAAAAAAAAATTCTGGCTCAAGTTCCAAGGGAATCACAACGTATCACATGATTGGCAAACGCAATAACAAACTCCTGCCACCTCAAAATGGCAAGCAGTTCATTTTGCACAAATTGCAAAATTAACGGTACATACCGAATTAAATGCAAAAGGAATGCTTTCGTCTACCACCTTGAGGAAAGATTGCCAAATATTGCATGAAAAGGCTCAATATTTCAAAGTCTTTTCACAAATTCCAAAGCTAGAGGTGCAGTGTTGTTCTTCTTTTGTGTAACCAAAGCTGAGGAAAATTGCAGGGCTAAGGATTTGCAGAGGTCTTCACCCAAAGAAAAATGTCAGAGACTTCATCTCGGCCAATGCAAGAAGAAATTAGCTAGGAGTTGTTTACAACTATACTTTCTTTAGAGGATGTATATATCTATGAGGATGTGGTGTATGCTATGCCTGGTATACCCAGTAGGCCAAAGAGGGCCTATACAAAAGAGCTGAAAAGTCCCAAATATTGCATAAATAAGAAAAGGCCTAAAGAAAAATGGAATAATATCTATGATCCACGGCTCGCAAAAAACCCTAAGTCCTTAAGAGAAGTAGCCTATGCAAGGTTGATGACAACAAAGGTGGATAACTCTACAGAAAAGAAAGTTTGGTACAGTGGTCTACCTCAATACATGGTCTCACTGGTGCACTACTACTTGGAGATTGTTGATGCTACCATCCAATGGTATAACTCTAACACCCACTACATTGAAGGCCACAACTTAAGGGTTCACATCACCCCATAGGCCATCTGACACATGTTGTGTATCTCAGACCCAAGTAAAAGAAGAGAGAATATTGAGTCCTTTTACCCTAACAAAGGAGAGAATATGGAAGAAGATGAAAAAGAGCTCAGAGTTATTATTGGAGGAGACTGGCAGGAAAGACATCCCAGCCACTAAATTACCAAGTATTTCATTGTTGCATGGAACATTACACGATGACCTACAGGATGCCATGTCCATGCTATCTTTTGTGTGCGGCCGAGACTCTGATGAGAAGGTGGAAACTTTTCAACTAGGACTGGAATTCCAATTTTGCAAGCAGCATGATCTCTTCTAGTATGATTTTTCTAAGTTTATGGTAGAAGAAATGATATGGAAAATAAAGAATTACCTAGTGGAGGGAAAGTTTAGATTTTTTTCTTTCCTAGTCCATATGTTTCTCCATCAAAACCTTGATTTCTTTTCCCGATATTTTCCATCTTCAATTTTTTATGAGCAGAATAAAAGGAAGTTAGTGTCACGTGGACACCTTTTCTTTTCACATCATACAATTATTATGCATTTTTGGACTATTTTATAGCTTCAGTCTTGCATGATTTAATCAAAAAGGGAAACATAATTTGGCTCGATAAGGAGTAGACTGGATATATGCAAAGTTTCACTCCCGCCTGTGACTATTTCTTAGGCAAGGATTTCATGATTCTCCAGATGCGGGGCTTTACTAGTAAACCTTTCCTGCTCCCAGCCTATGTCACAGATAGAGTGCTCACATTGGAAATGTTTCAGCAAGTGTGTATCATTTATTTTACATTCTACAACAGCAAAAGTGTCAAAAAAAAGGTTTCTTCTCTTGTCCGAAAAATTTCAAGTCAGTAACTCTAATAAAGATCTAGGATTGGTGTTGGATTATAGAAAAATGATGATGAGGAGAGTTAGGAGAGTGCGACAACATCGCCTATGCATCTATGGCCAAGGAAGGGTAAAAAGGAACAAGAAATAGCAGCCCACACAATCTGATGTGATGCCACCAAAACTGTCTAGGAGTGGAGACCTAGAGGAGGATTCCGAAGAGCAGGAGGAGGAAGCAGAAACATCGGCCTCATCTGTACGGAAGGAAAAAGGCCCCAAATATATGTGGCAAGGGGATCACATACACTCACTTGGGTTGCTAAACCAACTAGGTTATCACTATAGCAAATGGAGATGACTATCGAAGCTAGAGAGACCCCACCTGTGAAATGGCAGTGCACAGAGAGCATTATCAGCGAAGGTTCGCAAGAACCCGCTAGAAGAAAAATGCTTGCAGTTGTCCAGGAGCCTAAGGCTAAGGAGGAGTCACTGATGATTCTAGAGCCGCCATTGACCAGTTAATAGGTAAAATTTTCTCCTTCTTCCCTTGCTTCTCATTCCTTGGTATCTGCCCCTACCTCACTAGGCGATCTCTACCATAAGTACTAGCCCTCTGCCTTCTACTTCTAGTCTGACATATTTAGTAGGCTTCACCCAGTTTTCATAAAACAATCCACTCATCTTTACTCCTCTACAAACCCTTACGCCTATTGCTACCACTCAGACCCTCCTTGCCTCACTTTCAGGAAACATACCCCCAGTGAGTGCCCCTTCTTTTTCTGCTATTATTGTAGATCATTTTCCATCGAAACAGGTTGATGCCACACTGCCAATTCCTCCACCATCCTATCCAATGAGTCCTATGAATGATTCTCCAATTTAGTCATTACAAATGACTAGCCCTATTGTTGGGCCTTAAACAAAACTATGGAACATGCCCCACTTCTTCCCACAAACTATCACTCTCCAATCAAAAAAAATGCTTGTGCCTATGAGGATTACCTATCCCTATGCCCTGCCTTCTGGTGTTCCTTTCGCAAGTGAATTAGTTTCGTTGCCAGCTGAGTTTATGGCACAAATTGATTACAGAAAGGAGGCACGCACAAGTAGAATGTGAAAGTGCAGAGGAAAAGATGACAGCGCTTCCACCGAGCCAAAAATGCAAACTCTTTATGATGAAGCCCAACAAGAATTAAAATTTTCTACCATGTACCCAAGAGTAAGCAAGCCTCAAGGGGAAATGTGCCTGGAAGATTATGTGATATATGTGATAGGACTTGACATGAAGGTGGCCTGACTGCAAGATAAGGTTGAAATCATGGAGGAAACACAATGGGTAGTCACTTCTGACTTCCTCAAAACTAGCTGTCGACTAAAGAAGAAGGATGAGTAGCTTAAAGCAGCAAAAAAAAGGGTTAGTTTTTTGGAGAAAAAAGAAAAATCCCTTGAGGTGGATGTTGCACGTATGACGAAAAGGGTGCTGGAAGTAGAGGATGAGAGGAACAGACTTTAGGGAAAACTTGTGAAGACTTAGGCCACTAACCCTGCCATGATAAAAGAGCTATACTCTAAGAATCAGGAGGCAAAACATAATCTACAACTGAAGAGTGAAGAACTGGAGCGGTTTCGCCTTGAATATAGTCAAGAAATAGCATAAAGAAATGAAGCGTCAGAACACCAACAGGCTCAATATGAGCATAAAATACAAGAAAAAGAGGCTGAATTTAAGGGCCTAAAAGCTCAAATAGAGTAAGAACTCTGAGAAAGAAAGTCTTCTCTGAACGAGCACTTGGAAAATCACTCCTGAGCCAAGGAGAATTGGAATAAAGATATGAGTCGCTCTGCAGAATAGCTAGTGTCCGAGAAAAAGCAAAGGGCAGAATTGGTTGAAGCCATTATTTCAAGAGACGTGGAGATTGCTTCTCTTAAAAGCTCTCCCCTACCTCCCACTACATAGTCAGACATCATTTCGTTGGTTAGGGAATCATACATTTCCCATTGGGAAAAAATTAAAGACTTTTTCCTAACATTGCAACCTACCCTCTGATTCATCGCCAGGGCATCAAAGCTGAGCCAGGAGGCCCATGATACAGTTGAGCAGTTCCCACAGTTCATCTTGGAGAAGGTTCCTGAAGCAAAAGATCTACTCATCAAGCTATATTCGATCTCTGATGAGAGTCTTTCCAAAGTGGATATTGAAGATAGGGATGCTGCTGCTCAAACGGAAAATAAGTTCATCCATTGCCACTCTACCTTCCAGTGCACTAAAGTAGCTATTCTGAGTAAGACACTAGATAGCATATGGAGAAGTTTCTCTGAGTTAAGCAAGATGGGATTTCCATCTTCATTCCTCGAAGATGGCTCTATTTCCATGACTGAGCAGATTGTGGAAAAGATAGAAGAGAAGGAAAATGACCCAGAGGCTTTCAGGGATTTCATTCATCCTCCCATAGTGACTGATATTGAGGGAGTCATTCATTCACTCTCACAACTAGTATTCCATTGCGAAGCAGGGGCCAGTTTACCCAATTTGCTGCCTCACAAAGAAACTATTGATCTAAGTGGAGCACAGGAGAATTTGTGCAACATGGTGAAGCCGTCTGAGGATGAATTGTCACCTTTGTAGGTGAATTTCCAATATTTGACTCCATTGACCTAATGAAATGGCACTCTGGTCTACGAAACTAGGGAAATTTTGGGTTCTTTGTTCCTTAGTCAAAATGCCCCTGATAGTCACCAAAAGTTGTTAATAAATATTTAACCAACTCCCTTCAGGTTTATTTTTCTATGCGTCGACCCATGCATCACAAAGTCTTCTCGGCCTTCTATCAAGGTTTTTCTCTACCACTCCATGTGTCTACTCTTCGCAACTCCAAGTCTCGGTATTCCTTTTGCATCCTAGGAAACTTCGCTATGCTTCCACATGTTGCAGCCACAAGATGCTTTTGATCATGTTTCCTTGACACCTCATCGGGCTCTAAAAAGCTACCACAAAGCCCTCATTCCTAAAAGGTTTTGGCGGGCCCCATGGTTGCTAAACTGCAGTGTACACTTGCTACATGTCTACCATTCACAAATATTTTAGTGTAGAAATGAAGTAGCAACCATGGGCAGCAAAATGATGCCACGTGTCTCTGTTGCATCCGGCTGATGATTGTTCCCTTCGTTGTTTGTAAAGGCTCCGATCATTTGACACGTGTAGTTTTAGCGCAAGTCCTCTGCTGCTAGGGGAGAGAGGTTCATACGGGTAGCGAAAGGCTACCACGTACCTAGCCAGCAGATCTCATATGTGGGCAATGGATTATATGAACCAAATCAGGCTATTGGCCACTGCGTGTCATTATCATTCGCTCAAGAGGGTGACACTTGTCTGATCAGGCCTAGTTAGGACCATTGCCATCATTGCAGAGGATGCACCTGTGCCTGGGATGACCCGATGCTTGGTTCTTGATTGATTCTATTGCAATGGCTTTGGGAATATTTTGATTCTTGCATCATTGTTGGGGATTGTGAAATCTTTTATGTTGTTGCTCTTTGAGGCGGTGGGAGGTCTTCCTGGTATATATGTTTTCTCTATTATGAGAAAAAGGTTCAGAATTTGAGGAAAACATTGGTTTTAGTAAAAGACACCAAGCCTTTATTACTATTTCATTTAATTGCAAAAACTCTCAGATTGTGTCAATTGTTCGGTCTTTCTATTTTTCATATTATTTGATCAAACTGTGAACTGCGTTTTTTAATGTCTGGACACTTCATTTGAGAACTTCTATATGTTGGATGCAAGTTTTCTTACCTAGATCATGTCTAATGACTCTTCTTGGCATTAAAAATGTATGCAATGTTATTTTATGTCAATGAATGAATTGCATATGCTATAATCTTAAGTCTCTAATGTTTTGGAACACTACAACACCATTCAGGCCCTAAAATCTATGATTTATCGTGCCCATAATTAAATCTTGGTGCATCACCTTTGATTAGACTTCATTTTCATTATATCTGCTTCCTTTTCCCTTTCCAAACCCCATTATAGAAGAATTCAACTTCTCTAAAAATTTGGAGGTTACTTAGTTTAGCGCAAAAGGTCCCCCTTAAACTGAGTTTCCCATAAGACTATGTTACCTCGTCAAATTTTGGCGTCAACAAAACCTAAGGGGACTGACCTAGGGTCTTGGGGGCTAATAAGCCTTACCTACATTGTACATGCAAAGACCATGTAGTTCAATCGTTTGACTCAAAGAATAAACTATTTTTGGGTAAACAACATTGATAATCTGGATTGATATTCCACTTTTGTGTCTAGAGGATATGTTCTGAGAAATCTACTTGAACTAGTTGTGAGGTTCAAGAAAATGTTGATATCTTAGACTGTTTGAGTGAAGGAATAACCCCACAATGTTGTTTTATTTTTTATGTTTTTAAATTTATTTTTTTACCTTCTTTCCTGGGGTATAAGATATTGACAACTTGGATTGATATTTCATTGTGTCTTTCTAGAGGATATATTGTGGGAAAGCTTACTTGAACTAGTTGTAGGGTTCAAGCAACTGTTGATACCTTATAATTTTTTGAGTGAAGGAATAATCCATGTTGTTTGTATCTTTTAATGTTACCTTGGTAGTGCATTGGTGGTACACCTTGTTTTGACAAAAAAAAATCTTTTATTTTTTATTTTTTTGCTTTTTTTTTTTTATCATTTTTCCATTTTTTTAAAAAAATTTACCCTCTTTCTTGGGGTTTAAGATGTTGATAGCTTGGATTGATATTTCACTTTGTGTTATAGAGGATATGTTGCAAGAAAGATACTTGAACTAGCTGTGAGGTTCAAGTAACTATTGGTATCTTGGAAATTTCAAGTGAAGGAATAATCTATGTTGTTGGAATCTTTGAAGGTTACCTTGGTAGTGCATTGGTGCTACACCTTGTTGTCAAGACGAACTATTTCAAAGGTTACCCTAATAGTGCATTGGTGGGATACCTTGTTGATGGGGTGAGTTGTTTCGAAGGTTACCCTGATAGTGTGTTGGTGGGGTACCTTGTTGATGGGGTGAGTTGTTTTGAAGGCTACCCTGATAGCGTGTTGGTGGGATACCTTGTTGATGGGGTGAACTAGTTTTGAAGGTTACCCTGGTGGTGCATTGGTGGGATACCTTGTTGTTGGAAAATTCCTAGATCACAATGTGAGCTAGAAGACATAGATCAAGATTTATTTTGAAGCAAGATGTAAGTACTTTCCCCCAAGTGTCTAGCAATGTAGGTGATGGATTATCTTGTGATAGGATAACATGTTTGGATAGAGTATTCCCCTTTGTACAATTCCTCATGGCTCAAATAATTTTGGATAGGATAGGATCAATGATAGTGACTCATGTCAAGATGTTTTCCATAAGCAAGTGTAAAGTGTTAACCAAACATTTGTCAAGATCAAGATACATTGGATTGGGATAAAAATAGATTGGATTTATTATGGATAGGTTGAGATGCTTCCACCTGAAATAGTGCACATAGATGCTCAATTCTACACATGACACCTATTTTTCAGGTTTTCATCATGGTACTTGTCCAAAGTGCCACCATAGTGGTTTTCACTAAAGGACAATTTTTTTCTTGACTATATTTTCTTTATTTTTTGTTTTTTTATTGATTTTTTATGTCACACAAGATGCCTATTTACCAGGTTTTCATCATGGTGACAATTTTTTGCTCATGTTTGAACCACCTAGTGGTGCTGATGTAGACGTTGTTGGTGCTGATATAGTTTTTGTTGCTATCATTACATTCCAGTGATATCCTTCTTCGAGGAGTTGTTTTGCTAAGATATGAGCACTTGAAAGTATCCCCTGACAATCCTTATCTTCCTTGTCACTACTAGAGTTAACTTTACCTTGATGTGCACATTGCAATAGAGTTCCTTAGAGTCCTTATGATAAAGAGTTGATGCCAATTCATGGTTAATGCGAGATTTGGATATCTTGGATGGAAAAATACATTGAGGGATATGATATTCAAATGGATTGGTTGATATTTTGGAACCTTTGACTCTCCAAACTTGGAATGATGAGCAAGGATGGGTGGATATGGAGATTCAATTAGGACCAACATCTTGATATACCTTGTAGGTCACTCTTGAAGCTTGCTTTTGTATTGTTGGAAATTTTTTATGGATGAACTTCCCTTTTTTATTTTTCCCCATACTTTCTTTGACTAATAGAGTTTTATAGGGATGATTTTCTTGTTTTTTCTTTTGTATCCATTTAAAATTTTCTTGTCCATTTTGTTTTCATGATTAATTTGATTCAATGACTTGTTCCTTTCTTGGGTATATATTTTTCTCTTGTTGTTGGTCCCAATGAGAGGGTGAAAAAGTGTTTGGATAATGATTTATGACATGGCTAGTTGTAGCATTGGAAGAAATTTAATCATAAGGACTCTTTGTGCTCTCTATATTGATGTTTGCATTAGATAAAGTTACCTCTCGTATAATAGAGGTATCACCGATATGTTTAGATCCTTTACTTGTTGAATAACCAAGACCTTGATGCTTATGATTTCCAATAATTTGCACTGGTGATAGGATACCCTATTCATGCAGGCTTAATCCTTTGTCTTGATAATACATCTATTGAAAACTTTTATTTTCCATAGAATATGTTTTACCTTGAAAACAAGATGATAATATTTCTTTTCTCTATTGTGGATCTTCAAATGTGATAACTTCTTCATTGATAGGATCCTTCATATGTGGGATAACTTCCTGATTGATATTTTCAACTTGATCTTGTGAAATATCAAAATTTGATGGCCCTTCAAAATATATCAGTGCTCCTTTGACTAGTGTATACCCATTGCTTTGCTACTCATGATTGTACATTATCTTTGCTGATTTTAGGATATTGTGCTCCATATTTTCATGCTTGATGTCTTCAACCTACCTAGAGGATGTTTCTTATTTCAATTCTTCTTCTTGACCACTTTTTGATAGGTCTATAGATTTTGCTATATCTTGATCATGTGTACAAATGTGAAGAGTAGGTGACTCTTGTTCCATGGTAATGATATCAAGAGTATGAGACTCTTGTTTTGGAGGAAGATCATCTACATGTCTATTAGGAGTAAGCATCTCATGGGTAGATATATGTGTGCTTGACATATGGATGTGTTCTTTTGGAAAGCCTTGGATTTATTAGAAGATATCTACCAAGTCATTGTAATATTTTGATGGTAAGGTTTCTTGATCTTGAATTTGTATGGTATTATCTTCAACATGCTTTGGTTCACATTCTTGACATGGATCAATTTCAAAGAAAGGATTTCCTATAAAAGATCCTTGGATTTCCTCAAATTGTGTGCATATGGGTGATAGCTCTTGGCTTATATTTTTTGCATTGGGTATAAGTGTTGGCTTAGGAGTCTCTTGATCATCAATATGTACTGTCATGAGGTTGGATGATGTCAATATATTTTGGACTGAATCATTGCTAGCCTTGGGTGATTTATTTTTATCATGCTTGGGAATGACTTCTTTATTTATGTCCTCTTGCTCACTAAATGATGTAGAGACATTGTCATCATTGGTAGATGGCCCTTTAATATCCTTTTCTCCTTGATCAATGATGTCTTGGATGAGATTTTTCAGTGTAGCACATTTGTTCGTTGGGTGACCCTTGATTTTGTGGGACTCACATTGTTTTTACTTGTTATACCAAGGGAGTTTAAATCTTGGTTCACCATAAATTGGACTGTCGTTGATTTTGAGAATTTCTTGTTGTACTAGTTCATGCATTATTACCTCTAAAGTTTCTCCCAAAGGGGTGAATTTCCTTCCTGGTTGGTAATCTTTGCTCTATTTTTTTTCTCTATTTTTTTTCTCTTGATTTTGTGGAACTGCTTGATACTATATTTGAGGTATATTTTGACATTTCACTTGAGGTACACCTTGGTGTTGCAGACCTTCTTGATATTGCAGATATTCGAAGTGTTGTCGATGTGGATATTGAGGTGTTTGTGGAATAATGTTTGTTTGTTGTGGATATGTAATGTTCCAACCTTGAATAAGGCATTGATGATATGTTGTATTTTGTTTTCATTTAATTTCCTCAAGATCTCTCTCAATTTTATCTAGGGAAATTTGATGTTTTGGATTTATTCCTTGATTGTGATTTTGAAATCCCTGATGTTGTTTCCCTATTTGATGTTGTGGCCCTTGATAAAAACTAATTTGGGTAATAGATCGACATGTTTTGGGGATTTTATGGTTCTCAATACCCTATCATAAAGTCACTATGCTTATATTTCCAAGAGGATCATACCTATTTCCATGTGGGAGGTAGTAATACAGGTCTTCTAGCTGCTATGTTTTGTTTTTTCTTCCTCTTCATTTAAGATGATTGATGCGGTGAGAAACTGATGAGGTGTTTTATTTTTCTCAACTAAAACGGTTCTCAAACTGCTTATGATGTCAGTTTTTGCACCTTGAATGTGTGTGAGACTAGGTTGAATAATCGGTGCTACAAGGCCTAGTTGTTGAAATGGAGTTGTTGGTCGCCAGATGGTCATAAGGTGTGATGGTTTTGTGGGGTGGTTTGTTATGAAACTCAAAAAATCTAAGGCTTGAGTGTTGTTTTGGAATGTGGCTACACTTTTGAAATCAAGATGTTGAAGAACTAGGGTCGATATTCCACTTTCTGGTCTAGAGGATATGTTGTGGCAAAGATACTTGAACTATTTTTGAGTTCCAAGTAACTATTGATATCATAGATTTTTTTTGAGTGGAGGAATTATCCTAATGTTTTTTTGTGTTTTGATTTCAAATAATTAGTATGGGAATAATGGGTGAGATACTTTGTGACCAATCTTATTTTCCAAGTGTCTTGTTCAATCAATGACCTTATAAACAACTTCAATTTGTTTTCCCCTAAGTTTTTAGCAAAAATATTGTGAGTTGCAATAAAAAAATTTAACCTTTGTGTCTGTTTCCTTTGTGTTATTGAGTATGGAAAATGATATAATAGCACTAGACTTACTCAAAAGCATGGACTTTATGTGACCTAAATGTCTATAGCTCAAGTTGTGAAATCACAACACCTAAGCCATAGTTACCAAAGTGTTTACTTTGATCAATGCAACCTGAAAATTAAAACTAAAATGTTCATAAACCTTTTTAAGGATAAATCCTTTCAAGGAGTGCAAACATAAGGCTTCTTTCACAAGTATACACTAACTCGAAGGGTTTGTGGTTTGACCATCTTGTTCAATGTTTGTTTTGATGTGTTCTTTTTATTTAAATCAAACACAAAATTTGATGTCAAAATTGTTTTTGAATGTAATTGGGCAAGTTTAACATTAACAAACAATTACAACCCTAGTGGAGAGAAACCATCCTCTTAGGTGGGCCTGCCTTATGCTCCGAAGAGATGATTTTACATGCGACTTATGGCACGGGCCTATATTCAGACTTGGCAAGTAACTTCTCAGAAGTAAATTCTAATGTACCACTTTGAAAGAATATTTTGGATAATAGGGTGGCTTCTAAAACAATTAGCTCTTAGTGTAACTGTGAACGCAAAAAATTTGACACTCACCCGCTTGGCCTCTTAAGGCTCTTTAACCATTCATGTTCCACTTAAGGCATGGGATTAGGTACAGTTTGTTGTCAGCACGACTTGAAGCTACTTTCTAATGATTTCACAACCTTTGATATAGCCTGCCAATAAATGTGTTTTGAGACCTTGCAATGAGTTCTCCACTGCGGGATGTGTCTCAAAGAAAGCCCCCTCTCTAGGGTAAAATTTAAAATAAATGCAAATCTCAAAAATGTTCTCCACTCACCCAAGATTGCCAAAAACGGTACAAGGGGAGAAGAAAAAACACTTAAAATTTTCTAATCAATGCATGCACAGTAAACAATTCATTTCAAATTGATTCATTTTAAACACCTCGAGTGGTGTTATCCCCAAAAAAAAATAGAGTAAAGCAAAACAAAGTTCTTTTTATTTATGCACCAATTGAAGTGTTCAGGACATCAAGCAATTAAGATAGCAATGGTGTGAAAACAACAATTTTTTTTATTTTATTTTAAGCCCCAAAGTTGAAGTGTTTCTAAGAAAATTAGGCATAGTCATTAACTGGTCAACCAATGTAAATCGTACGTGTGTCAACAAAATGAGAAATGTTTGTGCTCTTTTTATGCACCAAATTTAAAGGTTCTTAATTATGAAAGCATGAAATGTGTTCATTTTTAGAGCCCAAAATTGAAGTGTTTTATGTTCTTTTTATGAGCACCAAAAGAGAGTTCCTACTTTAGAAACTTTAAAAGGGTATGTGCAGGATCATCATGGAAAAAACAGGCCCTTAAGTGGAAAAAAATTCAAAAAAATCAGAGTTAGGCAACTTCACGCAAAGATTTGAATAAGTTATCTATATTATTTAAAAAATATGTAAGAATAAAATCTGTAGAAAATTAAATGTCGTTTCTAAACTACTTGGTTTATTTAAAAAAACAAAAAATCTATTTGGTGAAAATTTGAAATTTCAATAAGATACTTAAATTTCAAGGAAAAAATAAGAAGTAGGTGTCTGTGACCATCCTCACCACAATAAAATGATAATATTTTTTGATAAGATTTTAGATATAAGTAGAGGACTCATGTCATGTGATGCATATTTTTTTGTAATTTTTTTCCAAGTAAATAATTAATTATGAATTTTTTATTACAACTTTCAAAAATATAAAAACTCATAAGTTTGACCACCCTAACTTGGTCAAAACTTCATGAAATTCAATTTTATTTATTTTAATCCTATAGTATGTGATGCATGTTTTGGATTAAAAAATGTGATAATTTGAAAGCTATAGATGTTTTTCAATCAGCCTATCAATCAAGACTTTAGTCATAATTCAAATAGAAAATGAATAATAATTATTTATTAAATTCAAAGTAAAGCATAATTTATATTGGTGGAAATCTGAGAATCTCCTTCAAAAACCCTTTTCATTTCATCTATTTTGGCTGAAAATAAAGTCGTCAGCCACATACCCTACACATACCCATCATATTGCCACATTTTGGCCCATCATGATCCTACACATACCCAAAAATGGTTTATTTTAACAACACCAAATCAAGTGTGAGTTTTTGTTGTTCATTTTAGAGCACCAAAAAGAAGTTCCTACTTTAGAAAAACTTCAAATTTTTTCATTTTAAATAGCACCAAAATAAAAAATGTGAGAGTTGTTCATTTTAGAGCACCAAAAGGAAATTCCTAACTTAGAAAACTTTAAAATGGTTCATTTTAGCAACAAAAAATCAAGTGTGAGAGTTGTTGTTTATTTTAGTGTACCAAAAATAAAGTTCCTACGTTAATAACCAAAAATAAAGTTCCTACATTAATAAACAAAAATATTTGTGACTCCAAAGATCTTGGAACGATCATCTTTTCTGCACAAAACAAGTTAGTATGTTCAAAATTCTGCATAAAAATCCATCAATTCTTGCAAAACAAACAAAATGTTAGCAAGGAGATTCATTATAATAGTGCAAGATCCATGCACTTGTCTTCCAGAGAAAATGCTTAGAAAAAAATCAAAAGCTCAAAAGAAATTTTGCAAATGCTTAGAAATTAGGCAAATGCTTAGATCTTTCATGTAGGTAAAGACCCAAAAAGATGGAAAAGCATGATTTTTAGTGTAAAAGAATAGTTATTAGTGCAAAAGAGTAGTTCCCATGGAAAAGGTGTAGTTCTTTTGGAAAATGCTCAGAAATTTCATCAGTCAAAAGCGAGCATTTGCTGGGTAGTGCGTGAAACTTCTCTTGAATGCTCTCGGGGCCCTATAACTTCAAATTTGCTCATAAAAACATTAATAAGGAGGACCTAGGTCCCACCGACCATACTGGAATGTGTGAGGGGGAAGGAATCCATCAAGAAAAGATGCGAAGGAAATGATCAAATGCAAGATTCAAATAAAAAATCTATCTAATCCAAAACACTTAATCTACCTTATTCCATCACTCACAAAATGTACAATCTAAGCTATTTGAACTTATGAAATTAAATCCTAAGAATAACATAATGAATTCAAAAGAAAAGGAGAGATTACCATCCCATGTTGGAGTGTATTTTCATGATGTTGGGTTGTTCGTATCACTACAAAGCCTCCATTGCTTACATGCAAAAGCTTGATGAAGGATGCTTGTGTTTGAAGAAATGAGGAAGCTCTATCAATGGTGATCTTGACAACACTTAGTTGCATAAGGTAAGTTGAAATTCTCATCCATATTTGTGAGGAGAGGAGTTTTTATATAGGAAATGAGATTTTGAATCAATGGGCAAGATTGTGTTGGAGAATATCTAGATCAACGGTCAAAATGAGTTGAGAGGATTTAGACATGACAAGATTGTGCAAAGTTGATTACACAATTAGGGTGATTGAAGGATATATTAGCTAGTTAGGGTTTTTATTGCTTAGTTAACAACTAATTGATCAGTTAGGATTGAGTTAGGAATTAGATAGTTGAGTTAGCAAAATTAGATTGCTTAGTTAGCAATCCATGATTTTCTCAATCAAAAAGTGGGCAAGGAATATAAATTAATTTCTTTAATTAACTAATTCCTTTGTGTCTTTGATTTGATTTTTATTTTTGATAATTTGAATAGTTTGATTTAATTATTCAAATTTTGGAGGAAAGTGTGATAATTAAATTATTATAATTTAATAATTCAATTAATTTTGAGGAATAGAATGAATTAGTGGCGTAATCAAATAATTAATGTTGTTTGACTAATCAAGACGAAATAAGATAAGATTAGTACATTATTAAATAAATGTAATTTATTTAATTGGTTGAAATGATGAAACGTGAATTAATCAAATAACATTGTTTTATTCGTTTAATAGTAGAATTAGGGTTTTCAAGACTTTATTAAATAAACAGTATTTATTTAATTTGTCGAGAATGATGAAATAGTGGATTAATTAAATAATGTTGTATTATTCAATTAATAGAGGAAATAGGGTTTCATATGTCATTTGATGTCATTCAATGTCATTTGATACATTGTGAGATGTCATGCGATGATTTCAAGATGTTTCAAAGATGTTTTGAGTTGATTCCAAGATGTTGTGGGATGATTTTGAGATGTTTAAAATTGATTCAGAGTCGTTCTGAGTTGATTCAGAGTCATTTTGAGTTGATTCAGAGTTGTTCTGAGTTGATTCAGAGTCATTCTGAGACGTTCCAAGTTGATTTAGAGTCATTCTGAGTTGATTTGAAGTCGCAAAATGTTCTAAGTTAATTTAGAGTCATTCTGAGTTGATTTGGAGTCGTTATGAGACATTCTGAGTTAATTCAGAGTTGTTCTGAGTTGATTCAAATTCATTCTCAGACATTCCAAGTTGATTCAAAGTCATTCTAAGTTGTTTCGGGTTGATTCTGAGTTGTTTCAAGACATTCTGAATTTGTGATAAGTGTTAAGTCAATTTTACATGTCTACACTAACAATCAACAAGTTTTTTTCTCTCTCTACATGTGTGATTATAGATCTAGGTGTCTTGAAGCTTGAATATCCTTTGAATATTAAGTTGCAAGGTTGAATAAAGTCATCAATTTTTCAAAAGGTTGTTATCTTCATGTGGAAAGTCACCTACAGGTTGTAAATTAGGGTTTCAGATCCAAAAACGAAGTATGGATGGAAGAGAAAAGATGAGAGAGAAGATTCAAGTATTAACCCTCTAAAAAAGCAGAGTGGAATTGATATTCCACTTGTGGTATATGAGTCTTAGTATTGCATATTTTCCAAATTTTAGTGAATTTAGATCAACCTCTGTGAGATTCTAGTTTTGGAAAAGAAACCCTATTCTAGGACTAAATCACCTAGACTGGCATATGAGTCCTAGTTGGAACTTAATAGTAGGTTTTCAATATTTTGAAGCTTTTTTTTACCTCATCCTTCATCCAAGTGCCCCTCTGCTCATTCTCAGTTTGTTATTCTACATTTTAGCTTCATTTCCTAGGTCATTTAGTTAAGTTTTACATAGTACTTTACATATTACATTCATTTATTATCTTTCCCATCCCTAGCTTGGTGGTGAACCCCTTTTAGTCTCTAAACATACCTTAGGATACCTTATTGTAGGATCTATTTTCCCATTTCTACATTTGAAATGAGATATCTAAGATTTCCTTGAATGTAATAAGAGTGAAATAGGAACCCTATCCTTGTGCTCCATCTCCTTATGGTGGGGAACCTTATTTTTGTTGTTACATTTTGGTGAACTTGGAATGAAAACCCCATTTATGATTTGGAGTGCATCATATTCCTAAATCTAGCTTTCATTAACTTTTCATTAAGGTTTTGCATTAGTTAATTTGCATCTAGGGTTTCTAAATCTTGCATTAGTAAAAGCGCATATAGGTTGAATCTTTGCATCTTAGATCATTAAATTTCATCTGGTATCTACATTTGCACTTAGCCTGGACATCATCCTAAATAGAAAACATAACAGTCACACAAAATTTGCTGAAAACAATGTAAAAACCCTAATCTAGGACTCATATGCCCCTCTGGGAGATTTAGTCCCAATACAAGTTGTTTTGCCTACTTTCTAGGATTTTTGTGTTGTGCATTTTCCATCATTTGACCCCTGAAAAAACATTGACTGGGACTCATAAGCCCCTCTGAACGAATTAGTCCTAGATCAGCCCTAAAACTTCCTTTTATAACATTGAAAACCTTGTTTCTACACTTCTGTTTGCTATCATTAGCTATTGGTTTCAGTTGGCTGAGTTTTTGTTACATGCATTTCATTAGATATAGCTTAATTTAGCTCATTTCATGCATGGGTTAATTTCAAATTGGCATTTACAATATTTCATAGTTGATTATCATGTTCAAAGTTTGAAAATTTCATTGTCCTTTTGCATATCATTGTTGCATTTCAAGTTTGTAGAACAATCATTACATCATGTTTTCATTGTAAAAATCCATAGTTATCATACTTCATGTTCTATTTTTAGATCTTGTTATTTTTAGATCTTGTTGAGTGTTGTAAGAAAATTTTGTTAAGTGCATATGAATATGAAGACCTCTCCCCTCTCTTTTTTTTCATCATTGATCCCTCTCCTAGTATCCCTTCTATGAGTGAGGTTAGTCTGGGCAAGGAGAATACAACATTGGGTAATCATAACAATCATATTCGTTCTTCTCCTAATATCTCTCCTAGTTGTGAAGAAGATATTTTGGTGTTAGAAGAACTAATCGATGAGATTTTTGAGAACCCTAGTTGTTTCTCTCCTCTTACCTCTCTTATTAGGAAAAAAATTATTGAACAAGATGACACAACCATAGGTAATCATGACGATAACATGACACAACAAGAGACCATTGAAACCTACCTGCATAATGCTTCAACTAGTCTACATTCATTTACAATACCTTCCCCTCTTGTGATAATGTTTTAGAAGATGAAATTGTGAGGAAGATATATTGGTGGTAGATGATCAAATATTAAGATTTATAACAACCCTCTTTATGGTTCTTCCCGTACCTATCCTATTTTGGAAAACATTATGGGACAAAGGAGTGAGAATTTGGACAATCATGAAAATCACATTGGTTCTTCTCCTAGTTTTGAAGAAGATACTTTGATGGTAGAAAATACAATCGATGAAAGTCATGAGAATCTTAGTTGCCCCTCTTCCCCTAGGGAAAACCTTATTGAACAAGAAAATCCAACCATTGATAATTCCCCTATTTGCGATGAAGTCATTTTAGAAGAACTAGCATTTGAGAGTCAAGAACATCTAATTTATAGTTCTCCTAAAAAATCTCCTCCTAGGGAGGATATCATGGTGTAAGAAAATGAAAACAATAGTAATGTGACTTCCTTAGATGATGGTGAAAAGATGATACTAGATTCCCCTTCATTAGAAAGAAATCAAACTAAAACTTCTGATGTTATGAATGCACAAGTTTATGTTAGATCCCCCTCAATTAATGGACCTTCGACATACCTTGTGGTACATCCTAAGAATCCTCTAGTTCTTTACCCATCATCACACAAACAACAAACTCAAAACAAACCCGAACTTATCCTTTACCCACCTAAGAATAATGTTTCATAGCAACCAAATTATAACACTGTTTCTCATACATATAACACTAGGAACAATTTGCAACCAAGAAAAAAACCTTCAACATCCCTCCCATTTCCTAACCCTATCTTTCTAGGTCCTCGTTTTCCTTCACAAAGTGGAAAGGAGTATGATCTTGTTGAGAAAATAAAGAATGCTCCTGCTAAGATAACATTATGAGATCTAATTCAAACCTCCCCTCATTATCATAACATGATTCAAAGTTCCTTACAACAATTTCCTATCCCTTCTAATGTGCAACCGAATGACATAGCATCCATGATTCAAGAACTAAATGCTAACATTTTTTTCCACCAAAGTGAGCTCCCTCCTTTGGAAGTGTAAAAACAAAATGATGCTTTCATGATAATAGTCATCTATGATGGGTGGGGAATAAAAAGAACCCTCATTGACAATGGCTCCACCCTTAATGTGTGTAGTGTGATAATTTTGGATAGAATTGACATAGATAAATAAAAAATTCAACCAAACTCTTTATCTATTAAGGGATTTGACAATGTAGGAAAACATCCACTTGGTGTTATCACTTTCCCTATTACAGCTAGAAAGGCCACATTAGAAACACTAATCCATGTTATGCCTCAAGATCTTTCATATAATTTTCTTTTAGGAATACCATGGATTCATGCAATGAATGGGGTACCTTCTACTCTTCATTGTGTAATGAAGAATTTATACAACAAAAAGTGTACACACTCGAAGCTGACCCTAAACCAAGTAGTTGTTTAAACATTGAGAAAAAAAGATAATGTTTTAAAAACATTAATGCCAACTACATAAGTGGAACCCATGCAAGATAAATAAAAACCTATTGAGGAATTCATGAAGCTATTAGAATATGATTGGGGTTCCTTATATTTCACACCAACATTCATGGGTGAATACGATATCATAAACAAAGACTCTGAAAAAGGGAAAAGAAAAAGTGTGAACATCAACACAAAATTCAACAAAATTTTTGAAAGCATCCACCTCAACTAATTTAGAAGATCATGCAAATTACACAAAAAACTTTGATGAAATTGATCATGAACAACCACCAAATCCAAAAGAAATGAAAAATCTTTATGGAAGAGGTTATGAACTTATGAAACAATTGGGATATATAGTGTAAAAGGATGTGGTGCTAGAGAACAAGGTATCCATGTCCCTATAGAGCCTAACACACAAGAAAAGACTGGTGGTCTTGGTTATTTTCCCTTAAAAGAAACTAACATTCCTTCACTTAATATCAACACTCTTACAAAAGATTCCTCTAAGCAAACTTTAACATTAGCGCATCCTGAATTGCTAGACACTAGTGTTCTTGAGTATTGTCCTTCGAAAGAAATGAAAGAAATAGAGAAATATTTTCTTAACATAAATATCATCACACAAAACACTAATGATTGGAGTTTTTTATATTTTACACCTTCCTTTAAAGAAGAGTACAAAATCTCACCATCTAAAGAGTCTTGTGTAAGTATGACATCCTGTAAGTTAAGCAAGAGATATCTTTTTTGTAAAATAATGAAGCATATTCCACTATTGATCAAGTGAGTATCTTGTCAAGACTCCTCCACAATAGTTCTATATTGTTTCCTCCAACAAAACGAAAGAAATTCTACGAGAATTCATTTTGGGAATATCATAGAGTTCATGGTCATTCTACTAATGAGTGTAAGGCTCTAAGTGATAAAATTCAACATCTTAAGGAGTGTGGTGCTCTTCCTTATGTTGGGGCACCCAAATCCTCTAATTGATGTTTATTTTCACTCTATCATGTTTCTAGGATCACCCTTTTCATGCACGAAGTGGGGGAAAGGGGTTAGGTAGCCTTGTACTCATATGTTACTTGTCATTGTCTCTTTTGGCTAGTTGAATGAATTTTATGTGCATATAAGAGAAATCTTGGGATGTGGACGACATACCTTAAGTTGGCTTGCATGTGAAATTACATGTTTCACTACGTTATTTTCTTTATTCTTGTGATGCAAACTTTTCTTGGCGGTGTCATTGGGCTTGATATCCTCCGAGAGAATGATACTTCTTTGAATTGTCCTCTCTTGGAGACATTAGGAACAATGTTCCCTAAGAAGAGACCTTACATGAACTAATAAAAATCCATTTGAATGTACCTTACACTATTTTTCATTTACATTTTTGGTTATATGGTCAGCTTGCATAACACACTTTGCTTGCCTGTGGAGCCATATTGTTTGTTCATGAGTTTCAAGCATATGAAGCTTTTCTTGCCTCATGAAGCTTGAAGTTCATTTTTATGTGGTGCCTTGTCAAAGTTATCAAGAGGTGTAGCTTTGATATGTTTAGCATATGATGAGAAGCCTAAAAATGGGCATGAATTTCTCATTATACGGTGAGAAGCTGACACAAAAGCATTACTTTCTCACTAAGCCACCCTTTTTGGATGCTCACCCAACAGATAGCTTGAATTTTGGTTTCCTTAGAGTGAGCATGAATTTTTGGACAAATAACTTAGATCTTATCCACATCATGTTGGAAAAATGGTCAAGGCTTGATCCACCTCTCTTTAGTTTTGCTTGTTTTTATTTATCTTTCTTTTAGTCATTGACATTGCATGTTTGTGTATCTTGATGTTTCATATCATACACCTTGTGCATGTCCTTTTGTGCTTATGTCAATTTTACGTAGGATCATGGATCCTAGGGGATTGAACACCTCCTTTGATCTTTGTTATCCTAGACCATTTGCATTGGTAAACTTGGACCCCTCTTGAATGTCTACTTTAGTGTGAGTTTGAAGCAAGTTCCTCCTCTCACTAAAGTGGGGGCTAAATGTGGAAAAATAAAAAATTATCCCTTTACATTTTTCACACTTGATTTGGGAATTATTAACATTAAATTGACCTAATATTACCTTGATCTAGTGTTGTAATGTGTTTTACACATTCACATTGGATTTAGAGCCCTTTTAAGATAAATAGTTTGTTCCTTAATTTAATGTTGTAAAGTGTATTTATTGACACCTTCACTTTAAGTTTTGGGCCCTCTTGCATTTATTACCTTAATATGATCATTAATAGGCTCCTAAGACCCTATATTATGTATCCTAAGGCTTATTTCAACCAAAATCCTTACAAGATCAATAAATAAACTTAATTTTCCAACTCCCCAACATTTCCTCCACTTGAAAAGGCCTAGTGGGACCCATACACCACCTTGGGTGTATGAGTCCCATCCAAATGGAACCTATATACCAAAAGTGGCATATGAGTCCCATTTGGCCCCTTTTTAGGGTTTTGAGCAGGAAATTAGGGTTTTAAGTTCAAATTTTATGAATGTCAGCTTTTGGGATCTAATAAACAGGAAATTAGATGGGTTACCTATATAAACAAGGTCTCAAATCATTATTTCACCTAATCCTTCATGATATCAACATAAGTTATCAAGAGTTAAGCATTCCAAGATTTAAAAAGAGTGTCAAGAGAGTTTACAAAAGCATTTCTAAGGAATTCAAGGGAAGAATTCTTCATTACTTGTTGCAGAAATTCAAGATCCATCATCATCTCAAGGTCATCAAGCATCAAGAATGTCATTGAGCTAGTGTTGTGATGTAGCATTAAAAATCCATTTGCAAGCATTATTTCATATCCAACTCAAGATCAAGATCTACATTCCACATTACCACTTCATGTTATATTGCTAATTTACATCTCACAACTTCATTCAAGGTATCATTGTTCATGTTTCATATTTCATGTTTCATGTTTATGTTTCATTGTTTCATCACAAGGTTTAATTACCTAAACAGGGTTTGAACACGAAAAACCCATATTTCCTAACAATCAACAAGTTTTTATATCTCTGCATGTGTGGTTGAAGATCTAGGTGTCTTGGAGCTTGAAGATCCTTTGAATATTGAGTTGCAAGGTTGAAGAAAGTCATCAAGTTGTCACAAGGTTGCTATCTTCACGGAAAGTCACCTACAAGTTGCAAATTAGGGTTTCAAATCCAAAAATGAAGTGTGGAAATAAGAGTAGAGATACGAGTGTAGATTCAGGTCTTAACCCTTTGAAAAATAAGAGTGGTACTGATACACCACTTGTGGCATATGAATCCCAATATAGCACATTTTCTAGATTCCAGTGAATTTAGATCAACCTCTGTGAGATTCGAGTTTTGACACAAAAACCCTTGTCTAGGACTAAATTTCCCAAACTAGTGTATGAGTCCCAATGGGCACTTAACAACAGGTTTTCATGGTTTTGAAGTTTATTTTGAACTCATCCTTCTTCCAGGTGCTCCTCTAATCATTCTCAATTTTTCATTCTGCATTTCAGCTTCATTTCCTAGGTCATTTAGTTAGGTTTTACATAGTACTTTTCATATTACATTCATTTATTATATTTCTAGGCCCTAGCTTGCTGGTAGACCCCCTTTTAGTATCTAAACATACCCTAGGACACCTTATTGCAGAATATCTTTCCCCCTTTCTACATTCATATTGAGATCTCTAAGGTTTCCTTGAATGCAATAAGAGTGAAATAGGAACCATATCCTTGTGCACCATCTCATTATGGTGGGGCACCTTATTTCCATTGTTACAGACTCAACATTTCCTTTTCTATTTTATAGAAGAAAAACTATTGATGCATAAAAAAAATGTTATCAATTGTTCTTGCGGAAATGATAGTCTTAAATGAAATTGAAGAAAATTATGACAATCAAAATGCAATAGAATCTAATAGCCCTAAAAAATTTATACTATCTCAAATATAGTTGAAACCAAATATACTTTAGAAATATATGCTAGTAATTACAACATACAAGATGGTCTAGTTAGTGGGTTAGATGGAATATTTAAGGCATATACCAAACTTAATGATTTTTGCATTGTTTGGATCAAATTCAATCATTCATAAATTGGCCATGAACAAATTAGAAAACTAGCACATTGTTATACTGATCTCATTAAAAAAGAATGAATACCCATACTTTGTATTGCTAGACCTATGCAAACAATAAACATGAATAAGAAAATTGTTGTTAGAAAATAGTTTCCAATATAATTAGTATGTACATGAACTATACACCAATATCAAGTATTTACAATATAAGCTATAACATTTGATCCCACTGGTGTAAAATAACATAGATTAGCATATAAAACATTGTCATGAATACAATTGATTAAGACATTGATCTCTCTCCAACCTCTAAATGAAAAGAATTAAAGTGAAAAATAATGTAGTGATTGAGATGTCTCGTCTTCAATCAAATACACAATGGAAACTTGAAAATGATGGCATGTTTTCCAATAAAATTTCACAAATTCTTTTATGCATATTGAATACACACAACTTATGTGCACATAAAAAATGACATGAAGAGTGATCATGATATAATGTCATCTGACATCTTGTGTTTACAAGAAACACACATGCAACCCTTTGAAGCCAACAATATATTTAAACATTTTTATTTTTTCTACATATAATATTCATGGCATAATGACTTTAACTAAAAAAATCTCTTTGTCTCTAAAATGAAAGAATACAAAACAAGAGTTGAAGCCAACAAAAAAAAAATAGATTTAGGTAACAATGAACTTAATATAAGTAATCTTTATGCAAGACCAAACACTTCAGTACTATAAATTTTGACTATATTCAACAAAATTCTTACAGATGTAAATACAAAAAAATATTTTGTATATTATAGGAGTGTATTGTAGAAAAATGTATCCCTTTACATTTTCACACTTCTTTGGGACCTCTCTACTAAAATTGGGCTTCTTCATGCCTTAGTTGGTTCTATTTTGCATCCACAAGCCTTACTTAATGCATTTCTTTGAGGATAATCCCGACACTTAACAAATGACCAATCAAATTTCATGTTTTTGGGTTGTGTATTCTAGATCTAGTGATCTAGGACTCATACGCCACCTTGGGCGTATGGGTCCCACCTAGGTTTCAGGGCCTGATCTTGAATATGACATTGAACTTAGCTTTTCTTGAAATTTGTTTCCCATGCTTAGGCTAGTAGGACTCATACACCCCAATTGGTGTATGAGTCTCGCTTTAGCTTGGACCTATTTTGAATTCAATTCTTTGTAGTATTTTATTCTCCTAGGTCTGGTGTTGGCTTGTAGTGTTGTAATTTTGGGAAATTTGGCATAAATAAGTATAAATACAAGGGTATTTCACATAATTTCTCCTAGAAATTCAAGTATCAAGTATCCTTGCAAATTTATGATCAAGAGAACTTTCAAAATCATTAAAGATCTAATTATCAACTATTTTGAGCTATATTCAAGATTCAACCATCATGTCAAAGTAATCATGCATCATGTGTGTTTTTGAGCTAACATTTGTGATGTAGAGTTTCACGATTCAAGCAAGCATTCAAGTCAAGATTCATAACATACAATCAAGAGTCAAGATCTATGTTCATGCTAGCCATTTCATAAAATATTGTAGCCTTTATTCCAAGGGTTTGGTGAGTTGCAACATAACATATGTGTTCATTCATCACGTGTTCATTCTATTTCATTTCATTTCAAGGTTTGATTACCAAAACGGGGTTTGATCAAGGAAAACCCCTATCCACTAACAAATCAACATTTTTCTTCTCTTCATGTGTGATTGTAGATCTTTGTGTTTTGAGTCTTGAAGATGCTTTGAAGACAAAGTTGCAAGATTGGAGAGAGTTGTCAAAGTTGCCAAGAAGTTGTTATCTTCACCAAAAGTTACCTATAGGCCAAGATTCATAGTTTCAAACTTGGAGATTAGACAGGAGAGAAGCTATAGAATATCACTAGAGGATAATAGAGCTTTAGACAAACCCTAATATTTGGACTAAATCGTCCTGGCTGACACAAGAAGTTGGGTCCACAAAAAGCTCAAAAAGTGGAAGTGTTTTTGCTATTTTTTAGAATTTGTCACACTTGGACTGAAAATTTGAGGCACTTACATAATGAATCTTAAAAAAATTCAAAAAAAATAAATTTATAATTTTGAATCTAGTTTCCAAATAAGTAATTTATTCAAATACCCAGATGATAGAAATTGAATTTTGATAGGGACATATAAAAACCACTTTCTAAAAGTCATTTTTTTACCATACCATGCACATGTACAAACACCACTTTTTGACCCAAATAAAATTATTTTTTCTAATTCCTTTTGGGGAAAGATAGCTAACAACATGAAGTTTGATAAGGATATTTTTTTATAATTTTTTTAAAAATATTTTTTTATTGAATTTTGATTGGCCTTAATTGTTGTTTTTAAAAATCAATGTGTACAAACAACATAATTAGACCTAAACTAAACATTTTTTTAATATTTTTTTTCATTGTGTAGAGAATTGTTTGAATATTGATGCCATATTTTCTTTTACAAGAAAATTAACCAAAAAAAAAGTAAAATTAAAAAACAAAAAAGTTTGATATTTCAAGTTTATGGACTAGTTTTCTTACAAAATAATTAAAAAATAACAAATATAATCCAATCTTTAAAAAATATATATATTTGGAAACTAGACATCATTTTCTCTAATGGGTTTTAATTTCATAGATTGATTTAGAAAAAAAGTCCATCAACCATATTGCTAAAGTTGGACATTTCTCTTGAACTTTCCTTAGTTTTTTAGTTGCAGACCTCAAAGGATAAGGGTTGGGTTGCCAAGCCTTTCCCAAGCCTAAAACTGAGGCAGTATGTGGGTTGGGGATTCAAAATTTTAAAAATGTGTATGTGTTATAAAATGCATACATGTTCTTTATTTGCTTGATTATTTAAAAATTAAATACTTTTTAAAAATGTGTACGTGTTTCTAAAAGGTATTTAATTTTTTAAATAAATGACTCATACATGTTATAAAATGCATGCACGTTATATAACATGTATTCATTATAACACACACATTTTTTTAGGCTTGGCCGAAGCATAATGCATACGTGTTTTTTTAATAATGCGTACGCATTTTTTAATAACACATACGAGTTTTCTGCGAGATTTTTTTTGGCCGAAACTTCCCCCCTTCATGGACACAACTTCTTGCTTTTACCCACCACCTTGGGTGGATGTGTCCAAGTATACCACTTTTCAGTCATTTCCTATAGATCCTAGTTTACCAGTTGTAGATTCCAGATTCAGCCCAAAACCCTAAATTGGGACTAAATCACCTAGTCTAGCATATGAGTCCCAATTCACATCCAAATTCATAATTTTGGGATTATAAACCTTGTTTCAAGCATCTCAATTCTTTCAGGTACTTCTATATTTATCTCTCGTTTATCATTCTAATTTTAAGTTTTATTTCCTAGGTTACATAGCTAGATTTGCATGTTATTTGCATTTCCTTCTTTCTAAGCATTGCTTAGTGGTGTACCCCCCCTTTATCTTTAATCACACCCAAGGATACCTTGTAGCAATATCCTTTCCTAATTGGATCATTAGTTTGAGATCTCTAGGGTTTCCTTGAATGAACTAAAAGTGAAATAGGAAAGGAGGATCCTTTCGTCCTTGTGTGTGTGCTTCATTTCCTAAAAACTGGAGCACCCTATTTCAGTGTGTTCATTTTGGTGAACTAGACCTTTGAACCCTTTATTCTCTGATTTGGAGTGCATAAAAGTCCTATATCTAGCTTACATTAGCTTTTCATTAGATCTTGCATTAGTTAATTTGCATTTAGGGCTTCTAAATCTTGCATTAGTGAAAAGTGCATATAGGTTGCATTTTTGCATCTTGCATCATTGAATTTCATTGGAAAACTATAATTGCACATAATCAAATCATCATACAAACTATAAACCTTAACATTCACTCAAAATTTATTGAAATTTAGTGCAAAAACCCTAATTTAGGACTCATTCGCTGCTTTGGGCGATTTAGTCCCTATACAGGTGGTTTTTCTAGATTTTTGGGAATTCTGTGTTGAATTTTTTTTAGCATTTAAACCTTCCAAAAACCCTAATTGGGACTCATTTTCCCCTCTAGGAAATTTAGCCTCATATCAGACCTGAAACTACATTTTACAGCATTAAAAACTTCATTTTTGTGTTTCAATTTGTTGTTATTAGATCTCTGTTTAAGTTTGCTAATTTTTTGTTTCATTCATTTCATTAGATCTAGCTTAAATCGCTTTCATTTAAAGTAACTATTTCAATTGTGGATAGAATTATATTACTGCACTTTTTTTTCATTTCTATCATTAGTCGATAATTTCATAAGATTAGATTACATTTTACATTCATTAGAAAACAAAACCAAAAAACAAAAACATCAAAAGAAACAAACAAAACATGGTTAACCTTGGAGAAAGCATATCATTTAAACCATTTAGTATTGATGACTTTGACATGTTAGATGAAGCCCTTGATGACTTCCTCTCCCCTAGATCATCCACTAAAACTTTGATACAAGAGGATGCAAGCATAAAAAATCATGACAATCATAATTATTCTTCTCCCGATATCTCTCCTATTAGTGACGAAGGTATCTTGGTGAAAGAAGATACAATCATTGAGAATCATGAAAGAATTGTTTTTCCATCTCCTCCTCCCCCTTGGGAATATATTATGACACAAGAAGATGAGATCATTGCAACTACTTTACCTAGTCTCCATTCATCTCCCAACACCTCCTCTACTTGTGAGAATGCTTTAGTGAAAAAGGATACAATCGTGAATGATCATGAAAAACACATTTGTGTGGAGGATATGTTATTAAGAGTTCCAATGATTGAGAGCTATGAAAATCATATCTCTCCTACTTGGGAAGACATTATAGTACATGGGGATGTAATTATAGGTAGCCATGAAAAGCAAACTTGTCCTCCTAATATCTCTTCTAGATACAAAGAAGATAGTTTGGTGTTAGAAGATACACTTATTGATAGTCATGAGAATATTTTTCCTCCCTTCCTAATTCCCCTACCATTTGGGAAGACCTATTTGAACAAAAAATTCCAATCATTGGTAAGAATGAAAATCATTGTTGTTCTTCTCTTGATGCCTCCCTTATTTGTGATGAAGTTGTGAATACAAAATTTTCCATGCTCCCTTCAGGTTTTTTTTTTGGCTAAGTACTGGCCCATGCCTTCAAATGAATATCATCAACCCATTTTTGATAATCACCATGGCCTTTTCCACTTGTCCACTCATCACTCTTTGGAGGAATTTTTTCCTTGCTCTTCTATAGGAACCGCTATGATCCCACGTGTCTTCACTACAGGTTATTTTGATTGCTTCCTTTCACTTCCTTGTCGGTTCCCACCCGTGTGCCACATTGCTCCCATTCGCATAAATATTTGGTGGACCCCATAGGCGGCATCTATAGTGAATTTTTTTTCTATGTGTCACCTCAGCGCAAGCTTTCAACAAAGGAAGGAAAAAAATCAACCGCGGGCAACAAAATGCTGCCACACATCTCTTTAGCACATGCTTATTCAATGCAAGGGATGAAGCGAGCTATGGGTTGCGATATGCTGCCATGTGTTCTAACTACCTATACAAGGGGGCAACACTTGTTTGCACAGGACTTCACTGGGACCACTGCCATCATTCACAGGGGATACACCTGAATGGAGAGCGACCAAATGTTATGGCCCAAACCTTTTCTATTGCAACGACCTAGGGGAATCATTGTCATAACATCATTGCTCAAGATTCTGAATATTTTCAGTTGCTTCTCATCTGTGGTGGGAGGCTCGCTATATATACTACTCTCTACTTCTAAAAAGGGGTTATGAGTTTGAAGATTACATGCTACATATTCTTCAAGTTCCACTAGTTTAAGAATTACAGGATTTTTGCAGAGACACTAGGCCTTTTTATTGTTTAGATTATTGAAAGAACTCATAGACTGTGTCATTGTTCGACCTCTCTATTTTCTTATGCTACTGATAAAATTTACATTGTGCCTTTATTGTTTGAATGACTTCTTTTCTACACTTCTATAATTTGAATGCAAGTATACTGGTTTAGATCATGTCTTTTGACACTTCTTTTTAGTAAATGGGTGTGATAATTATTTTATGTCATTGAATGAGTTATTCATGCTGCAATCCTTAATTTTTGTTATTCTAGGACATGGTAAATTGCTAAGTGGGCCCTTAGATCATATCCAAAAGATAGGTTTATCATGCCTTTTATCTAAATTTTGGTGCATCGCCTTAGTTAGATTCTTTATTTTTATATTTGCTTCTTTTTCCCATTCCAAAACCCCAATTACAAAAGAAGCTAGCTTCTTTAAAAATCTAGAGGTCACTCAGTTTAGCGCAATAAGTCCCCCATAACCTAAGTTTCCCACAAAGGGTTGTTACCTTTCCAATATTTGGCATCAACAATTTTTCTTTTTCTTGGCACGCTGGGTGGGACTGAGCTTAAATGAATCTAATTTTTAGAAGGGTGTATGAGCCATCAGCCTATTACTAGGTTGCAAACAACAAATAATCTTGGTTTATTAGTACCACCATTAGGGACAGTACATATCGCGACCCAATTAGTGAAAGTTCCACTTCCTCCTCCCTTTTTGCTAGCCATGTTTCTTGCCACTAACAGAAATTAGGTGGCATGAGATTCCGAAAGCCCTCTTGTTGCACTAGTAGTGCCTGTCATTTGGGTTGATGTCCTAGTTTCTTCCCTAAAGGCTATACCTAAATTCACCGAAGATGGCTCAAGAGAACCATCCGAACATCTACAAGATGTTACAGACGTATATCTGGTACATGGCGTTAAAGACCAAAATATAGCGCTAAGGTTGCTCATCACCTCTTTCAGAGGCAAGGCACTAGATTGTTACCGGAATCTATAAGCAAACACTATCAGTACTCGGGATGAGCTCGGGGATCCTTTTTACCATATATTTTCAAACGAAGGAGACCAATCATCGCTATATTATCAGTTTTCGGTCATAAAACGGGCCCTGCATGAAGCCATGGCTAAATTTAATGCTCGATTCCATACCAACTGGTAGAGGATTCAAGTTGATATCTGCCCGCCACCTAATTTGGAATTTATGTTCTATTTGAAATCTATCAACCCTAACATTTCCATGATGATCCAGTCTCTCGATAGAACCACACTATCGAGCGCATATAGCGTTGCTATCTAAGTGGAGAACAATTTGATAGACACTAGGAAATTTCCACCTCCGCCCATAATTCCTATATTCCCAAAAATATCAGTTTCTT
Organism: Sequoia sempervirens; assembly: GCA_007258455.2. Lineage (NCBI taxonomy): Eukaryota > Viridiplantae > Streptophyta > Pinopsida > Cupressales > Cupressaceae > Sequoia > Sequoia sempervirens. The sequence goes on along the minus strand of VDFB02000002.1, from coordinate 198,281,611 downwards.
CTTAGGAGATGCCTTCTACCAGTGCACCGGCTCCTCCTCAATCCATGTACATGTATCCGAGTGCTCCGCAAAATGTTGCCTCTACGTCCGGATCTTCAAAGGAGGAGATGAGCGAGTTCAAGGAAATGTTGCAAACTATTGTTAATGAGATAACCATTATCAAGCACAACCAGGCCATACCTCTAAAGTCTACCTACCAGAATTATCAAGGTAGAAGGTCCTCTTACCAACAAAACCAGTTCCAAGGAGGCACCCACAAAAATCTATAGGTGCAAGCAACAAATTAGATAGTGCTGGTACCCACTCCGCTGTAAAGTGCCAACCTAAGCTCGAGTAGAGAGTTGACCATGGGGTAGAAAAATTTAGTGGATGATACTAATCCCTAGTGCTTCCCTTGCGGTGATTCACACATGCCCTGAAAATTTCCATGCAGTAACCTACAACAAAAGGTAGCGGAGCAGTGCAACGAAGCCGCAACGTCAGACCCTGGAAGTTATGTGTATACCTCTTTGCAAATGGACAACATGGTGCTCACCGTACAAATGCAAGGGATGTCACTAGAGCAAGAAGCGGACATCGCTCCCGATCATGCACTCTTCTCATGGATGGAAGAAGAAGCGTTGTTTTCCAATTATGCATCCACATCTAAAACACTTCAAGTATAGTCTAATTACAACACCCACTAGAAGAGGAGATTCACAGGCAAACCGGTTGTCCCACAACTAGTTAGTCCACAACCTAAAAGTGCTTCTGACCAAATTCCTAGTACCTCCGCCATGGTGTCACAATGCTAGATACGAAGGGAAGTTGTTATAACAAGAGCAAAGGAATAGAAATCCCTGAATCCGCTACCTTTCAATATGGTGGAATAGTTAAAGAAATCATCCGCTAATGTGTCTCGTTGGGATATATTAGCTATCCCAGAACATAAGGCATTACTACAGAAGGCACTCCAGGAGGATCTAATCATGGAACCAAAGGAGAAATTGCTCAAAAGAAAGGTTGTTGATCAATCACCTCTAACAAAAGTTCTCAAAAAATGGTGTAGTGGAATCTCTCGCTAAGGTAGGAGATAACCTAAAACTTAAACCCTTCTTCCTAACACTTATTGTGGGCCATAAGTTATTGCACAATGCCATGATTGATTCCAGTGCCAACACCACAGTTATGCAAAAACAAATAGTTGAGGCTTTAGGGCTCAGTTATGAACCTTTAAAAAAGGGAGTGATGCAGCTTGATGGAAACAAAGTTAAAACTCTTGGTCTCATCAAGGATCTTCCCTTGACTCTATTTTCCTACCCTAGCATCACGGTGTTGCAAGATATTGTGATCATTAATGTTCCCCCCATGTTTGGCCTCTGTTTATCCCAAGAATTTACTTCAAAGGTGGGTGGATACCTATCCCTATATTGGTTGCACATGATTCTCAGGACCAAGTGCAGTATGAAATTGAAGATAGAATCTGAAGCTCTACATTTGGAACATGTGGCCAATGAGGCCATGATCAACTTTGAGGCCACTCATACTTCTTTCACCAAGCAAGAAATGTATTGTGTTGAGCTACAGGAAGATGAAAAGGTGACCAAAGATTAGACTGATCAAGAAGATATTTTGTTGAGTGAACATATGGAAACTGATCCTTTTGGAAACTACCATGCTACCAGGTTGGGAATTTATGTCATCTACAATGAAGATCTAGTGCTCCTGAAGGTCATGAGAAAACCAAAGGATGGTCAAGCCTCAAAATTATGGATGCTACATTTTGATGGAGCAAGATGCAAGAATGGTGCAAGAGCTGGGATATGTTTAATGTCCCCATAGAATGAAAAGACATTGAGGTCTTTCCACTTCTAGTTCAATTGCTTGAAAAATGAAGCTAAATATGAAGGACTAGTGCAAGGTATCACCCTTGCCGAACAGATGGGAATAAAAAAATTAATGGTGTCTGGAGATTTTGAACTAGTAGTCAATCAAGTATGAGGAATTTCTACGGCCAAGAATGTCCACATGTAATCCTATAGACATTGAGTTTGGGACCTGATTGAGGGTTTTGAAGCCTTCAACATTTAGACGGTGCCCCAATAATAGAATACAGATGTGGATTGCATGGCATCAATCGGATCCTAGTTTGATCCTACCTTCGATCTCATTCACAACCAACACTCTATATGAGTAATAGTCTAACCATAAATTCTAGACAATGACCAAAGCTAGCAAGTATTTGACAGTGATCAACACATTTCCTCATTCATCCAATAGTCGGGAGAATTTGCTGACTAGCTCCAACAGAAGATTGCTAAAGATTATGAAGGAAAAATTATTCAACTGAAATCCAACAAGATTCCAAAGGGATTGGTCACTCTTGAGAATATTTTCGATTGTGACGATGCAAGAAATGACAAACAAAATTTTATAGTAGAAAAAAGTGACTGCGGACCTTCAGGTCAGAGATGGAAGAAAGTTCAAAGTTGGGAAGGATGTCTTGCATCACGGTAAGAAAAGGCTTATCAACTTTTGAAAAAAATATGGAGTGGTGGCCTGGTCATATGATGACCTCAAGGGATATGATCCTAATATTATTCAACACATAATAGAGTTGGCGAAAGGCACAAAACTGGTTCACCAAAAACAAAGGCCAGTGAATCCCAAGATTAAAGCACTAATGGTGCAAGAATTAACAAAGCTAATCTAGTTGTGGATTGTCTTCTCAATCAAGCATAGCACGTGGGTATCCAATTTGGTCCCGATCCAAAAAAATAATGGAGATATCCTCCTATTTGTGGACTTCCAAGACCTAAATAGAGCATCCCTGAAGGATCATTACCGACTACCTTCAATGGAGTCAATCTTGCAAATGATGGCAAGATCAGAGATGTTCTCCCTGTTAGATGGCTTCTCTAGTTACAAACAGATCTGGGTTAAAGAAGAGGATCAACATAAGATGACATTCACTACCAAGTGGGGAACATTTACATACGCTAAGCTACCATTCAGCCTCTCAAACATAGGAGCCACCTTCCAGTGGGAAATGGATACCACTTTTAGCAAACTAATTAACAAGATTATCCTAATCTATTTGGATGATTTGACGGTGTTCTCCAAATCCAAAGATGATCATTTTGATCACCTTGAGATGGTTTTCAAGAAATGCTAGGAGTTTGATATATCCCTAAACCCAAAAAAATGTGTCTCTAGAGTTTTGAAAGGCAATCTATTGGGGCACATGGTGTCCAAAGAAGGAATTTCAATTGATCTTGAGTGGGTGAAAGCAATCAAAGAGCTTCCCCTTCTAGTCAACAAGAAAGGAATCCAGTCCTTCTTGGGAAAGATGAATTTTGCTAGCAAATTTATTTCTAATTTTGCAAGAATAATTAGGCCAATTACCCTGAAGCTAAAAAAGGATCAAACATTTAAATGGACAAAGGAAGCCAAAGAAGCCTTTGAGAGAGTCAAGGATGCTATTTCCTCTGCTCCTATTCTAGTCAATCCAGAATTATCAAAGGACTTCATAATGTATGTATTTAGTAGCAAGTCAAGCATTGCTACTGTCTTAACTCAGAAAGATGATGAGGGAAAGGGAGAACATCCGATAGCATTTCACTCCCAGCCCCTGAAGGAATATGATATAGACTACAACTTTGTAGAGAGGAAAGCACTTGCAATAGTTAAGGGGCTCAAGAAGTTTTGAAACTTAATATCTTGCAATAAGGTGATTGTCTATGTTGCACATTCTAGTGTGCATGAATACATCATGAAAGGAGAGATCACTAAGAAAAGATCCAATTGGATCACCAAGATCCTCTAATATGACATATAGGTTAAGCCTACCAAGACCATTCGAGGAAGAGGGTTGTGCGAATACCTTGCACACGATGAAGAAATGGCCACCAAAGAAGAGCAGCCAGAGCTAGTCCGAATGAATGAGTTAGAGTCCAAAGGTTGTTGGTTGGAAAATAGAATAAGAATTATGCATACAAGAAAGTATTCACTGAGCCTTCTTTCTCAGAAGAGGAGATTCTACCGACTACAAACTAGCGGATATGCGCTCATTGAAGGGATATTATTCAAGAGAAATTTTAATGGCATTCGGTTGTGATGCATTACCATAGAGCAAGCAAAAAGGATCCTTGACACTTACCACAACAGTTCCGTGGGCGGGCATTTCTCCGCAAAGACAACCACCATCAAAATCATGTGTGTGGGGTACTTTTGGCCAACGCTATTCAATGATTCCTACTCCTTTTTCAAAACTTGCAAGGAATGTTAGTTCTTCACAAGAAGAAGAAAGAATTCTACAATGCCTCTCAATCCGATAGTGGTTGATGAGCCATTCGCGCAATGGGGTTTGGACTTCATTGGAATGATCAGCCCAGCCTCCAAGGATGGACATAAATGGGTCTTGAAGGCCACTGAATACTTCACAAGATGGTCCAAAGTTGTGCCACTAATGAATGCGACAAAGGCAGAGAGTTGATTTCCTAGAAGAACTGGTGACGAGATTCATCCTACCCAAAACTATCATCTCTGACAATACTAAAGATTTCTTGGGCTCTAAGGTAAGTCAATTCGCACTTACACATGGCATATTCCTTAAAACATCATCAAACTACTACCCAAAAGGGGATGACTTAGCCAAGTCGACAAACAATAATTTGGTCTAACTCCTCAAAATAATCAGGTCAGAATACCAAAGGGAATAGCATAAAAACCTCTGAACAAGGCTTTGGGTGGACCGCATCACTCCTAAACAAGTCCTCAAGACTTCACCATATGAGCTAGCATATGGACAAGAGGTTTTGTTGCCTATCTCTATGGAGATTTTGGCACTACAATTGTTAAAATCTCTTGAGGTGGAATAAAATGGTGCAATGGAGGTACAGTTAGCTGAGTTGCTACAAGTATAAGAGAAAAGGGAAAAGTCCCTAACAACCATGACTAACCACCAAAAAGTGGTTAAAAGGTTCTTTGACAAGAAACCATAAGATCAAGGTCTAAAGTGCAGAGACTTAGTGCTAAAATTTAATGAGAGGGCTGCAAAGCTGAGTCAACATGGGAAGTTTGATAGCCTTTGGGAAGGCCTGTTCAAAATAATTCAATGCAAAGAGAATAATGCATATGAGTTAGAAACTATGGAAAAAGAAGTGTTGGGAATTTCAGTCAATAGAATTCACCTGAAATTATTTAATTAAGCTTGCTACCCTACCGATGTAACTATGTCTATAATGTTTTTCCCTTCTTTCCCTTTTTGTTTTGTTGGCTTATATTTTTATTTATTTTGTGGTTCGAGGCAGAAAAGAGTAGGTAACCCATTAATTGCAGAGAGTAAGGAAATAAACTCATAGCTGAAAGGAGCAAAAAATTAAACACCCACACGCAAAATTGAATTCATATATACATGTTGAAAAAGAAAAGATGACCCAGTTGCAGAAGCCAAAGCAGACAACAAGATGGTTATATAAAGATATATTTTCATTATGTGTGCTTTTGTATTTACATTGTCAAAATGGCTCAAGGGCCATGCTTCTAAAAGCATATAGTTCTATTCTGCTTCTTTTATATATTACGAAAATCCTTTTTTCAGGAATGTATACAAAAAATGGACTAATTGCTATGAGTTTTTAAAGGGAAAAAAGAAAAATACGGAAGTCTTCAGTCCACAGCATGGGCAGCAGCAACAAACACATCAATAGCAGTGTCCACAATATCTTCATCCATAGGGGCATCATCATCAATAGCAACATCATTAGTAGGAGCAACGGCTAGAGGCAGAGGGAACACATGGATCCTAAAGTCCATGTAACAATCGATGTTGTAAAACAACACCACGTTGTAGATGCGAAACAGGAAATGGCAGGCTCAACTGACCTTCTGGTGATGCTCATCTTCCGACTGGAGGTGAAAGACACTCAGAAATGGCAGCCATGACACAACCACATCCTCTTATATGAACCTTCATAGGTTGCTTGTGGTTAGTATGCCTTCGCCATATGCAGCATTTGCAACTACTTCTTCGAAGCCATTCAGGTACTTCTAAGGAAATATTTCTTTGACAAGATGAAGAATTTGAGGCTTGGGAATTCCTATATCCAGCATGGAGGTGAAAAAGTGCTAGCACACATCAGTGTTAACTCGATACTTGTCCTCGTATTTGAGGCAATCCCGTTCCAGAAACCATTTCATGGCTATAATAGCTAGTGAGTGCTTATTTTTCTTCATCCTCTTTAAACGCTTAGTAGAAATCTCACCTAGGAAGGAAGTTTGAGACTTGTGACACACTAGCCTAATTGGGGTATTCATGTTGAAAATCGCTCTGCAACTAGCCTAGAACTATCTCTACAAAGTGCCTAAGTCTGGCCTATGAAAACACTATGCACTGCAAATGTCAAATTGCTAAACCAATGACCTACTACCAAATTTTCTCTAATCACTAAGTGTGATTTTGCTACTGCTTAGATGCCTATTTATAGAAAAAGTGAGAAAATGTGTGGTAATTTCTTACCATAAACATGATGCTAATCAAGTACCAACTTGAAAGTTGTGTATGAGATTGCTCGAATTTCCCACCCAGTTGTAGCTGTTGAGTATGGTTTGCTGCATGCAAAATGAATAAGGGTTAATTAATCAGCCTAAGCTAGTGGTCGCAATTGGTGGTGTTATGCATGGCCAAGGAATGAGGTGTCATTCTCCAGGTTTTTTTATTATTCTGAGGAAGAGCTCATATCTTTTTAAATGTTGATCGCATCTTTGGCTTAATCATTCCTTCTGGGATATTAATTACCAACACATACAAATGATTAAGTTGCTAGCAAAGCATCGACTCAAGTTCCAAGAAAATTGTGTTGTACAATACGGTTGCTAATTATAGTTATCAATTCTTGTCACATCAAAATGGCAAGTGATTCATCTCGCACAAGCCAAGGGTTGGTGGTACATGCCGAATTAAATGCAAAAAGGTAACTCCCATCTACCACCTTGAAAGAAAATAGCTAAGTGTTGCATGCAAAAATTTTGAGCACTTAAAAAGTATTTTCAAATACGATGCCCAAAACAAAATTGATTTCTAGTGTATAGCTAGAGTTAAGGTAAATTTGCAAAAAAAATCAAGCTAGCAAAAGCTTCCAGCAAAGAAAAATGGCAGAAAGTTCAAGCTAGGAATTATAGGGAGGGGCAACAAAAATCTTATTTAGAGTCATGCGAGGGGCACCAATTGTCGATATTTTTGAAAACATTTCTTACGCTACACCAAGTATTCCTAACAAGCCAAGGTGGGAAAACAAAAAAGAGTTGGACGGGCCTAAAAGCTACAAAGACCAGAGCTTAATTTAGGAAGACTGGGATAATATTCATAATCCCTTTCTTGCAAAGAACCCTAAAGGATTGAGGGAAGCAACCTGCGAAAGAATGAAGGTGTCTAGAAAGGAAATGTTGACGGAAAATAAAGTATGGTCTAGTGGGCTCCCTCAATATATGGTCCCATTTGTGCACTACTACCCAGAATTGGTCGATGTGGCCATTAAGCATTTCAACCCAAGCACTAACACCATTGAGGGCCAAACCCTGTCAATTAACATCACTCTGATAGCCATCCAAAATATGTTGTGTATTCCTGATCATAAGAGCAGAGGGAAACCAATGGAGGCATTCACTCCTACACAGAGGAATCATATATGGAGCACCAAGAATAAGGTTGTGGAGTTTTATAATGAAGAAACCCAAAGGATTGAAGCAGAGCAAGGGAAACCACCAAGAATTTTGGTGTAGCACAGTGCGTTCCTAGAAGACTTGCAAGATGCCTTTTCAATGATGGTGTTTGTTTTTGGTCTAGACACTGACAAGGAGGTGCATGCATTTCAATTAGGCCTAGGTTTCCAGTTTCACAGGCAACAATCTTATTTCTGGTATGATTTTGCAGAGTACCTTGCAAATAAAATGATAGAGCAAATGAGCAATTACTAGGCTAAATGGAAGTTCAGATTTCTTTCCTATCTCACCCATATGTTTTTGCATCAAAACCTAGATTTATTTGATAAGTGGGTGAAATTTTCTATTTTTGACAAAAGGAACAGAAGAATCCAGTTTCTATCTAGACTCCTCTCCTCTCTTCCACTTTTTATTATTATGCATTTTTAGATTATTTCTTGACTCTGATTTTGCAAGATTTGCAAGGATAGTATTAATCGGCTTACTCTGACATAGACAGAGTATATGCAGTTTTTCACTCCCATATCTGATTGGTTCTTTAGAGAAGATTTCACATTCATCTAGATGTGAGGCTTCACTAATGAACCATTTCACCTTCCGACATGTGTGACTAATCGAGTGTTGGACCTTGAATTGTTCTGGTAGGCATGCATTATTGATATCACCTTCTACAGTGGGATTAAGGTCAAGAGGAAGGGATTCTTCACCTGTCCACAAAGATTCAAAATAGTGGCCATGAAAAAGAAGCAGACACACCTACTGTTGTAGGATAAGCTGGCTCATTTAGGGTTGGTAATGATCTGTGATAAGTGGGATTACAACCCTTTCAATGATCTGCCATATGAGCATCTCAAGGTAACTCGTAGCCCTTAGCCTTACTGGGAGAGGAGGCGCAACCCACTAGAGGATGAGGATGAATTATTGGTCGACCTGATTCATATTCCCATAGATTATAATAGGTCGCCATGGCATAAGTTCTATTTTGTCGAGGCGGATTATGATGAAAACTGCAAAATGGGAAGGACTCTATACAATAAGCTGAGAAATGAAGAATAATGGACTATAGAAAGGATCAGAGCCTTTTGGGTGTATTTCTAGGAGATAAAATAGCTCGATGCACCTTATGAAAGCATGTTAGATGATGAAGAATTTGATAGGTTATGGGATGAGGAGTATCCTACTTTTGACTCAAGCGCTAGTGGAGGCAATGACCCCGATGATGAAGAAGAGAAAGTCGAGGAGGAAGTCGATACATCGACATCCTCAGCTCAAAAAAAGAGGAATTCCACAAGGTACTCTACCTATGTCACTTCAAATGTGCTACTAAATATATCAAGGGCTTCGTGGATGCTTACCTAGGCCTTGAAAGCAACAAGGGGGTCCCAACCTCAATAGTCAAAAACTATGGAGATCGAAGACTCCCCGCCCCCTAAACAGAAACACACTGATGTTATTGTGGGAGAAGGATCACAAGGATCCATCACAAGCCAAGTGCTCATAGCGAGCTAGGAGTTTGAAGTGAGTGCGCAGCCAGAAACATGCGGAGCACCACTAACGTCCAATCAATAGGTAACGTTCACTCCTCCTTTTCTCGCTTCTCAATCTTTAATGTCCTCTTCCATTCCTGCAACACCCATTACTACAAGTGTCACACCTACCTTCTCTACCCCTACCACAATGATTTTGGGAGGTTTCTCTCAATTCTCCCAAACAAGGCCATCTATCTTAATGCCTCTGTGAACCTTAACCCCAGCCACCATGGCTCAATCTCTCCTCGCCTCTCTTTCTGAAGGCTCAGGCACCATGGGTACCCCTATTGCTACTGCTACCTCAGGTCTGGCCAAATTTTCCTAGCAAAAAAACTCGATTATGACTACCCCATCATCACAACAACTAATCAGCCCTTCTATTAGTTCGCAAACCAAACTATGACAAGTTCCCTTTTTCTCCCTGAAAACTGCCAATCTCCCACCAAAGAAAATGCAGGGGCCTGCCACATTTGTATTCCCTTTTTCCCTTCCTCCTAGTGCACCTATTGCAGGCGAGCTAGTTCAATCGCTAGGCCAATTCATAGCATAGGGTGATTCAAGGAAGGAAGCACAGGCCCTCAGGATCCAAAAGTGAAAAGCGAAGGATGACAAGAGGGAGGCAGAGTCTAAGGTGTATATAGTTTACAATGAAGCACAACAAACGCTGAATTTCGTCACCATGTACCTGAATGTTGTCAAATTGTAGGGGGAGATGCTTCCAGATGATTATGACATGTATGCCATGGGGCTTGATCTGGCTGCAACACGGCCACAAGATAAGGTAGAACTCATGAAGGAAACACAACAGGTGGTAATGACTGATTTCCTTCACTCTAGTCGTTAGTTGAAGAAAAAAGAGGAGCAACTAAAGCTTGTGAAGGAAAGGGTGAGTTTTTTGGAAATGAAGGAGAAATCACTGAAAGTAGAAGTTGTGCGCTTGTATGAGAAAGTGTGAGTAGAAGAGCTGGAGTGGAGAAAAATCTAAGAGGAACTCAATAAGTCCCAATCCATTGACCCCACACTGATGAATGAGCTATGGGTGAGGAACCAAAACACCAGAGCCAATTGACCCTGGCGGAGCAAAATCTACAACAAAAGGATAAAGAGTAGCAACTCAACGTGCTCTATATGAGCATGAATTAGAAAAGAATCATACAGACTTTGAAGGTCGAAAGGCCTAGTTAGAAAAGGAGCTCCAAGAGTCAAAGTCCTCTTGACATAGAATTGGCGAATTGCGCTCGAGCTAAGGAGAATTGGTATATATAGCTAAGTAGCTTCAGGGAGCAACTGAAATCTACAAAAAAGAGAACTATAGAATTAACAAAGGATGTCAATTCAAAGGATACAGAGATCGCCTCTCTAAAGAGATCTCTCCAAGCCTCTACTACGCAGTCGGACCTCATCCCATTAGCTCGGTAGCTATATATTTCTTATTGGGAAAAGGTTAAAGCCTTTTTCCTAACACTACATCCAATGCTCTGATTCATCTCAAAGGAATAAAAATTGAGCCAGGAGGTTCACAAAAAAATCAAGCAATTCCCACGGTTCATCATAGAGAAGGTTCCTGAAGCAAAGAGTTTGCTTAGCAAGCTATATACGGTCTCTGATGAAGACCTAGCCAAGGCAGGAATCGAAGATCGAGAGATTGTTGCCCAGATGGAAAACCAGTTCATCCATTTCCACTTGGCCTTCTAGCAAACTAAAGCCATCACAGCTACTTTGAACCAAACAATGGACAATATGCAGAAAAATTTATCCCAGTTGAGCAAGATGAGTCTGTCGTCCCCGTTTCTTGAAGATGGGTTGATTGCCACAGTTGAGCAGATTGTAGAAAGAATTGAAGAAAAGGAGCAAGACCCAACCATTTTCCATAGTTTCAGCCATCCTCCTACCACGGAAAACATTGAAGGTTTTATTCATCCTCTTGCATAGCTACTTTTCCATTGCGAGGCAAGGGTCGATTTACCTAAGGTATTGCCTTATAAAGAAACACTCGACCTAAGCGGAGCATAGGAAAAATTGTGCAATATAGCGAGACCATTTGAAGACAACTAGTTTCCCCTATAGGCATCCCTTTCCAAGCTCTAATTTGATCACCAATGGATGGCACTATGGTCTGCGAACCAGAGAAAATTTTGCATGACACGTTCGTCAAAGCGAAACACCCCTGATAGTTGCCAAAAGATGTGAATACGAAATTCACCATGCTCCCTTTGGGTTTTTCTTTGGCTAAGTACCAGCCCATGCCTTCAAATGAATATCATCAGCCCCTTTTTGATAATCACCATGGCCTCTGCCACTTGTCTGCTCATCACTCTCTGAAGGAATTTTCTTCTTGCTCTTCTATCAACCCCCACTATGCTCCCACATGTCTTCACCGCGGGTATTTTGATTGCTTCCTTTCACTTCCTCGTCAGTCCCCGCCCATGTGCCATGTTGCTCCCATTCGCATAAAGATTTGGCAGACCCCATAAGCGGTATCTATAGTGAACATTTTTGCTACATGTCATCTCAGCACAAGCTTTCAATGAAGGAAGGAAAAAAAATCAACCGCGTACAGCGAAATGTTGCCACACGTCTCTTTAGTGCATGCTTCTTCAATGCAAGGGATGAAGTGAACTATGGGTTGTGATATGCTACCATGTGTTATAATTGTCTATATGAGGGGGCGACACTTTTTTGCATAGGACTTTTCCAGGACCACTGCCATCATTTTCAGGGGAATGCACCTGAATGGGGAGTGACCAAATGCTATGGCCCAAACCTTTTTTGTTGCAACGGCCGAGAGGAATCATTGTTACAACATCATTGCTTAGGATTTTGAATCATTTCAGTTGTTTCTCGCTAGTGGTGGGAGGCTCACTATATATACTGCTCTCTGCTTCTAAAGAGGGGTTCCGAGTTCAAATATTACATGCTACATGTTTTTCAAGTTCCACTAGTTTAAGAATTATAGGATTTTTGGAGAGACACAAGGATTTTTATTGTTTAGATTATTGTAAGAACTCATAGACTGTGCCATTTTTCAGCCTCTCTATTTTCTTATGCTATTGATAAAATTTACACTATGCCATTATTGTTTGAATGGTTTATTTTCCACACTTCTATAATTTGAATGCAAGTTTACTGGTTTAGATCATGTCTTTTGACTCTTTTTTCAGTAAATGGGTGTGATAATTATTTTATGTCATTGAATGAGTTGTTCATGCTGCAATCCCTAATTTCTATTATTCTAGGACATGGTAAATTACTAAGTGGGCCCTTAGATCATTTCCAAAAGATAGGTTTATTGTGCCCTTTATCTAAATTTTGGCGCATCGCCTTAGGTAGATTCTTTATTTTTATATCTACTTCCTTTTCCCATTCCAAAACCCCAATTATAAAAGAAGCCAACTTCTCTAAAAATCTGGAGGTCACTCAATTTAATGCAATAAGTCCCCCATAAATTGATTTTCCCACAAAGGGCTGTTACCTTGCCAATTTTGGCATCAATAGAAGCTACTTTACAAAATCTAACCACAGAATGTGATGAACCTCTTGTTTGTCACTTTCCTATAAACTTTCCTACTAGGGTAGATATTATGGCACAAGAGAATGAGACCTTAGAGAAAAAGGATGAAATTATGGACAACAATCAAATTTGGCCCTCTCCTAATATCTCTCCTATTGGTGAAGAAGATATTGTAGTGTTAGAAGATCCAATTGATGGGAATCATGAGAATTTTAGGGAAAACATTATTGAACAAGAGAATGCCATCATTGATAAGCAATAAAATCCAACCATTGATTACTCCTTTACTTATGATGGAATTATTTTAGAAGAACCAATCTTTGAATGTAATGAACATCTAGTTTGTAGCTCTCCTAAAATCTCTCCTACTAGGAAAGGTATCATGGTGCAAGAACATGACAACATTAACATATTTCTTTCAAAAATAGTAATATGGCTTCCTTAGATGAAGATGATGAAGTGAAATTAGACTCCTCTTCACTAAGAGATTATGAAGATAAGGATAAATCTTTTGAGGTTATGTACATTAGATATCCCTTGACACCAACCACACATGTAGAACTTGTACAATAAAAAGAAAAAGAAAAGCATATTGAAGAAGTCACAAAGTTATTGGAAGATGCTTGGGAAACCTTTGATTTCATACCAAGATTCATGGAAGAATACAAGATCATAACAAAAGAGTCTAAAAATGGAAAATAAAAAGTGGTAATGTCAATACAAAATTCAAAAGCATCCACTTCAACCACTTTAGAAGAAAGTACAACATACATGAAAAACTCTAATTAAGTTGATTTTGAACAACCACTGATTTGAAAGAAGTGAAAATTATTTATGGAAGAGGTTAGGAACTTATGAAACAACTTGGGTATAGTGAAAAAGGATGTGGTGCTAGAGAACAAGGAATCCATGTCCCTACATAGTCTAAAATGAAATTTATGACTAAGGTCTTGGTTATTATCTCTTGAAATAAATAAACAAGCCTTCACTCAATGTCAACCTTCTTACAAAATATTCTTCCAAGACAACATTAACTTTGGTGCATCCTAAACTGATAGATATCTCGTTAGATTTTCATCAAGTTGATACTTTGTTTACTCATCATAATCAATAACAATAGTTTCAATTCCTTGCCATGTAATAGTTGTAGGATCATAGTATACTCACTATTGCATGGTCTACACTCATTTCAAATAATTTCCTTTTTTGCAAGGAGTGGAATATCATCATCCATTCTTGGCTTGCCCTTGACCCACACTAAGTGGGGGCAAGAGGTTAGGTAGCCTTTTCCTCATATGAAAATTTTCATTGTCTCTTTAGGCTATTTGACCACCTTCCATGTATATATGAGAGCAAGCTTGGGATGTGGATGACATGCCTTAAGTTGGTTCACATGTGACATACTGAGTTATATTTAGTATTTCATTTTGGGGGAAACCCCTTTCATGACATAGCTTCATTTGGAAACATATGACTTGGCATAGGGATTTCCAAATAAGCTCTCATATCCTATTTGTTGTTAGCATTTATCATTTTCTACTTTAAAGTAATTTATCATAGCATGGTGTTGAGCAATTTATTTAAAGTGGGGGGATACATTGGAATTTATTATTTTACATTTTACAACTCATATTTCATTGTGTAGTCTTCTTACTTCATGCGATGTGTCTTTCGATTTATGGTGATATTGGGTGTGATGTCCCTCAAGAGCGTGATCTTTCTTAGCATATTATATTCCTCTTAGTAGCTTGATGTGACACACTACATCCCCTAAGGTGAAAATCTTCTATTCTTCGATCGGTCCTCTCGTGGAGATAGTAGGCATAATGTTTCCTAAGTTAAGACCTTACATGAACTAAGAAAAAACTCCTTTGAATGTGTATCAATGGGTAAATTTTAGGATTAAGCAATGATTAGATCAATATAAACCCAAAGAAGTTATGAAGTACAAAAAAAGGAAATAATAATGAAACGATTATACCATATTCGCGAAGCTTCCATGAATCACCTTCATAGATCCTAGCTTGCAGCGTATGATTGATGCCCTCAGATCGAGTGTGTGAGCAATTTGACTATGCCATTGTCCTATGCAAGTTTTGAAGGATTTAAGTAGAATTATGCCTATGCCTATGACAAATGATAAATGATGATAAATGATAAATGACTATAATGCTTATAATAATCAAAGATTGGTCCCTAAATTATGAGCAAAATTGACATTTTATAGAAAACTTAATTTTGAATAGACAGATGAGATCGACTCATGACAGAAACCTAAAATCAGAGGACGAGATTCAATCTGATAATCCCTAATCAGGGTTAGGGAAAAATCCTTAAGTGAGTGGTCAAGATGTCATCTGAGAAAATCAGATTGATGGTGGAGAAAAGATAAGATAATTAATTTCAAAAATAAAGATTTTCAAAATTAAGAAGATAAAGATAGCCTTCTTTGTGAGATTTGAAAAATCAGATAAAAGATGGACTGAAAAGGAGCTTTGATAAAATCAAGAACCTGCTTGCTTTATTTGATTTTTGGAAGAAAGCTACCAATTGAATTAAATCAACTCAAAATATGGATTTTGTGAGATAAATAAATAATATTTTTCAGATTATTTACCAAAATGGACTGTCAGTTAAGATTGTGATGACATTTTAAATAATTTCATTTATTTAAAATGAGAGGAATATTAATTTTGACAATTAAATAATTAATGATAATTATTTAATTTAGCAGATAAGATTAATTAATTAAATAAATTAATCAATTCATTTAATTATGATAATTAGTGACATATTAAATAAATAAATAAAATTTATTTATTTAATAATCAAAGAAATATATGAAAGGGTAATTAAATAAATTAAGAAATTTATTTAATTAAGGGAAGACTTAGACAATTAATGACGTATTTAATAAAATAAATAAAATTTATTTATTTAATAATCATGAAGAATACAAAGACATGAAATAATTAAACAATTATAAATTATTTAATTAATAGTCGAATGTGGACTAAGGACATAATTAAATGTCTTAATTATGCTAGGACGAAAGTGGTAAAAATGAAGCTTGCAAACCTAGGTCATTTTTAAGTGTTTACATTTTTCCCCTCTTTGTCATAATGTAGCATGTCGCGTTGTGACAAAGAGGATAAGTCACAAATATGCCCTAGTGAAAAATAAGATGAGGAAGAATGACGAGGAGGGTTACGGTATGCCCCCTCGAGAGGACAGACAGGTTCCAAGAACATGGGTGTGCTCTTGAAATTAATGAGAAGACTAGAATATGAAGAGACAAAGAAATATTAGAGCAAAAGATATGGATGATGATATGGATGCAATGCCTATATGAGATGGGTGAGAGAAGATGACAAGACTAAAGAAGATGCATATTAGTTCCTAGACCAAATCCTTCAAAATCTTGCTATAGTGCTAGTCTAGTTGTTGCTCTTAATCATCATTGGGTAGTAAAAATGACACAAATGGACAACAAACACCATGATATGATGTAGACCAAGGTGTGCAAGGTCATCCACTTGAAAAACAGACAGTCATAGACAAGGAATGTCCTAACTCATACTAAGGGCAAAGTTTCCCCAGTATTTTTGTCAAGACAATCCATAGACAGTAGTCAAAGAAAATAAAATAGGTCAGGAGACATCATTGCACCTATAAATCCTTCATGGGACATCCTCGAGGTAGCTAGTAACATGACCAAAAAGATAAGATAGTAAAAATATAAGACAAAATAGCCAAGATAGTCAAAAGATAAGCCAAGATAGACGAGAAAGATTAACAACCATTTTATTTTGTTTGCCAATGTTTGTTTTCCAAAGATTGTTTTCTTGTCGGTTTGACAGTTTTGACAGTTTAAGAGTTTTTCCAGTTTGACAGTGTTGACAGTGTGACAGGGCCTATTGTCAGGAATGACACATCCTGAAAAAGGAAAAGGATATTTTGACGAGGTCCAAATCCAAGATGGACACATCTTGAAGAGGACCAAAGAGTGACAAGACTGACATTGTTTTGACTAATATGTTTTGTTAAGTTGACCGATGTTGACTGTATGATTAATTGGACTGTGGTGTCTGATTTTGACCAATTTTGACATTGACATTTCAAATGACTATCTTGTGTCTAAGTTTGACTATGTCTGACTTATTTGACCGATGTGATGATTGTGAAAAATGCCATGATTTTATTTGGACAAAGCTAAAAGGACTGACCTAATGTCTCGGGGACTCATCGATTGATGGCCTTGCCTACGTAGCAAATGTGTAGAGACAATGTAGTTTGAAAATGACATGGACTGACAGACATGAAATATTTTGACATTGATTTGGATGCTTTTGTGTTTTTCTTCAAGTCATTTTATGAATTTTTTTTTTTTGTCTTTTCTTCAAGACATTTTATTATTTTTTTTTGTCTTTTTTCAGGACATTTTATGATGTTTTTGTCTTTTTTTAGGACTTTATATATTTTTAGGATTTTTGTAGGAATTTTTGATGTTTTTGGTCTTTCTTCAGGACATTTTATGATGTTTTTGGATTTTTATGTTTAAGAGGATCGTGAAAAATGTATATGACTGATGCCTACACATGAGAATCCAAGGACAAACATGATTGTGCCCCTAGTCAACCTGAATACCAATTGACAGGTGATGACAAAGTTGTTTGACGTGGGAAGGACGCATCCCGAAACAACATGTGGACGACGATAATGTGATGAAAGTATCGAGATCTACAGCTAGGCCAGGAACACAGTCAAGTAACGTTTTGGATAATGTGCTTGTATGAATTAGAATCGTTGCATTTGGAATGACTTGGTTAGAAATAGATGGGATGATGACTATCCTTAGACCGTTTGACAAGGGAAAGCCAAGATAGGTGACATACATGAAAGGATAAGAGGTGGCCTTGGTAAAGGACAAGAGACATGAGACTAAGGGAATTTTCATATGATTTTCAAGGACTATGTCGTATAAGGACAATAAGACTATGACAGTCAATGACATGATGTTTCGTGAATCGTTATGACCGAAGGATAGACATGTCAAGAATTTTCCCAAAGCATGATTTATGTGTGCCAGTTTTATGTCAAGACCGAGGTAAGTGGGAAAAATGTGTGGAAATGATAGGGCTTAGATGGACGTCAATGTCATAAGGCATGGGAAAATGAGACGACTTGCCCCCAAGTATAAAATTCCACATAGACGATTTATTTTACACATGACGCCTGTTTGCCAGGTTTTCATCATGGTACTTATCTAGGGTGCCTATTTTTCAGGTTTTCACCATAGGAGGAAATTTTTCTCTTTACTATTTTCTTGACTTTTTGATTTTTTTGGTGTCACCAAGATGCCTATTTGCCAGGTTTTCATTAGGGTGACGATGTTTTATATTTTTCAATTTTTATTTTTTTTGTATTTTTGATTTTGTGGATAGCCCGGATGCTTTAGCTGACCACGACTATTCTGAATCCACTAACGGTGCTGATGTAGAGACTGGTGCCATGATATGCCAATAATGACCTTTCAAGTAGTTGTCTTGTCGGATTGTAGCACTTGTATACAATTGATCGATTTCATTGTGGTCCTTTCTGATACTAGAGTTGGCCTTATCGAATACATCACCGATAGAGTGCCATGAGAGTCCTTGCGGTAAAGATTTTCTGCCAAGATGTGACGGATTTGTGACGTGGGATCATTGGACTTTAAACGACATGTAGGGTTATGACGAATGATGGTAGACGTGGAAATATTTTTGGATGTTTGGATGAATGAATTTTTATTTTCCAAACTTGGGATGGTGGATGACAGATTTTGGAGGGATGGTGTTTGGAACCAACACTTTTATATGCCTTGATTGATGACCATTTTGAAGGAGGTGGACATGTGTTATATGTGGAAGTCCTCTTGTCTTGTGGCTCCACATTGTGATTGACTTTTGTATTTGACTTGGTGTCTTTGTTTGATCCATATTTCTTTGGGATCCATTTTAATTTCATTTGTCCACTTGTCTTTTTGTTTGATTCAATGGACTTTGACATTTGATTTTGATCTTTTGACTTGTAAGACTTTTGTTTTTGTTGGTTCCAAAGGAAAGGTTTATTTATGATGGAATGATGGTTCATGGTGTGGGTGGACGCGGTGTTGGCAGCAATCTTATGACAAGGATTTCTCATGGATTCCATTTTGACGTTTGTATCTAACAAGGTTGCCCCCAGTATCGAGGAGGTACCACTGACATCGTTTGATTTTTTGTCTAAGGAATAGCCAAGACCTTGATGTTTGTACTTTTCCTGAAGCTATATTGGTTCTAGAATGCCTTACTCATGTATGCCTAGTCTTTTTCCTTGATATTGCATGTTTTGATAGATTCTATTTGTGATGGGGTATTTGTTGTTTTGAAAGAAAGATGCTAACCCATCATTAGGTATGTGGATACTGTCACTTGTAATATTTTTGTCTGCAAGAAAGCATGCTCTGAAAAAGATAGATGACCTTAGTTGATAAAGTGTCTTGGCATCATTTTCATGTTAGACATATTCCTGACTGATATGTTTGGTTTGATCATGTGACATGTCAGGTTAAGATGATTCTGTTGGTGCTTCCAAGGAAATGTCGAAGCCATCATTATGTTTAGTGTCATAGAGTCCAATGATTTTAGCTATAACTTGATCATATGCAAGCATGTCCCTAGTGGAAGATTCTTGTTTAGGAGGAATATCGTCTATGTGTCCCATGGAGGCAAGTGTCTCATCGTGGGAAGTGTCAATAGTCGAGGCCTTTATAAGGTTGGAATTTTTTTTATCATGAATGGCGTAAAGTTCAAGGAGTAGATCATTTTGGACTTCTTGGTCAATGGTAGGGTCTTGGTCGAAGATGGAGTTGTCATGGATTATATAGTCAGAAATAGAGTCATTTTCAAGGAGAGGTGTGTTTTGGATGTCATGATTGTCTTGAAGGACTTCATGGATGGACTGAACGATAGGGTCATGGGATGGACTACCTTGTTCTTGACATGAGGGTGACATTATAAGGTCATGCTTTGGGCTTTCATTTTGACATGTATCCTCAAGTTTATTAAATGGGATTTGACTTTGAGTAATGACATAATTTTCTTGACTAGATGTGGCTTGTGAGGGGATGACTTGAAAAGGATTAATGAATGATGGACTAGGATAGGACGTGGGGACTTGGACTAGACTAGTATGTGAAGGACTAGGGTATGACATGGAGACTTGGACAGGATATGACATGGAGTCTTGGACTGGATTAGGATGTGACGACATAGGATGTGACATGGAGACTTCGACTATATTAGTTGGTAATGACATAGGATATGACATAGGGACTTGGACTGGATTGGAGTAAGGTTGACTAAAATGGGATGTGGAGACTTGGGCCAAATCAATATGGTATGATGTGGGGACATGACATGAGTTGGTAGATAGTTGATAAGGAATTTTGACTTGGATGGGATTGATAGGTGAAGAACTAGCATATGACGTGGAGACTTGGCATGGACTAGTGGATAGTTGGTTTCCCTTGTCAAAGTTAGGATAAGGATGATAACTGGACATTTGTTGTGAATTACTAGTAGGATTGATGTCAAGTGACTGTTGATGGTGAGGGTAGACGGATGGAGGTGGAAAAGTATTTGTGTCAAAGTCTCGTGGTAACTTAGCCCCTTGGTCCAAAAGCATGGCTAGATACCTTTGAGGGTCGCGTAAGACTAAGTTTTCTACAAAGGAGACTAAATCAGGATTTTGCGCTGCAACTTCTAAGTCTTCTGCATATACTCGTCCATTTTGGTCTGTTTGTATGAATGGTTCAGAAGGGTTTCATGATGAAGATGGCATGTTCATGGAAGATTGAATGTTCATGTTGTGAAATGGGTCAGAAAAAGTCCAATGTTGGTTTGTGTCATAAGTGTTATTATCGATGTTGGGATTGAAATCTTGTCCAAAGTTTTCCATTTGTCCTCTTTGTCTCTGAAGCCTAGTCTCAACAATAAAAAGGGATTGCTCAGATAAAGATGATAAGAATGACAACTAAATGTGAGGATGATGACAACCTTTTTTTTTTGGATTTTTGATAAGGATGAAAATGCAAGACTATGTTTCCTAAAATGTCGACTAGGATGACTAGGTGATGATAACGTTTGTCTAAGGAAATGATTGATGTAAGATGACAAGGTGATCAAAGCCAAAGTGTCAAATGTGGAATAAGAAGATAATGTTGACGAAGGACTAAAATGATTAATGCAAAGTCTAGGTTCAAAATGAGGACTAAGATGATCAATGCAAATTCCAAGTTCAAAATGAGAACTGAGATTGTTTTTTGATGTTTTGTTGAAAAGTCTAAGTTGTCTAAGGTTGATTGTTTGTGTCCAGATTTGTGAATGTTATGTATATTGTTTGAAAATCTAGAAAGCACTTGACAAGCACAATGTTTTGAATGTAAGCAAGCGCACATAAGACAAGTACAATCCTAGGTTACGCCAGGACAATATTCGCTAGATTCCATGTGGGTTTCCCCAACCGCATATCTGTAGCGTGTGAATTCAGAAGCTTGGTTGCATGGGCTCCCTCTTACAATGAACTCTCTTCTCAGTCCAACCAAGCTTCCAACCCCCATGAAACTCCCATGGCAGATTGATCACCTCTACTATAGACTGCAAAAGTGTGAATGCCTTCACACCGACCGGTGTTGCGTTGGCAAATAGAAGGTTTTTGGCTACTAAACATTGGTTTTTAATTCGGGACTCCAATTCGAGTGGCCATACATGGGGCAAGAGATTAATCACTAATTAGGTGGCACTCCAGCCTGAAGAGGTTAAGCTCAACAGGGTTTATGGGAGTACTACTCTCTTCGTATGACACATTCGCACTCGTAATCTTAGGTTTTCCCTTAAGATTCACATTTATATATCGGTCGGGGGTAGCTTGGCCTTAGCTTCGTTGCCAATTTGAGTCACGTTGGGGGTGATGAAATCCCCAAGCAGGGCCAATTTCTAGAGTTAGAAACCATTTCTCTTACACCCAGGATCGCACGAATGTGCAAGGGGAGAGGATACTTCGATTTACCAAATCGTGAGGGTAATAACACCTAAAAATGGGTCTGGTTTTCTGATCACTGAGTTTTCACAAGGTGAGAGCATACTCACCTACCATTTTGCAAACACAATTAGACACTTGCAAAAAAAAATCATTTTAGAGCACCAAAGGAAATGTTCCTAAATTAAAAAATGCAAACAAGTGGTTTGAGAGATAAATCTTCGACAAATGTAGCTGCAAAACCACATGTCAGTAGTTTGAATATATGTCTTTGACTATCGATCTGCAAAAATAGTTAGATGCGTCATTTTTTTCCACTTGATCCAATGTGTCCTTTGAAGTTTTTATTTTCTGCACATGAACAAAACCAACAACAAACCCTAACAAGATAATTGATCACTACTATTAAAGGGTTAGCTAGTCAAGACAAATCTGATTTTTGGAAATTGTTTTGATAGTAAAATTAAAAATACAGAGAATAAAGCCTATCTAAAATCTCAAGAGGTTTCCAAAAATGTAAATAAATTAGAAAATTTTGTTGTTTTGCACCTGCAATTAATTTTTTATGAAAAATCATAAAAAAATTATTAAAAATACAAAACAGCTCCAAAAATTCTGATTTTTGGACTAGAGTCGTCTGATGTCATCCCAAATCTGAAAAAAAAAATTGTGAGTAGATCTACAACTGTGGGTGAGATATAAGCAAATATTTTTTAAACCCCAATTTTAAAAGATCTGTTGTTTGACTAATAATTGCGCATCCAAATTTAAAAGATAAAGAACAGAACCCTATTAAAATTTATAGATATTTCCAGAAATGTGGTTACTATATGGGAGCCGAACTTAGGTATGACTTTCCCATAGCCACATGCTTGTCTGTGTGAGCACATACCAGTCGTGTGCATATGTGTCTTGCTAGGGGCTCACCTAGTGGATGGCTTTAGGTTCCATTAGCCCTTGTGAGTGTGTGTTTGTATTGCATAGTGGAAATCATGTTCCACTTATATACGTTTTTGGAAAAATAGCTTATATTTGATCCACATCGCATTGGAAAAATGGTCGAGGCTTGATCCATCTCTTTTGTTTGTGTTTTTTCTTTCTTAATTTTGTCTTTGGCAGTGTATGCTTGTACCTTTTTGTTGCTCCTTACATTATTCACATGTGTGTTCTCTTGTTCCTATGTTGGTTTTCCATAGGATCTTGATCTTGGGGGCTTGTGCAACCCTCTTGATCGTTGTCATCCTATCTCACTAGCATTGGTACACTTGGACCCCTCTTGATGTGAGTTTGTCTACTTTAGTGTGAGTTTGAAGAAAGTTTCTCCTCTCACTAAAGTGGGGGCTAAATGTAGTGTAGAAAAATGTGTCCCTTTACATTTTCACACTTATTTGAGCCCTCCCTACTAAAATTGGGCTTCTTCATGCCTTATTTGGTTCTATTTTGCATCCACAAGCCTTATTAATGCATTTCTATGAGGATAATCCCATCACTTAACTAATGAACAATCATAATTCATGTTTTTTGGTTGTGTGTTCTAGATCTAGTGATTTGGGACTCATACGCCACCTTAGGTGTATGGGTCCCACCTAGATTTCGGGGCCTAATCTTGAATATGACATTGAACTTAGCTTTTCTTGAAATTTATGTTGGGCAAGCTTAGGCTATTGGGACTCATATGCCCTAACTGGCATATGAGTCTTGCGTTAGCTTGGAACTATTTTGAATTCGATTCTTGGCAGGATTTTATTCTCCTAGATCTGATGTCAGCTTGTAGTGTTGTAATTTTGGAAAATTTTGCATAAAAAATTATAAATACAAGGCTATTTCACATAATTTCTCCTAGCAATGCAAGTATTCAATTATCCTAGCAAATTTATAATCAAGAGCACTTTCAAGAGCATTCAAGAGGATTCAAGAGTATTCAAGAGCTGATTATCAAGTTTTTGGAGCTATATTCAAGATTCAAGAATCATGTCAAAGTCATCACACATCATTTGTTTTTTTGAGCTAACATTTGTGATGTAGGGTTTCATGATTCAAGCAAGCATTCAATTCAAGATTCATAACATAAAATCAAGAGTCAAGATCTACATTCATGCTAGCCATTTCATACAAGATTGCAACCTTTATTCCAAGGGTTTGGTGAGTTAAGAGATAACATATTTTATCATTCATTATTCCTTCATTCTATTTCATTTCATTTCAAGGTTTGATTACCAAAATGGGGTTTGACCAAGGAAAACTCCTATCCACTAACAAATCAATATTTTTCTCCTCTTCATGTGTGATTACATATCTAGGTGTTTTGAGGCTTGAAGATGGCTTGAAGATCATTTGAAGACAAAGTTACAAGATTGAAGAAAGTTTTCAAAGTTCTCAAGAAGTTGTTATCTTCACGAAAAGTCACCTACATACCAAAATTCAGAGTTTCAGATTCAGAGATCAAACAAGAGAGAAGCTACAGAAGATCACTAGAGGGTACCAAAGTTTTAGAAAAACCCTAATATTGGAATTAAATCACCACCTTGGGCGTATGATTCCCAATATACCACTTTTTAGTCATTTCCTGGAGATCCTGGATTACCAATTGCAGATTCCAGATTCAACTTGAAACCCTAAACTAGGACTAAATCACCTAGTCTGGCATATGAGTCCTAGTTCACATCCAAAGTCATAATTTTGGGATTACAAACCTTGTTTCAGGAATCTCAAATCTTCCAGTACTTCTCTATTTATCTCTTGTTTATCATTCTGATTTTAAGTTTCATTTCCTAGGTTACATAGCTAGATTTGCATGTTATTTGCATTTCCTTCTTTCTAAGCATTTTCTTAGTGATGAACCCCCCTTTTTCTTTAATCTCACCCAAGGAGACCTTGTAGCAATCTCTTTTCCTAATTGGATCATTAGGTTGAGATCTCTAGGGTTTCCTTGAATGAACTAAGAGTGAAATAGGAAAGGAGGACCCTTTCGCCCTTGTGTGTGTGCTTCATCTCGTAAAAGGTGGAGCACCCTATTTCTGTGTGTTCAAGGAGATTTTAATATTGATACATTTTTTAAAAATAAAGAAAAAATAATTCTTTTGAATTATATGCAATGTCACAATGTATAATTTTTGTTCGACTAGTTAGACATAGTATAAAAACCACTAACTAACCATGTTTATGTAATTTAAATATACAAAGAGTTTATGTTTACAAACAAGAGGCATATTAGATTGACCATCTAACTACTTTTATAAAGTCCTAATTATAAAATTATTTTCTATTGAATATGCATTGACATACATCATTTTTTGTATCAATCCACGTCATCAATGCTCAAGAAATGCAACTCACCCAAGAAATAACAACTAAACAATTGCTTCTAGCTTAGCCAAACCTAACCCAGGTCGGGCGGGTGGGGGTGGGGTAATTCATGATCATAATGGTAAAATCATTTTGGCTTATGTAGTGAACTTTGGTGTGCAATCTTTCATCTTTGTTGAGGTGTTGACAGTGTTTCATGGCATTTAGATTGCCATGCATGTTGGGTTATCCAACTTGTTCATCGAGGGTGATTCCAGAAACATTCTTCTTTTGCTGATGGGGAAGGTTAATCCTGGTTGATCCCTCTGAGACCCTATTTTGTCAGCTTGTAATCTCATAATTTCCCTTAGGAATAGTAGATCTATTCATGTGTTTAGAAATGGCAACAAAGTTATGGATGTACTAGCTTTAACCTTGTCACTTTCACCCCTAATTTAGTTATTTGGGATAATATTTCTCATATCCTTGGGTATGTGTGTGAATTAATTTTTCATGATGCTAAAGAACCATCAAAATGAGATCGAGTTGGATCTACTATTAACTCCCTTAGACATTTTCCATGATTTTCACTTATGACAAATTAATCCCTCTAAGAAGTCTTTTCATAAGCCTATTGGGTATGTGCAGGATCATCATGGAAAAAATAGGCCCTTAAGTGGCAAAAATTCAAAAAAATCAAGTGTTAGGCAACTTGACGAAAAAATTTGAATAAGTTATCTATATTATTTCAAAAATATGTAAGAATAGAATCTATAGAAAATTAAATTTAGTTTCTAAACTACTAGGTT
This sequence comes from Sequoia sempervirens, assembly GCA_007258455.2. Lineage (NCBI taxonomy): Eukaryota > Viridiplantae > Streptophyta > Pinopsida > Cupressales > Cupressaceae > Sequoia > Sequoia sempervirens. The sequence goes on along the minus strand of VDFB02000002.1, from coordinate 198,255,716 downwards.
TATTTAAAGTAAATAAAATCTATTTGGTGAAAATTTGAAATTTCAATGAGTACTTAAATTTCGGTGGAAAAAATAAGAAGTAGGTGTCTATCTAACCACCCTAACCATAATAAAATGATAATATTTTTTTATAATATTTTATATATAAGTAGAGGACTCATGTCTGGATGTGATGTATATTTTTGTAATTTTTTCCAAGTAAATAATTAATTATGATTTTTTTATTACAAATTTTAAAAATATTAAAACTCATATGTCACACCTTAACTTGGTCAAAAATTCATGGAATTTAATTTTTCTTTTTTTAATCCTATAGTATGTGAAGCATAGAATGTGACTTATGTTTTGGATTCAAAAAATGTGATATTGTTTGAAAGTTATAGATGTTTTTCAATCATCCTATCGATTAGGACTTTAGTCGTAATTATAATAGAAAATGAATAATAATTATTTATTAAATTTAAATTAAAGCATAATTTATATTGGTGGAAATCTGAGAATCTCCTCTAAAAACCCTTTTTGTTTCATCAATTTGGGGTAAAAAAAATTCATCAGCCACATACCCTGCAAATACCCATAATATTGCCACTTTTTGGCCCATCATGATCCTACACATACCCTACTTACTTGTGGCTCTGGTATTCTTCTTGAAATTTATACAAACTTCATTTCTTTGCTTTATTGTCTGCAAATTTTTTCATGGGGGGGGTCTAGGATGAACCTGTCAATTATGAGATGCGGAAGCAGGATAGGGAGGTTTGGCCTATCATTCAACAGGGCAAGCTGGCCTTGTATACATGGAAGGCATGAAGGGGCATGATCCCAAGCTTTATGTGGAGTTCGCTACCTCTTGGACGAATGGCACTATCACCATTGGCAGGTGCTCCTTCACAGTGACTATTGAGTTGATTGGTGAGGTGACAGGGCATCCATTAGAGGGTGCTTGTATTCCCCGTAAGCCTAAGGGTCACTATAAAAGAGATATGGATTATTTTTTGAAAGAGGGAGAAAATGTTAATAGACTCCAAAATGGTTTCAATATGGCTAGTTCCTCCTATGGTTTGGAGTAATATTGTGGAAGTTCTGATGAGGCATGTTATGCTCAAGGGTTGCTTTCATTGTTTTCATGCTCATTTGTTTCCTAGATGCTTAACCATCTCCATTATAATTTAAAGATGAACTTTTCCTTTTGGATTTTTTCCTCTCTTGAACAATCTATTAAAAATGTCCAGGGTAAAAGTAAGAATCTCCCTATTCACTAGGGTTTAATATTCTTCCTCTGCCATTACCAAGTCACTATGTTACCCTCTCAAGTCACTATTAAAAAGAACACCTTGGTCATCTGTGATCCCACCAAATCCCCTGAGGACCCCAATCCCTCTTTCACCCTAGATGAAACTCCACCCACTATTCGTCATATCAATCTTGTCTGTGGTAAAACCCTTGCCAATGAGGAAACCCTACCAAACCATTAAATGTGTTCCCCTATCGAAGCCTACTCTAATTTCTACTTCTAGATCAGATAATTTGGATAACTCAGATAACGATTCTTTGAATCCCACCCCTGGTAATTCTCCCATGCACTCTCCTATTCATGCAAAAAAATTTGATGTCCCCAATACCCCTCCTATCATTAACCCTAGCCTTCAAAATTCCCCTAATTTCTACATCAATCTAGATGGGACCCATGTTGAACCCAAGGTGGGTATTAAAAATTGTGCCTCCAACGATCCCCTTCAAAATAAAATTAATGAAATCTCAGAGATTGTTATTGTCCAGAATGACATCCTCAAATGATTTTGGGTCTACTTGTTACTGCCAAAGAAAGAATCTAGGTTCTAGAAAACAAGGTGTTGTAGCTCAGCTTTGGACACTACGGTGGATACTCAGGAGAAGGGTCCCCTATATTTCAAGGAGAAGCTCCACTTCTTTGCTCAAGAGTGGAAGGAAATTAGTGGTCTCAAGCTACTAGAAGACCAGTAGCTATTTTTGGTCCCTTGTTGGATTTTTGTTTGTGTGTTGTCTCTGCTTTTTCTACTAGTCAGATTATTTTTGTTTCTTTTTTTTTAGTTTTTTGGGCATTTCACTTCTCATGAGCCCTTCGTTGGCCTCAATGGCCATTTTTTAATGGGTATTGGCCCTTCCAATTTTAATCTAATCAAAACTAAACAATTTCTTCAAAGAGAAAAGTCATACAATTTGTATTATTTCAATAGTAATTGAATTCTATAAGTTCAATTTCAACATATAATATGCATTTTTCATGAAACGCTAGACACCTAGTATCAATATATGTGATATGCTAGGTACTTCTATTCTACTATGTTGTTCTTCTAGACTTTTTGCAATTACACTAATGCATTTGTAGTAAGTTGTGGCATGACAATACACATTTAAAATTATTAAGTTATCTTAGCAATAGAAACTTCTAGAGTTTGTAGTCTACATTTTATTATAAAATAGCTATTTAATAAATTACAAACACATCCAAATAGAAAATAAGAAAAGACATACCTACAAAACAAGTTAGATAGATTAGAGCCAACGAAATAGTAAAAATTACTATTGTTATATTTACAATTTTGTTTGCATCTATGCATAAGAACAAATCAATTTTTTTACTTATGTAGAAATTAAATGTGATTCAAATTCCATGCTTGCAACCTTTCCATAGTTGCATACCAACCAACCACATTTTCTATCTATGCAATTTTTATTTTCATTTTATCTATACTTGTACATTATATAGTTTCATTGGAGGAAAGCAATGGAAAACAATAAAATACCAAAAGGACAAAGACAAGGTGGGAAATAACAATCACACAAAAAGGTAATTAACATATTATAATTGAATTTAAAGTATATTGATTCAATTCTTAAATATATAAGTGATTTTATTATGTTTTATACGAAATAAAATATAAAAATATTAACTGCATATCAATCAAAGGTCTATGTGCTTAGAAGATTAGAAATGTTTTTGAGGGAGATGTGATTGTTGTTTACAATAACACACTAGATTTAAAAAATGAAACATGTGAAGTGCTTCATGTTGATTTGATAGATGAAAAAAGATGAAATAAATATTACATTAAATGTGACTACTAGACTTGTCCAACAACATCAAGATAAAAAAGTTTCCTTGATTTGCAATATGCATATCGGATTTCTAGATTTCTCCAAAAACAAACTATGATTGTGGGGATTGTGATTGCATCCTCGTTTTGAAAGAATCAAATATTTTTGAAATCATGTCATGGATTTGTCTATCTAGTATAATTTTATACTTGAAAATACTATCAGACAATTACTTACAAGCATTCACGATTATTCTACTAGAAAAGTATGTGCCTTGGTAATTTCCACCAAAAAAATCACTTTTCAATATTTAGCCAATATAAAAGATGGAGATTCTGAAATGGATATAGCACAAATGTAAATGTGTTTTCAAGTTTTTATTCTATTGAGATTTACATTTTTTATTTTCCATTCACATAGATGAAGTTTAAGGAAAAAAACTTAACTTTTTTTGCAATAACAAATTGTTACAAATCCATGTGAATGGCAAGTGATTTTATAACAATAGAAGATCAAGTACTAGGAAATGAAATTCTAGCAATGCTATTATAAAATATTATAAAATAAAATATAAATAATATACTTTAAATGCACCAATCAATATTTATTGATAAACTATTTAGGATAAAATAACACTTGATAGATTAAAGGCATTGTTGCAATCAACAATTGAGGTGACAATTTTAAAATTGTTACATTTCTTAGAAATTTATAGTTGAAAAAAAAGAAAAATTCCCTAACTACAATAACACTTTAACATATGATATAGATTTCAAATATGACAATTATGGATCTCACTTGAAGAACAAAGTGCACATTGTATCAAATGCAATGCAAAAGTTAGCTAGAAGTACTATCTTCATCTTAAAGCTACTCTGATAGTCGAGAACAAAAAATTGATATGTTGTTATTTGGATAAATCCATCATCCAATTGTTGCTACCAAGTTTACCAAATATTACACATGAAAACTATATTGATGACAAATCAACAATCATCTTCATTCTACGCAACATTCCTTAGATAATTATTCTTTAGGTTTAGGGTTAACATATACTTTAGTTGAAGGACAAAGCAAACCAACAAAGGAGTTCCATATCACAATAAAATCTTTGATTTACTCCAAATACTTAAAGAACATTTAGCCACTTGCACAAAGAAATTTGGTGTATAAATTTGACTAGGGCCTAAACCATAATATATTAGAAACTCATCGCAAGTTTCTATCATTTTAGCCTTATTGAAGGTTTCATTGCTTTTTAGAACAAATGAATGCTTTGATTTGTTTCTAAGCAACTAGATCACTACTATTGAAACTTTCGACTATTCCTAGAACCTACAATATCTTAGACAAGACAATAAATACACAATTTTTACAAATAGTGAAAAGTGAAAAGTTCCTCATATAGTAAGAACCGCCAATCAAAAAGTTCGTGAACAACCAACAACTCCTAATAGAATAGTTCTACTTAGAGCTAGAAACTTCGACAAATGAGTTCTAAATCACTATAAAAGCTTCAATTTACTTCAAATACTTAGAAAACATTTAGCCACTTGCACAAAGACATTTGACGTATAAATTTGACAAAATCATACTACAATCTAAAGAATTGGTAATTACATATTGATAAAAGATTCAAGATTTCGCTTTGTCTATTTTCAAATCTTTCAAATAGTTTGTCTATTTTCAAATCTTTCAAATACCAGTAAATTGAAATGCTTTAAAAACCATAGTTTCAAGTAATTTTCTTCAAAACTTTATGATTACACTTGAAACTTGATCAAAGTTGTGAAAACAAAACTGCACAATCACAAGAACCTGATGCAAATGTGTCTCTTGCTTATTGCAACGAATAGAACCAACCAAATAGACAAAAAATACCTAGGACATTCACAATTAAACCAGCACTGAGAAACCCGACGCAATGCCCATAATCTCCGTGAACGTGTCGTTTAGAATGAAAGATTTTTTTTCGGCCTATAGACACTCCAATCCAACATACAAATAAACCCAGTACTATACCCGCTAGTATAGGAAAAGTAACTATGAGTATGCTCTCGATGGAAATAATTATTAAGAATGTCCAGAGGTGATACTCATCTTCTGTGAAGATGTATTTCTTGGAACGGAAAATCATTATCCTCATGCAAATCGGTGCAATGCTCACTATTCCAACACAGTTACTGCTATAGCTGGATGTTTTGGTGCAACCACCTTGTAAATGCTCGCCCCGAATGTGAGCAATAGAGATATTAAAGCTATCCATAATCCAGTGAGAGAGGTGTTAAGAAGAAGGGGGTCTTCTTGTTTTCCGTAAAGTGCATACATGAGCAGAACTGCTGATGAAATTGAACTGCAAAATGCTAATGTGTCACTTATCACTGTCATTTTATAGAAAACAGAATACTCTGGGTCATCATCTTTGGGGAGAGTGAAAGCTGCTGCAAACGCTACTGTTGCGACCAACACTGCATTTACTGAAATAATTTGGATTTTCCACGTTGATTTTTCTGTTGCTAATGGGAACTCTTTTGTTTCTTCCATCGTCTTCGCAGTCCTCCTTGCGCCATTTCTTTCTAGCAACCTTTTAATCTACACATTTTAAACCAGAAGGAATTGATATGCATTCAAAATTGAGATTTTTCGTTAATAAGAGAACGAAAATATTTAAAAGTTAATTAGGGCTACAGAGATTTCAAATGGAAAATTTCCAATCTAATATGTTAGCTCATCCGTGGTTTTATCTTTTATTTACCTTTAGTTTATTACATTCAATTATATTTTGTAATGTATTTTTTAATATATTTGTATATGTTTAATATGAAATAATGTTAAGTTTTGGTTAGTTGTTTAATGCTGTTGAATAAATTTTAGATAGTTGTTTTAAGTGTTTTTTATAATTTTTCCAGTGATTAAAAATAGATGGTTTTATAAATTCACATTTGACATTGTAAAATCAATTTGAATAAATAGATTTTTATATTTTTCTTTTATCATTTATAAATATAATTTTCTATTATTTGCATATCTATTTATTGTGGATCATATAGTAATATCGAAGTTACACTATTAAAATTATGAAAGATTGGTGACGTACAACAATTATATATTAAGTAAATTGATTTTTAAAATAAATATATCTATTGTCATTTCAAATTCAAAATGAAAGATTAGTGACATATTAAATGAAGTGATTTCCAAAAGCAAAATATATCTATTATCTTGCTAAATTTTAAACTTCCAAATTCATAAAAATATATCTATTTATTCTTTTGTTTATATTTATTTGAAATTTGAAAAGATTTATTGAGGAAAAAAATATACTTAGTCAAAATCAGAGCTACCAAGCTCATGATATATTCCAATGTTAGAGAAGATTTACTAGGGAGATCTATGGCTGCAGGTGCTAGGGCATACATTATCACTAACACTAGTAGTAATTTTAATTGCTAGTAACTTCTATATGCTTTGTATTTTTGACTAGTGGTAACCAAACAATGCGGATTATCTTTGTGAACTCCACAACATGTGAGTCATCATTTGATGTTTCTTGTAACTCACAAAACAAAGTGAGAAAATTAGCAATACTTAATATTATAGAAAAATCAATTCTTATGAAAAAATCAAAGATTGAAGCATCTTCATTTTCCAACAATAATTACAATTTACAAGATACACACGAAATAGATCTGTTGAATAGAATTTAGAAACTCTTAAAAGAAAATGCTATTTGAAGGTGTAAGGCCAAATTCCACGGCCCTTTCCAACATCTTCCCTGTTCGTGCTAAGAAGGACGCATAGACAAGTCGTGCCACTTGTAAGACAAAATGTCTCAAGAAACGTGACCCAATGATATGCAATCATTGCAGAATATGCACTAAATCTATTTGTTGAAAGTTTCATAGAAACTTTCGATTTTCGAACAAATGCAGCTCGCATTTACGTAAGGCTGCGCAGCTGTAAGGGCTTTAGTAACTTAAAGTAAAATTATTGTTGAATAACGATGCTGCGACAGTCAGTCATTTGCAGATTGCAAGTCACATGCAGCATTGTTTTTAAATGTTTTTGACTATTTTTAGTTTCTCCGTAGCTGCCAGCCTGCCTAGCTGCCTTTCTTCAAACGCAGCAAATAATGCATGTTCTTTTGTCTATGTTTAGTCTCTTCTAGGTTGTTCTTTTTCGAATCGTTTTGTAACTGCTTTCCTTGTATTGGCATCGCTGTTTTTTATTTAAGTATGAATAAAGAAGACAGCTTGTTCGAGCCTGCAAAAATTTATACAGAAAGTGTGTGTTACTGTGGCTCTGTTCTGCCCTGTTTTCTGAGTTTATTGTTTATATTTGCTGCTGCTATAATTTTCTGTTTTCTTTTCTTTTCTGTGTTAACAATATTGGCTTTATCAGCTGGTTTTGGAAGCAGGGGTCCCTTTTAGATTCTACAGTTATGGTCTACGCTCCTTCTATTATTCTCTCTACCTGTGCAAAGACGGATGCTTTGAAACAGAGCATGGATATCCATAAAGCGCCTGAACTATTTGACTGAATGTCTCAAGGATTTGTGATATCATGAACAACACGGCTAATTGCAGAGACATGGCGGGATAGAAATGAAAGTATATGCCTAAAATGGATTTGTTGAAAGGCTTACGAAACTTTCAAGCAATTGCAATTGGTAAGTGTCAAAGCCAAACGCCATAACCTTTGCCAGCATTTTCTCTGCCCGCGCTACCTGTGAGCTTTCGCACGAGGTATGAACAACCATCGAAGCATAAAGGAATGGGGATATCGTTAGATGTTGCAGTCACAATTGTTTGGGCAGAAATGCATATAAAATGTGGAAGCATAATAGAGGCTCGTGAACATTTGACAAAATACCTTATAGAAATGTGTTTCCATAGCCGCCATTATGGCAGGATAAATTTGTAAAGCATGGAATCTTTGACAGAGCACATGAACTGTTCAGTAGAATGCATCAAAGGTATGTCAACTCATGGAATGAAATGATTACAAAATAGGCACAAAATGCATTTATTGGAAGATTTTAGAAGCTTTCAAACAAATGCAATTCGCAGATGTGAAGCCACAACTCTTTGCAATTGGAAAGATGATGCTCTATGGTGCGGTATTTGGGTGCTTGGCTCCAGCTCTTACAATAGCAGCTTGCCTTAGTCATAAATCACCATTTATATCACCAAAAGTTGCGAAATCTAATCCCGAAAGGTCCTAGCTTCTACTTCTCTCTGAGAAGGTAGATGGTGGAAAAGGTCAGAATGTTGCTAGTAGACAGCAATAATATCATCTTTTATTGGTGGCTGTGTATAACAGGTGGGTGAAGATCTTGAAGCAGAGAGGAGGCACAATTGCACGTGAATTTTGTAAATCTTAATTTCTCAGCAGTTTTGCATTATATATGATAAGAGATATCTGACTTCAATTTGGGAGGCTACTGGCAGATATTGGTTTTATTAAGCTTCCAAAGGATTATATTCCAATGTCGTTGTAATTAGCTTGTTATGCGAGAACTAATGATTTAGAGAGTTTCGACAACATTTCTACAAATGACGAAGAATGCATTGATTTTCTCAAAGCTATGCATCAACTGGGAAAATATTTAAGGCGAATGGAAGATCTATTTTGATTATCGGACCTCTAAAGGTTAGGAAGACAATTTCTAGTAGGGAGATCATAAGAATGTTAACATATGACTATAAGAAGCATGCCATGATTAATGATATTAAACAAAATATATAGTGATGAGAATATATCCCATGCAGACATTGGTTATGCATAGAGAATGCAAGCATCAGATGTTGATATGCGACATAAAGTCTTGATTGAAGCAGTTAAGAATTATAATCAATAGAATTGGAACTAATCTTGAAGCATTGGCAGGTAGTACAATTGCTTAGTATGGGGTATAATGGGTTATCTATGGAACTGCCCTGTTGGGAAGCGCTAATTATGCTTCAAAGGCAGCATGAATCCTTAACGATACCGGTTATATCTTCATTGGACGATTTTTTCTTTATAGGCAGTTTGACTAATTCAAGGAGACGAAGGAAGAGCTAGTCAAAATGCTTGGTGACAAGAATGCAAGGAAGATCATTGTTTTTGATAAAGGAAAAAACGGGTTTTACAGGGACCCGAAACCACCAAGTTTACAACATAGGAAAGAGGACAAAAAAGTCCAGCAGAAAAAACAGGCTGCTAAAAAGGAAAATACTATAAAAAGCAGCAGCCAACCACAAAAGACTAGAAAAAGGAAGATCATTGTTAGGGATGGTGGTTGATACCATTATTTCAAATATGGATTGAGAAAATTATGGAACATGTTATGTATGGTTATGGCAAAGAAGCTCTTCTCTTCTTTGACATCATGCAAAATTCCATTACAAGGTCAGATGGTACATTCCCATGCAAAGCTAGTGGACAGTGAGTAGCACTATATTCATTTGATGAGCGTAAATTTTTCACATTGCTCTATAAATGGATTATTATGTGGGTATTGTTGAACTTGTAACTATGATAATCATGTGGTTGTACATGTTTGAAAGAGTGTAGCGTTCTTAATTGTGAATGGATATTCTTTATGTCAATGGTCAATGTACCAATCCATAGGCATGTTGCAATACATAAAGCATTTTTCATTCTTATAGAGAACCCCAATATTATCTATTTATTTCAACAAAAGGATATAAGTTTTATATTCTCAAGTACCTTGATGGTAATATGGTTACAAGTATAAATGAAGTTGACCAAGATGGAGCAATACCTCAGCTTAACCCATAACATATAAATTATGAGTTCCTACTTACCTTTATGGAAAAGTGACTTATGCCACTCAATGTAACTAAAAGTTAGAAAATAAACCTTATTTTGAAAAGTGATGTAAAATAGAACCAAATAAGGTTTATTATTTTCAAAACATTGTATTTCAAAAAGTTAGTTACTAGTTAGTTACAAGGTGGTTATCCAAGGAAGCCTATAAATACAAGGCTATTTGTAATGTGAGGGGGAACTTTTATAGAGCAGAAATTCTGGAAGAATTGTGACAGAGACTTTTTGATGACTTTTGGCATTACACATTGTATAGAAAGGGTTTCTGAAATTGTAGAATTTCGTAAAGATAATACAAAATACTTTTGGCTCATATGTTCCAAATGTATTTTAGAATTTTATTATTGGTTTTTTGTATATCAAATTGGTGATCTCTTCGTGTCTTGGTGGAGATCATTTGTTATCTATTTTAATTGATGTAATGAAACACAAGCAGGCTTTAGTATCCCAATTTGAATGTATTGGAATTACTCATCTCTTCGTACATTGAGATTTATAACCCTTCTTTCATTGTCATCACATATTGAAATATACATTATGGTGAACCCCCCTTTTGTAATGATTGTCAGTCATGAAGTCCTATTTGGTATTTGTATATCTACCAGTATGGTCTTTATTGTTTATCTTCCATTAACTTCTTCATTTCTCCTTTATGTACTTTTAGGTTAACAGTACACAAATCTCAAACACCACTATCATTTGAGGGAGTTCCCCTCTCAAATGTAGAGAAAGATTGTTGTTTCACATATAATCTCTCCAAATGTTGGTGCATTATTGCCACTTTCTATTGGGTGAGTCAAAGTATCATTTCAAGTGCCAATTCTCTTACCAATAGATTTTTAGCAACTTGCTTGGGAATCAAAATGTTGAGGCATTTTGTTCCTTGGAAATATAAAGGTTCCTTCCCTAGAATGAAGGTTGGAAACTTTGTCTGAAAGAAGAATCCAAAATAATGGTTTGGCATAAAGGAATTCAAAGGTGTAACTCATAATTTTTTAAATAAAAAAGTGATAGTGACAATGATGATAAAGATCATTCTATGCACTCATATCAAAACAAACAAGTTCTTGAAAAGCTCAAACAAGTTGACTTCTTGAAGAGCTTCATGGTGTCATGCAATTTGCTTCCAATAAGATTCATCCCTCTTTGCTTCAAACTTTACAAAGCATTGAGGAAAAAGATGGAAAAAAAACCCATTTTCTTGCGCATGACCATGAATGCTTAGCGAAAAGAAATTGGACATCCAAGGTTAAAGAATATTTTGTTGAAGAATATCATTTTCCTAAAATAGTAATCAACAACAATGATGAGGAAAATGATCCTTCTCTTGTACAGATTGTTCAAGGAAATTAGACACCTGAGGATTCTAAGCAAATTGAGTTTTTGAAAAGCTTCTATGGTGACATGAAGCTTGTTCTTGACAAGATACATCCTTATTTGCTTCAAACGTTGCAAAAGATTGAAACAAAAGGTGAGAAGGAGACTTGTCTTCTTAAAAATTATGTTCCTTAGGTGGAATCAACTGTTGAAATGTGTTCTTTATATAATGAGGACAATAATATAGAGGATAAAATTTTCCCTAAAGGTGAACATCCAATATTTGACAAAATGCCTTGCAATCGAAGTGTTAAAAGTGGTTCATCAAAAAAGGAATGTGCCAAAGGAGATGAAGTTGGTATACCTACTCATGATGATACATGTCAAAGGAATATCAAGAAAAAGTGGTTGTGGAAGAAAGAGGAGATTCTGTTGAAACATGCAATAATGAAGAAGAAATTTTTCACCAACTTGAAGAAAAAGATGATGATAATGCACTACGAGATGAAATTCATTAAGTTTTTATTCCCAATTGGTGTCTTGATGCTTTAGATGATGACTTTATTTGTGGAGATATTTTCATTCATTCATCACTGATCACCGAAGTGGAAAATCCAATTGATGAAATTGAAAGAATGAACTCATTCATTTCTTCTTCTGTACAACTATTAGACAATAAATTTTTGGGGTTGGACATATTAAAAGAAAATCAAGTTTTGTCTCAAGAAAATGATCTTATGGCTTTCAAGGAAAATAATTGTGAAGTAGTCTCCTATTTTGAATTAGAAAAAAATTCCTCATCTAAAAGACTAGGTGAAATGGATCATAGCATTGAAAGTCACCCCATACATAATGAGCATAGTAATATGGATGAAAGAAATATGATGTGTAAAGATGGTACAATGGGAGATGCAATATTTTCATGCATAAGCAAGACTATTGAGAGCTAGTTTGAACATTTGAAAGAGTGAAGTATGAGTGTTGATCAACCTAATGAGGTTCATGAGGATTTTCAATTTTGTGAAATTTTCACTCCTAGTTGTTGTCCAAAACTATTTAAAAAAGATATTTTATGTAATAAAAAAGCTTCCCATTTTCCTATTCATGGCCCTACATCCTTAATAAGGGAAAATTATACATCCAAAGGATCTTTTGTATCAAATGAAGAAAATTGTGTGACATTGGAAGGATACAATGATATGAAGGGAGAACATTAACCTATAAAGGAATTGGTGCTTGAAGAAACATGTAATAAAGAAATTGAAAAATGTGAAGATGAGGCAAGAGATATCTCTACTATAGTGCACATACAATCAAGATGAAGGAATTGACGATAATGGTTATACAAATAGTTCTTTCTCCCTTTAGCATCAATCTTCAAGATATATTTCTCATTATGTAAGTTTATTGCATCATACATGCACCAAAAAAGTAAAGGCTATCACAGATGAAACAGGTCGAATGCAAGGTCACAAAGAAGGAGTGAAAAGTAAAAATAATCTTATGCAAGTTGAGCCTAATGTGAACACTTCTCCAAATCTAGACCATTGTTTGCCATGTCTAGTTGAAATTTTGTCAGTGAAAGCAAGAGTATTTCAAGTATCAAGGGATCAATAAATTCATGATTATCAAATCAAAGAAATCCACTGAAAGGGTTTACCACATGGTATTTCTTCTTGTTCTAATGACCTCTCTTATATTAATCTAAAGCTTAAAAATAAAAATTCTAGTCATTGGTTATGGATCTAAATCATCAAAGGTGTATTAACAAGCTTGAAGTTGTAATACTTCAACTTATTCAAGAAGAAGTGATTTCTAGCATGCAAGAGGAGGTCAAAGTGATTCTAGATTTAGATGTTCTCAATTTGAAAAATGGTTGTTTAGATATGTTGCCTCACTTGGGGAAGTTGTAGTACTGGAAATACCAAAGAGTAAAGAGAAAGGGACAAAATTACAAATGAGTACATATGTTCTTCAAGATTTCCATTTGTTATTTCATCATGCCATTTATTCTCCTTAGCCAACCAATGGGTTCGCACGATTCACATGGAGTGGTTTGAGGTAGGGATCACCTATCGTGTACATATTTTAGGTTGTGAGTTTTGGCTTGTATGTTTTGAATGTATTTCTGAATTATTATTATTATTTTTTATATGTCAAGTCGGTAATCCCTTTGTGTCTTGGTAGAGATCATTTGTTATCTATTTTAATTGATGTAATGAAACATAAGTAGACTTTGGTATCTCAATTTGAATGTGCTGGAATTACTCATCTCTTCGTATGTCGATATTTACATAACCCTTTTTTCATTGTCACCACATATTGAAATATACATTATGGTGAAACCCCCTTGTAATGGTTGTCAGTCATGAAGTCCTATTTGGTATTCGTATGGCTACTAGTATGGTCTTTATTGTTTAGCTTTTTTTAGTTCTTTTCCTCTCCTTTATGTACTTTCAGATTAAAAGTAAACAAAAAATCCTAAAAACCTTATCATACGAGAGAGCTACCCCTCTCAAACGTAGAGGAAGATTGCAGTTTCATAAACAATCTCTCCAACTATTCTAGTGCATTATTGCCACTTTTCATTGGGCGAGTCAAAGTATCATTTCAAGTGTAAATCCGCTTACCAACATTTTGTAAAGACAAAGTGATTCATTATAAAGCTACATACCATTGAGATTTTACTATACACCAAATTTAACGAAAATTTTTAATAGATTGTTCTCCCATATGATGTTGGACTAATTGCTAACCATCATTATATGAAAGTGAAGAAACTAGATTTAGAAATTTACTAATATCTATGATTTTTTGATATAATAAAAAATCTACAAAATATATATATCTTTAGTGAACAAACAATACACTTGACTGCATGTTTTAAAAAAAAAACCAAAAATTTTATTTATTTTTTTTTAAAATACTAATACTATTACTTAAAATATTTATAACATACAAAATAGACTATTAATATTATTAGCTACTATGGTTGATAAACAATTTAAAAGTAAATGAAATGAATCACTTACCCCATAGAAAAGACGTTCGTCGTTGCCCATGTTGTCAATTACTATATCTAATGCTATTTTGCCTAGCTTGTCAGGTTTGTTAATCAGCCTCTTTGATGTTACCAACAATAACAAAGTTTTTATCCGCCTCGAAATTCTGTCAAACGTTTGCACTGCATTTTGAACAGCCAAGTGTAGAGCAGTTCTCCCATCCTTATCCACAATTTCTATGCAATCTTCACCATACTTTAATATCTCCATGACAAAATCCAGATTTCCTTCTTTTACTGCTATATGAAGTGCTGATTGGTGATTGTTGTCCACTTTATAGCACAAAGAGCTATCTTTCTCTAAGAGAATCTTTGCAATATGCGACATACCATTAAGATAGGCAGCGTTATGTAATGGCGTTCTGCCTAAATTGTCAACTTGTTGAAGGAGCTCTGGATTAGCAGCTATAAGTATTTTAAGCACACCTACACAATTTGAAGGATATTCGTTAGAAGCGGCTAATGTTTGAAAGATTCTATTTAATAGATTTTTAATTTTTTTTTAAAGAAGGAGATATGTTATTAGGATACCTTTGTGTGTGTTATAGATTGCACACTGCATAAGGGTTTGGCCATCAGATGTCCTTCTATCGTAGGGTGAAGATGAGATAGACAAAAGTTTCTTAACAATTTTCTTATGACCTTCCTCTGTAACTTTGAACAACGCGGTCTCCCCCGCGTGATTGATGATATCCACCAGAATAGTGTGATGCTCCACTAAATACTCGAGCGGTCCCATGGGGGGGCTTCCTTAAAAATCTCAGCATATCGCTTAGCTTTTAGGAATATTTTAAAGTTTTTGGTCCCATGGATTTAATCTTACAATTCTGCTTAAAATTTTTAAGCTCCAAAATTTAAAGGAATGAACTGTAGTGCTTTGATTAAAAATAATAAATAAATCAAAATTCTCTCATTTTTATTTTCTAATAAGAATTTAAAATTTTAGATGAGAGACAAGTGGCATAAAAACTCCTAAGTTTGTAGGGGCAATTTCTAGCCCCACCCCAATTTCACCAGCTGAAAGATTCATTTCTAAAAGTAGGGCTCCTATTTTTCTGAAAAGATTCAATTAATCCCGTAGCACAATTTCTTTTTTCCCATGGGACCTCCTGCTCCATGAAAATAGAAGCCCAAGCCCCCATGGGACCATACAGTTAGAATGTCCTCCAATGGCCGCTTCGTGCAAGACGGTGTTACCTTCCTCATTTTTAGCAGTAAGAAATTCATAGCTGCCCTGGTTACCCGCCTCGATGTCTCGATTCATCATCTGAAGCAACATTTGTACAGCTTGCAGATGGCCATGATATGCTGCCAAATGGAGTGCTGTATTGCCTGTGGGCGTAACCGCTTTAAGAATGTCGAGTCCCCCATCTAGCAAACTTGTAAGGGCCTCCACGTTGCCTGAAGTAACTGCTTTATGTAACTTCCTCTCCATTCCTTTACAGATATCTGAAAGTTAAGATTACTTGCCAAAAAATGAACAGATATGAAGCAAACCTTGAGCCTGCTTCAAAGACCTGCTAATACTTTATTTAAAGCTGTTTGCTAGAGTCATCGAAATGACAGAGAAGCAACAAAGAAATTACAATTCGAAAAGCACAAGAACACTGAGAATTCGTTGCGTGTGAGGACTGGATACGGCAATTTGTAAAGAAATTACAATTCGAAAAGCACAAGAACACTGAGAATTCGTTGAGTGTGAGGACTGGATACGGCAATTTGTATTTATTTGAAGTTGTTTCCACCAAGAAATTATGTCCATGGAAAGTTCAAGACTTGGAAAGGTAGGAGCATACGATTGAATTTTCCTTCCTCCACACACACAAGTCGGTGAGAGGGACATCTCAGGAGACTAATTAAATGAGTTTGAGTATTCGTCAAATCAGTGAGTGGATGTTTCGATAAATTAAAACCAAGGAAATTGCGTGTTTGGAGACTTGAAAAGGAACAAGTTAAAATTGGGGTTGGACATATACTAGACTGACCAGAAACTTTTCATACCCTACAAAATGATATCCAGTTATTCTTAAATTTGATCTCCGTATGATCGAAGCTGTCTTTTATTTTAAATTGTTAAAAATAACAAATAATGTATCAGCTATTTACTTTTATGTGTTATTAACGTTCTATTTATAAATCATTATAATTTGCTTATCAATTATCTAAATGGTATGGTATTGTTAGATATAATTGTATGTTTTCTTAAGTGAAAATCAATATAATCTATTTTTATTAATACTGTCAATATTATTTTTTGCATTGTCAAAATTTTCTAGCTCTTTGATTCATGTTATAGCTCCATAATTATAAATAATTGAACCAAATTTAATGGGCCCAACTGAATCCCTTTATCAAATCTAAAATGGTGCATTTACTTTATTATATGAGTATGTTCAGTTTTATTTTCCATAGTCACGGTGTCCTCTAGAGCCTTGCATATGCATTATCCTATTCTTTTGTTGGTGACATAAAACTTAAGTGAAATCCTTATAGTTGTGTGGCTAGTAACAACTAGTTTGCATATGTGTTCATTGTAGGTGGAAACATAAAAGTGTGTCTCCACTTGTAACATGTTTAGCAAAAATGAATCTTAAAAGACAAAAAATATTGAACATCTTGAAATAAAGATCTTTATTTAAAGATACATGCCCTATGACATGTTAACGGGGCTTTAAAGAAAGCTAAGTGAGTTCAAATGAAGGTCATTTTTACTATTTTTTAATATTTGAAGACAAGAGGATGTGGGTAAGGGCCTTCAATTTACCTTCATTTAAATCCCCTTATTTGGTAACCTTTTCCACAAAAATATGGAGTTTTCATCACATGAGATTTTATGTGATTTGTGAGGCCCACCCTTACGATAGAATTATTACTTAAGACTATTTTGGTTTCAATCATTGATGATACTTGATACACTATTGATGCTATGATGATTTAGACATTTGACTCTGCAAGGTGATTGATCTATGATTTAAACTTAATGTTTAGTTTAGTTCATGCTATTTGATTTAAATTGCATGTTTAGTTTAGTTAATGAGGTTTAATCTATTTTTGAAATTTAAAGATAATTTGATGAAATGTGATGCTTAAAGAAATTATGCTGCAATTTCGATGAATATGAATTTAAGATTTATGTAAATGGATAATTGAGTCATTAATTGATTTTGGGAGTTACCTAATAAGATCTTTATAAAAATTGAATTGTGAAAAATTGTGTGAAGAGGTGTGTGTTAAATTCAATTGTTTCGGCTATATATATTTTAATTAAACAAGTTAACATGCGAATGAAGTGTGTAGGTATGATTTCTATAGCCAATGGAATTGGAGGTATCCATGGGAATACTATGTGCTTAGCCATTCCAAACCATAGTCCATTTGGAGGGACTATAATCTCATAAATGTAATGTGAAATTTTATGATATGGAATTGTGAATGTATGTTTATGAATTTTTGTCTCATCTTGGACCTTTAGGATGTGAGTTGGCATCATTGATGGTCAAATTCGGATTCAACCTTTTAAGGATTTTTTAAGTGTTGAAAAGTGTCAATTTTTATGTGTTTTTATGAGTTTTAGGGTCTTAGGGTAGGTGCATATGGTATAGGTACTTTTAAGCCCATAAGCTTGAGCATATACCAAGATATGATACCCCTTTTCAAGAATTAATGAGTGTTGAAAAAATTAAGAAATTTGAAAGGAAAAAGATAGGAGCTCATCCTTAACACTTATTCCTTTGAAAATAACTTCAACAAGGCAGGCTTTAAAATATTTTATTTAAATTTGAGAAATAGGTTTAAATGTAAATGTAAGGTATTTGATTATTGTGTGTGGCATTTGTGATTTGTTTTCGTAATTGTACATGGGTTGGATTATGACGAGATTGACCTCTCACTAAATGAGAGCATTCCCAAGTGAGGGATAGAGATATGAAAAACCTTCAATGGGTTTGTTTCACTCCTTGAGAGTGATTTGGGTACGAGTACCAAAATTATAGAGAATATTAGTCTATGAGTGAAAATAAGTTATTTGTTATCAAAGGTTTTGTGAATGAAATTGTAAAATTTATTATACATATGGTTTAAAACTTACCATTATTTGTGATGTCCCATAGTCTCTCCCTATGGGAACCTTAAGAAGGTTCATGTGAGTATTTCATACTTTGGTTGAGTGAGCTAAATGTATGTGTGTAATTATTTATTTTGTTTCCTATCTTAGTGACTTCTTGTGTGAACCTATTCCTCTTGGATATATGCTAGCTTGAGGTGGCTAGTTTCTAACCAATGGTTAGGAGGTGAGCACAACCTTGGACATGAAGAATTTTTTGGAAGTTTATTTTGTTCATGTGTAGGTGAGAGAAAGGCGGAGAGAACTATTAGTCATGAAATTCCTTAATCACCATTTAATTAAAATAGGTCTTGTAGTAGGATATTGATAAAATACTCCATGAACTTGTAAATGTAGTTTTACTTTATTTCATATTTAAGGAACTAAGGTATGTCTACCCTTGATTGTATTTTTTATAATTTCATTATGTTGTATGGTTAAAAGAAATATAGTATGAAATATTGTATATGATTATGTATATTCCCTTCTCCTTTGAACATGATATAATATGTTGTAAAATAAGTGAAATATTTCGAGCCAAATTTTTTCCTTTTTTCAAATTACAAATTACAAACCAATGCACCAATGCACCTGTTAAGGTTAGCAGCTAAACCAAAACGTTGTTGAAGCAACTCTAACCAGAATGTACACCAGGATCCCGATGCGGGCAATGTGTTAGCATTGGTCAGAGGATCTTAATCAAAATGCTTATGCAAAAACTCTAACCAAGAATGGCTTCGATGATGGCGAGCATATGGTCAGAGGGTCTTCTACACTAAATACTGAAAGGGAACTCAACACCAAGTATGTGCTACCCAATCCAGAATGGAGTTGAGGCGACCATATGGTGGAGTATTACAAATTACAATGCTTGAAAGAAATAACTGAAATGCTGAAAGTACTCAACACCCAGAATGTGCTTTCTAACCCAGAGTGGGAAAGTAGCTACCATAGGGCGGAGGTAAATTAAATACAATAGCAAATACTGAGCGAAAAGCTGAACATTACAAACTATAATGAGCAAGAATAACCATACTGTTAGTGCTACTGCCAGTTTACAATATGAAGGATAATATCTTGCTAGAAATGTGAATCAACATAGAAATCAAGCTGCAACAATATGTAAGAGTTTCCTTTACTGAACAAATGAAGCTTAGATCTAAAAAGGCACTAAATAGACCAACCTCAAATTCTGGTTTATGACAGTCCAGATTTCCTTGTGCACGAACAGCAACCTTGTACTTCACAAATCCACTCACAACTTGCTCAAAACTTCATCAAATCTCATGAGACGAAATGCCTAATGATCCTAGTATGATGGCGATTCAATTAGAACACTGAAAGCTGATCAAAACCCTCTATTTAATTTATGCACGAAAAACAAGGCAAGTACAGATGGTACGGCCCAGCAAGAGGGCGATTTTGCATTTAAAAATTGAAGACTTCTCTAAAAATTTTGTAACTTGGGACATAGGGGTGCCTAGCCTAGACAGAAGGAATGAAACAATACCCAGAAGCAATATTTTTGTATTTTCCAATTTACGAATAAAAACACAAATCTGTTGTAGCTAAAATGAAAATCTGGAGAATCTCTAATATGCAAAATCAGAAACTAAAGAGTCACTATGCTGATTACAATGCACAAATCCTAATGAAACTCACAAAACTATACTAATTCACCACTAGTTGCTGTGTTGCAAGCAAGAAGCAATGCCCGAGCTAGGAGGCCTTCATTCCTCGAAGCAATCCAATACCATTCCGACAGAGTAACAATACTGTAGACCAAAGATGTTGAATTGAGGATCAAATTCTTCCTTTTATAATTTTTGGTTGACTCTTCTCAAAACCCTAACCTTCTCTTAAGATTCAAACCCTAATCCCAAGAGATGGCGTCCTTTTCTTCACATCTTCAATTTGACTTCTTTTAATTAAATTCCTCACTTAAATCAATGTGTCCCACTTAAGGCTTAATTTGACCTTAATAAATATAAAATAATCTTTAATGAAGGCGCCACCCTCAAAAGACCACTTTTCAAAACAACATGAAGTCAATAGACTAGGCCAAGGGGTCAACGTTAAAATATAACATTAAAACGTGACTTTTAATTAAATAGCTCAACTTATCTCTCCAATTGTGCCCCAAAGCCATAAATGAGCAAGCCAACTGATCAAACTAAAGTAGGAAGTCAACCATGCCGAACCCAACTGTAAAACTGCCAAAAATAGAATTTACTAAAAATAGTAAATTCCTGAAGATACTCAAAATGCCAAGAAGAACATACCATTGCGAAGCTCTCTGAAAACCCAAAAAGAATCCACTATTGAAACAATCAACTCCAAGCCAGAACATCCTTCAAAATAGGAAACCCTAAATTTACCTTCCGACTAGCCTACGGGTCTCCGGAATAGGCCAACGGTCACTGAAAAGATCAGGCTTGAGACGGGGACATTACAATAAGACAACTACATTTAATCTCCATTCCAAGAAAGAAAAAAAGAATGTTGTTATTACTTTTATCGTTCATTTAAGGATAATAGTGTTACTCAAGGGTAATTTAAAATGTGTTTGATAAATATTCTTTCCATTTAAGAGGTTGTGACTAGATAAACAAGATGAAAGGGGCATACAATTTGAAAGAGTATCTTTTGTAGATGTCAAAAAATCAAATAATGTGTTAGTGGAAAGAGTGTAGTTATATTAATTTATATGAATATTTATATCAATATCCAAAATAAGGTGAACTTGTACTTTTTTTCATATTCAAAGTTTAAAATGTTACAATGGAGAACCTTATACTTTCATTTTATTTGTTTCCTTTTCTTTAAAGAGATCCATTACATACTTGTTTATCATAAATGCTATAATTGCTAATTCATGAATATTCCTTTGTTGTCTCATGAACTTTCTTGTAGATATGTTATTGTTACAAATTGGAAATAGTAAAAAATATTTTAAATAGATCTTCATAAAAATAATTGGACCTTGAAATAGAGGGGATCAATTGTGAACCATCTAAGTGTCCACATTTATATAGAATTTGTACTATTGTTTTAAAAACTTTGACCTTTTATTTTTTATTAATAGGAGAAATGGGTTTTGAAGGGACCTGAAACCCTTTACAAGAAAAATGCTACAGAAATAAAAAGAAACATCCCATAAACAACCAAACAACATAAAATTTAAAAAAAAAAACACAAAAGGACAAATTCATATTCTTTAGAGTCTCTGCCACCTCAAGTTTCTAGTTGTAGAAATCTTGATGAAGGTTAACCAATTCTAGAAGTTCATTCTTTTCCTCCCTAAAAGTTTCTTTAAATGCTTCCCCTTGTTCTCAAACTTGGACTTTTAGAATCAGTTGACACCTATTTCTTCCCTTGATCACTAATTATCTATTCTTTATTTTACTATATCCTTAAGGTTCCTATCAATAATCCACTCCTCTCTCAGTTCATGAAGCTTCTTTATAAAGATCCTTATCCCTGCAACACTGTTTTTAATGGAACAATGACTTATCTTCAAGATATTCTTCAGATTACAATTGATCCCATAGATTTTCTTTTCCAAGTCATTCATATTTTTTTCATAATCCATCTTTAAAAAATTAATGAATTCTTCAATATCATCCAACCTCTTCTTAACTTCTCTATCTTCATCCCAGACTGGTCCCAATCCTCAATGGGGATTTTCTCCTATAGACCATGCACTTTGACATTAATTTTAATAATTTCTAAAAAGAACCATATTTCTAGTTTGAATTGGGTAGAAACTCCATCCTTTTCAATCCCGAAGACATCATACATCTCTTTATTAGCCTAGAGATAAGTAAAGCCTTCAGATAAAAGAGGAAAAACAACATCTTGGTTTTCTTTGATAAATCCTTTCTTCAAGGATTGGATTCCCTTATCCACAACTTTCTCCTTGCCTATACCAGATACTTCCCCTTAAGGCTTTGAAGTATGCTTCCCCTTCATTTGAATTCCAACCCCTTCCTCCTCCTCCCCTATTTGTGATCCCTCCGACCAAGAGATAATCTTCTTCGCTTTCTTCTTATGAGAGATTTTTCCTAGCTTAATTTTTTTTTCTTTTGGTCATCTCCCTCAGAAGGAAGCATGGAGAAAACATGGAAACTTGATCTTCACCCTCATATTCCTTCCTTCACTCCTCATCATCCTCATTCTCACTAGAATCTAATCTATGAATATCAAAGTATTGAACAACCATTAGTTTCTTTTTTTCTTCTTTAAATTCCCCTCCCCCCTTGAACTTAGCATTGGGGTTTCAATTTTCACATATTCTATAATCAAGAGGATTAAACCATCATTCAACACCGAAAAAGTTTGGATTTTTTTATGTGTTCCTTTGCAACATAATCAAATGAAGCTAACAAAAAATAGGGAAACAATACTAGCAACTTATGTCTAAAGTGATTTAAGAAAATAAAACAAACACCAAGGATTGTAGTGTACCTCCCATGTAAAAGGATATACTACATGATCACCTTTTACACACTTGACTAGATGGGTTTTATGGATAGTCTATTATAGCCCCAAGTGGAAAGTTTGAAAAACTTCCCTCATTCATTACCCTTGAAAATTTTCTTAAGGGATTCATCATTATCCTTTTTTTCATGAAAAAACTTCCTACCCTGCATTGAAAACCTAGTAATATTCCTAATCATCTCCTCAATTATAGAAAAATCATTTCCATTCACATTCAACACTCTATTCTTTCAACCTGCAATAAAAATATTGGTGGCTTATGGGTCATGAGCATGGAGCCTCTCTATGTAGGGAGTTAGGCTCCCCTCTTCCATAATTCTCCAAAAAAAATTATTTTTGTGGACCCCATCATGAGATAGGGACTCCACATGACTTCTCTCTCCTCCCATACTAGCAAAGTTAAGTCTAATGACTATATCATGTATGTTGTTCCTATTAGGATAAGGTGACATTAACCTTGAAATCCTATGTCATTTTTATGTCTCCATGTTCCTTAGAATGTCTTCTAGGGGACATGAGAGAAACAAAATAAATTTTGGAATTGTTGTAATTATATTTTAAAGAGAGGATTTAATTTTGGTGGAGGTTACACATAAAATACAGATGAGGCATCTTTCCTAGATATCCAAAATGGAATATGAAGGGTCTTGGATAGGGCACCCAATATTGGAGAAGAAAAGGTGCTTGTTGGTGTTCCAGAGAGAAGCAAAAAAGTCATTAGAGCATTTGGAAAGAAAGGATTTGGATAGGCTATTGGTTAGGAACCCATGTGGGAGTCTTGAATTTCTAATTAATATTTTATAATGTCTTTTGGTTTTCCATGAAGAGGGGTGTGGGTTTTTGTCTACAAGTGTTTTTTGCCTCATTTTTGGTTTACCATTCGTGGTTTTACCTCCCACAATTTCTATTTATTGGAGCCATGGTATGGTTGTTTTATATTTAGTTCTTGCAGGTAACAGGGTGGGGCTCATGGGAATAGTTATGTTGGTGCTTCGGGGGGAATTGTTACTTTTTGGAACAAGTTGTTTGTTAGAGGTGAGCCCTTAATGGAGAATGGTAATCTTGTGGCTACCAGATTTACCCACATAAGAGACATTTTTTGCTGGATTCAATCTAATATATATGCCCCGAATTGTAAGAATGCTAGAAATTCCTTTTGGTGTGAGTTGTCTGCTTTTCGAAAATGTTTTGCTAATGAACACTGGGTGGTCATGGGAGACTTCAATACTCCTCTCTTGAATGTTGAAAATTTTGGGGGGTCTCAAATTAATTGGGATAGCAAATCAGGCCTCTCTGACTTCATTAATAATAATGCCCTGATAGACCTTGACCTGCAAGGGGCTTCCTATACTTGGACTAATAGGAGGATTGGGCCTGATTTGATCCAAGTGAGACTCGATAGGGCCCTTGTTTCTGGTCAATGGTTTATAGACTATTTTTGTGCTTTGAGAGCTCTATCAAGGGTGGGATCTAACCATTTTCCCATTTGTCTAACGGCGGATCCTACCAAGGTGAAAAAGAACTCCCCTTTTAGATTCAAAAAATTATGGTTATCTCATCCTCAAATCTTTGAGGAAATTAGGAGATGGTGGAATATTGATATTTCTGGTACAACTATGTTTAGGATTGCAAAAAAATTAAAGGAAGTGAAAGTTAATTTGAGGAGATGGAAAATGGATGCCTTTGGGAATATCTTTGGAACTAAGACAGATATTCAGGGTAAACTTTAGGAGGTCCAAGCTAAAATCCAAAAATGGGGGTACATTGATAACTACAGAGAAAAGGAAAATGAACTTCTCATTCAGCTGCATGACATCATTGCTAAAGAGGAAGTTTTTTGGCGACAAAGATCTAGGGTGTCTTGGCTGACCGAGGGGGATAGGAACACCATATGTTTTCATCTGTCTGCTTCGAAACATAGGGCTGCAAATAGAATTGCTTACATTGATGTTAATGGTACTAGGTTTGTGGAGGAAGATGATATTAAGAAACAGGTTGTCCTTTTTTTCAATAACCTTCTTTCTTGTAATGGAGAGATTGTGCCTGATGCTCAAGACTCCTTGCTTGAGGCTATACCCCAGGTGATAGGTCATAATAAAAATTCTATGATCACCACTATCCCTTCCAAGGATGA